>NQII01000473.1:5611-50294 GCA_002778355.1 Clitarchus hookeri
AAAAAAAAAACCACACTGTAGTTAGGTTTTTGCTCTGTATTTGTGACAGTGGAAGGGTTTGAAAGCATAATACCTCATTTTCCTGTTCGTGGACATTCGTTCCTGCCGTGTGACAGCGATTTTGGATGCATTAGATGAGTGGCCAGGAGAACATATCGCATATACACTCCTGAGAAGTATTTTTCCCGTACTAATATTAGGGGTAGATTCCCCACTCGCAATGTTTCAACTGATAAAATTCTCTCCTTCAAAACATGGTGGCCAACATATTACAAGAAAACTGCATTTTCAGACGAATCTATGGGCCGTGATGTACCAAGAGCTCAAAGGGAAGCATTCATGATATATACATATAAACAGTAGTCATGGGTACCTCACTGAAATTTCAGGTGTTGGCGCACCAACACAGGCGCACCTTACTGAGTTGTCGTAGCGTGCCAACTCAATCGCGCCATGACGCAGCGATTGTGCCCTGCAACGAGCATACAAACTTATTCTATGGTGCACCATTGGCATTCGCACCCGGCACGGCACTTCGCCAGTCGTTGTAGTTGACAAATAAAAGTCTTCACACTTGGTTGCATGTGCATTTTGTGTTGCTATATGTTGTATACTAAGCGTACGCCCGTGTAAGTGATTATTATGTTTTAGGTAAAAGCATTAAAATATAAATTTCATGCTCAGTTGGGTTTTAAAACTGTTTATAAATAAACACGTGTTCGTAATATTATTAATAATGTCTTGAATAATCTGTGAGTACTGCATGACTATTTTAATTAAACGTCTCTATATTATAAGGACGGCATTTAGCGTATGCCGAGATGATGTGGCAAACATATCCCCCCTCCCCCTAGCCTGATTTTTTACTTGCCTCGGTACAGAGTATTAATTCATAAACCATTTATGTTCTATATGCACTGTGTTTGTGACTTTCATATGTGCGAGGAGGGAGATAATGATTGTTAGTAGAGCTTCGTAATATAGCACAAAGGAGGTTCGTTCCTCGACTGACAAACCGTTTATTAAAAATAATAGCAAAGCTTTAACGAAAAGTTCCGTAGGTGTACAAGGCTTTTTATTATGATAAGCTGTTATAAAGTTTTCGTGTTTATTTTTAAGTGATGCGATTACATTTGTTTCAAATTTAAACCTGAATATGGTGTACGCTTTATCAATGTGCGAGTTTTGCAACGCAATGAAACTAACAAGTACTGTGTAAAATTACTACCTGCATGCTAAGCATAGCATGTAAATCAATAAATAAATATTTGTCGTTTTATTTTTAAAGAATAAATTGTAAAAATATTTTATGCAGTGTACTTTGTAAAGAATTTGGTTATATTCAGGACGAGGATTACATTTGNGAATAAATTGTAAAAATATTTTATGCAGTGTACTTTGTAAAGAATTTGGTTATATTCAGGACGAGGATTACATTTGAAAGTTAAATGTAGTAAATTATGAACACAAAGACTATAAAATTCAATACGATGTCTAGTTTGTGATGACATATACAAATCAGTTCTGAAAACATGTGCCCCTTACATAAATGCTTCGAAAATTGCTGCCAATTATGATTATAAAAGACTTAAGGTATAGTGAAACATACTCTTTTTTAGGTCATGAATGGATACTATATTGTGAATTTGATAGTTACATCTCAATAAGTGCCTAAATTGGGGTAAATATGCTTATAAAAGGACTAAATGCATAATNTGTGAATTTGATAGTTACATCTCAATAAGTGCCTAAATTGGGGTAAATATGCTTATAAAAGGACTAAATGCATAATTAATCATATAATATTGGTTGGGCATCGTATTGATATGGTATACGTTAAACATTTATCTAATTCTAGCGGTTGCTGAAAGAAGACCAACTATGCCAAGTTGGTGGGTCCGACATGAACATACTACGCTTGAAACATTATTTGAGGTAAGGCGACCACTTTCCTGTATTCTAGAATAGAGCTGCTTCTTATACTGCTCATAATTACATTAAAAACAATAATAGCCCATCTATGCCTTTAGAAAATTCAATGTGGTGCAGACATGGTCGAATAACGAGTGTTCATTTTGCCACATTACCTCTAGTGAAGCTGGTTTATGTTGCTGGATGGTAGAGAAGAAAGCAACTGGCTCTGGCCATGCCTGCGACAGTCAAATGATCCTTGCTCCTGAAGGTCTGTTGAGATCGCTCAGAACTGGTCAGCAGTGTACGGGTTCCTTCATGTGCCCATTGTTCGTAACAAAATGTGACTGCGAAATCTTTGCATCTTAAATTATGTCATGCTATCCACCCTGTCTCTCACTGCCCTATTCTCTGGCTTGTCCTAAACTTTAGGCACATAATCACATATTCCGACTTCGTATTCGTATCCCCCTTCAATATACGTGTATGTGCATACATAACAACATATGTTTACATTATTTACTTACATTTCCAAGTTTTGAAAACAATAAAATAAAATTAAATTTATAATTATTTTTTATAAAATTATCTCGTACAAGCGTTTCAAAGTTTTTATTTATTTAAATCATATATAATCATCTGTTGTGATGTCACATTCGTATTTAACTTAAAAATAAGCGTCTGAACGGGTATCATACTATATTCTTGCGTTTCCAAGTTTTTAAAACCATAAACCAAATTAATTTATATTACATACATAACTGTTATTTGTAAATAAGTACATAAACATAGGCTGTGACGTTATGTAGGAATTAGTCTTGAAGAATCAAATATAGAAATATAGTAGGGCATACTTCAAATGCCTACATTGACAAAATCTTTAATGCATATTTACGTCTATAAAATCGAACATGGAAATTGTATGACAGAAGCCTCAGTCGTTAGAAAGAGTATTTATAATCTCTTATGCCATATTCGAATTATTCTCAAAGAAATGTCCGGTTGTATGCAGCATGTAAAATATCAAGTCTGTATATGTTATGTGTGACAAAAATACTAAATTAATCGATACGCGTATGAAGCAATTAATTTTTTATATATAAACGTTCATGTGCTTAGCCCTATACATAATAATATTTAGGAAAATTTTAAATACTTATAATTGTTATGAAAATAAAATGAATCATTCTTGTATACTGTATACCTGAATAATAATTTTTTTTCATTGGATTTTGACTTTATGTTGGTGTACATAAAGTCAAGTTTCTTATTTTATTAATTTCTGGAAAACCATGCACCCAAGGTCAAAAATGCTTCTAAAATGTTTTTAATTTGATTTTCGACCCTTATGTCTGGGTATATCTTGAAATCTTACTCTTCATCCTAAATAAAAAAACACCCAGACTATCCTCAACTACGCATAGATCGATAAATACATATATTTATTAAATTCTGGTTCTTATATCGGTGTGTATGTGTGAGCGTGTAAGGTTAACCGAGATGCTGGCTGCCAGAATCCAAAGAATTCTGCATTAACAAAAATGTTCAGAACTACCATTTTTCTTTTAAGCATTTACAATGCAAAGTTTAGTGCCCTCAGACACATGTCTTAGTACGTTTGTAAAAATATTTATTGATTATAAGACATGCAACTTAAGTAAAGATTTTTACAATCACGCTACAATAGTTTTTGGAACTACACGAGTCCATACATAAGCTGCTTACCAACATACTTTGAGATCCTTCAGTTATAGGTAGTCCTATGAAATCCAGCATGACACCGGGGGATAGAAAGATATAATAGCTGTTTCTAATATTACAGTTGAACTAGCCTTTGAAATACACACCTTTAGATATGCAATACATTATATTACGTCTCTAAGTTTTAAAACTTTAAAGTTAAGTATTCAAAATGTTTATTTATAAATATATTGGTACCCAACATCGTTTTCGAACCAATTGAATATATGGCTTTGATCTAGATCATGGGCGAAAACTATAATATGAATTTTGTGACTATAACTCAGAGGATTGGGAAATTGTGGCCATTTATGCTCATAGAAAGGCTTAAGGCATAATAATTTTTTTATCTCTGATAAACTTGCACTGGTCTGATTTGTTCCAATTTCCATGTGCCTAACTCCGGCAGTCGTTGAATGATGTCCAACTGTGCCTCTAAGTTCGTAGCTGTCATATATAGGCATAATGCACTTATAACACGTCCTGATGTAAGGCAACAACTGTCCTGTATTCGTGGCTCAGGCTCATTACATAATTACATAAAAAAAACCTAAGATCAATTATTATGCCTACTAAAGTCAATGTGTTATCGAATACATGCGAATAATCAAATTTTCTGGCGTCACATTAGCATTCGACTCGAAGACACGAGCCCGAAAATATATAACACTTGGTATATTTACGTACACAATTCTATGCGTATTAATTCAATATGGCGATGATAATTGCCTCACAATCCCATTTTCTGATATAATATTCAAATTCTCTTTAAAAATACGAATCTGTAGACATGCTGCTCAATATAATAATTTAAAAGTTAAATAAAAATGTATTTATTTAAATACATGAATTTTATTTATAAAATTATGCTTTTCATAGTCTATGTTTGCGGCATCATATACTAAAAATCCGTCTTGGAAATACGAATCCACAGTCACACTGCTCGGCATAATCATTTCTGTAAGTTTTAAAAGTGAAATAAAATATATTACCTTAAATAAAAAACATGTATTTATAAAATTATTTTTTATGTAATTCATCGATGTTACATCATAATCAAATAATTTTTGAAAATACGAATCCATAGACAGGTCTCTTGATACACTTTCTGTAAGTTTAAAAGTTAACCTCTTATTTATAAAATTATGCATTTTCAGTGCCTTGTCGAAAAGACTGTTTTATAAGTTAACATAATGGCCATATCAAACATGTACCTCTCGATCTCACGCCTACAACATTTAGGAATAAATAAATTTTCCATATACAGTCAACAGTCGCATATTGTCATAACATTTTTAATTATCCCGCACAAAATATTATCTCTCGAATAGACATACCCTCCTCATGACTATAACATTCTTAGAAAAAATTCATCTTCACACTTATGTTTTTATTCGTACCATATTTTAAACCCATCCTGACGCAATGGTAATTTTTATATATACATCATTTAGACCTGTACTGGCACCTATTTCCTGGTGGCTCAGTCGGGAAATGGTGGTCAACTATGCTTATAAGAGGGCTTATGGCATAGTTTCCCTGCCACCCTGTTCGTTGTCGGGAGCGATGGCTGTGATATTAATTTGAAGGCTATGTCTTATACAGTTCGGAAATGGTAGCCAACTATGCTTATTCGAGGGATGGGGTATACTTGATTCTACCACCTATTCGTCATCAGAAGTGATGTATATGTTATGAATTTGATGACAATAACTTAAACAGTTCGGAAAGGCCAGTAAACTATGCTTATAAGTGGGCTTAGGGTATACTTGACCCTGCGGAAATTTTCGTCATCGGGGATGTTGCCTATGTTATGAATTTGGTGACTATAGCTTCGGTGGATGGGAAATGGTGGCCAACTGTGCTGATGAGTGAGCTTAAAGTATACTTGACCCTATCACTCTGTTCGTCGTCAGGGATGATGACTATGATATGAATTTGGTGGGTATATCTTAAACAGTTCGGAAATTATGGCTAACTATGCTTATAAGATGGCTTGAGGCTTAATTGCCTAACCACCCTGATCGATGTCAGGGGCGATGCCTATGATATTAATTTGGCATCTAAGCAGTTCAGAAATTATTGCTAACTATGCCTATAAGTTTGTGGGAGTCGGATATAGACATACTGTACTTTGTGTAATTAGCAGGGGTGCGTTTAGCATAGGCTTACTTCTCATAGGTCATAGAATATGCTTGTAACAAAGTGGAGTGACAGCAAAAAGTGGCTTGAGAGGGCGATAAACTAGAAATTTCCTGAAACAAGATGGTTGGAGTTGACATGGAATGACAGAGCATGAACTTGAACATTTGGGAAACATGGTCATGCTATTTTTAGACTGAGTGACTCGTAAAAATTTGGGTAAGGAAGCTTTTTATAGGAGATTTTGCAGATATGGAGGGAAGTTCGGGAACTTTTGAGGGAAATTCTAGAAATTTTGAGTGTCTTCCAGGGAAACAGAACATTTGAGGTCAAGGTCAAGGTCTAAGGTCAATGTCACGGCACCTCTGGTCCTCTGCCAGATGCCATATGGCTCCAGGGCTCCGAAGCCTGCAGACTGTATCCTAGATAGCCCAATTTTTATCTACTTATATTAAATGTTATATTTCATTTAACTTTTTTTAAAATTTAAATTTCCGTTTTTCTTAAACTTATGATTGGTCAGTGTTTAATACCAAACGATAAAAGTAAAAAATAATATTTTTATACATATAGAAATATTTTAAACACTTAAAAACCACAGAATATTCATATTCCAGGGAATTAATGTAACGTAAATGCTACTCTTATAGAATGTTTTGGTACAAGAGAATTTAAGTTTATATCACATGAAATTATTTTTTTTACCAATGGAGTGATTATTCTCAATTATTTTCCAACCAACATGCATGGTCAGGAGGAGTTATGGATTATTTGTTGGGTGCGGGCAGGAGAGGGTGAAGAGGTGACGCTTATCTGGTCTTGTACCAGGAAGCAGCAGTCCACCAGGACGTTCATGAGGTTGCCAGTCCACAGTCAGGAACACCACCTCCAGGTCTGTAATGCGCAGTACAGGGTTGGCAGCAATGAAGTACTGACTGCCTCAGCAAGAAGCATACACACTCCCACATCCAGTCCTTGATGCTGTACTTCCGGCTTTGCACTGGCTACTTTGGCGCCTAGAGGCAGCCAACGTCGTCTCCGCCCAGCTTCCGCATACCATATACCCATACTCCGCGTACCCATATATGATGCTTCTAATTAACCCTTCTACTACCAAGGTATGAAGTACATTTCGCATCTTGTGGGGGGGGGTGGGATAACAATGTTACCCCACATAAAATTCAATAGATTTAATTACAATCATACAAGTCAATAAACCGTTTTAAGCTTGTTGATGTAATGATCTGGTGTACATGTTATATAGCAAATTTTTGTGTATTTTTTTATTTTATGTAATGAAATTATAAACCTCAAAACTCACACAAAATATACTAAAGAATGTTTCACTCGCTCTAGGTCTCTGATGTTCGAACATAAATATCAATCTATTGTCGTAATGTGTTACGGATATACCTTGGTGTATGAGTAGCACTTTGATATCATTGATGGTGGCCCAGTGATATAATTGGAGGTGGCGGACATATGTCTAATCCTTGTATGGGCATGCATGTGTATCTGGACGATGTAAATCGTACATACATGTTATTTCAGTGAAAAATAATGCATTCTTTTACAATTATAATTTATAAATATAAACAATTTGGTGTGCTCCAAACGTACTATATTATCAGAAAAATTGCCGTATAAAATTGGCTACATGTGAAAGTTTGTAGTTATAATAATAAATTCACTAGTGCTGTCCATAATCTATAGTTATTGTATTTGCATTTTGAATTTTTTTATTACCAAAACTACATTGGTACATGTTTACCGTTTACATTTCATTTCTAATTTTAACTTATGCCTACAGCTGACACAAAAGAATAACGTATTAATTACACAACATATAAAAATACTCTTGAGCACAAAAATGTAGACTTCCATAACTGATATACTGTACAAAAATAATTGTCGTTACTATCGTATAATAGTTTATAAAATATTAGGATTTGAATATGCTAATACACATTATAAGAAAATACACGCAAGACTGAAATATTTTAATGTGAACACTGTAAACATCTAGCTAAAATGTTGACGCTATGCCACTGTGGAAGACAGGGTGGCTTATAGCGTCGTAGTTAATTCCTCCAAGCACAGACTATAATGTGCCTTGAAGGTTGAGGGTATTGCAATAAAGTAGTCTTTTGGTGTTTTATTTGGAAGGATAGATATATTGTCTCGAGGTTAACACAAACAATCTACAGAAACACTTCCGGGGGGTGGTACTCTGATAATTTGGCCGCTCGTATTAACTGTGGACGACTTCGTGATGGAGGGGGGCTTCTCTGGACGGCGATTGTATACTTAAGTCGGCTGGCATGATGTCCGCTGTGGTTGAGCTCCGTCGAAGTGGGCGGCCTTTGGCAAAGGCCCGCTGGATTTCGTCGACTCCCCTGGACTGCTCTACTGACGTACTGATGTACTGTTGTTGCCGGGAGTCCGACTCCCGGCCTCTCGACTGACTGACTGACTCTCTGCGCGGTCCTCTAGAACTGCCTGATTCCTCGAACTAACGTCTCTGGGCGGTAATAATTGACTGACCTGACTAACCTCTCGGCTCGGTAATAATCAACTGGGCCCCTCTTCTCTCGTAAAGGGGGTTATATGCTTGCCAGCCTCCCCCCTTAAGTGTCGGCACGTGTCGCCTTGTTGGGGGGAAGGGGTGAGGTGGTAGAAGCAGAACAATGCCTTTCAAAACACGTGCCCTGGTTCCTGAAGGTTGGGGAGGTGAGGGCAGGGGGGGAGGTAGCACCTTGCCCCTAGCTACTCTGTCAGCTATTTCTTCGCGGTGCGTGTTTTCTGAATTTAGGCGAACTGCATTTCTCTATCTCGTGATACCTCTGCGCTCAACAGATCTCGAGGGCTTGCTCTCGAGGGGGTGGGAGGCCTAAGCAACAGGACACGTGTAACTGCGATCCGCCACCTGCCTCGTGACACGTGTCAACTGGGAGGTGCTCGCAAAGGGGGTCAGCGAGGCTTNCTGCGATCCGCCACCTGCCTCGTGACACGTGTCAACTGGGAGGTGCTCGCAAAGGGGGTCAGCGAGGCTTCAATTCCAAACGGCGTCACACGTCAATGTCTTCAACTCTGTGCAAATTGCACACTGGCTTCTTGCACATACAGCAAATCAATCGTGTTTTTCTGTCTTGCTTTCTTGTACATAAAGCACATCTCTTCCCTGATGACATCTGTGATGACTGCCCTGCACGTGGTTCAAATGGGCATCTTCTCTATACGCNAAAGCACATCTCTTCCCTGATGACATCTGTGATGACTGCCCTGCACGTGGTTCAAATGGGCATCTTCTCTATACGCCCACTCCCATAATTTCCATTGCATTCAGAGTTCTTGAGTGAAGTCCAGAGGGATTTTGTGCTCCCTGTTCAATGTAGGGCTTGGAGAGATCCAATACCAGTTTCTGTAAAAACAAAGGCCTTTTTCTAGGATTAATTTGCTTCCATTCAGAACATTTGTTAGTCTATACAATATAAGCATTGAGGGCTGCTATGTTAAACATTTCTAAGAAGAGGCGAAATGGTCAACGTTTTGTAATGCGAACACAGGTATATTGTTGAGTCATCATATCACCTGCGTCTACTCCTCCTTTTGTTTCATTGTAATGGTGAATTATTTGCGGTTTATCATCCATTATGTCTCCACTATGGTGCTGTGTTGAAATGAGGATAACTGATTTATTTTTCTTTGGAACATAGGATGTAAGTGTCTTATATTCTGTAAAGACAAAAAGTGAAGACTTTTATTCTCGTCGAGGACTTGGGTGAAATTCATTTGGAATGTCCCTTTTATTCCCTCTCAGCATACCAACAAGTGTCAATCCTTTTTCTAACAATGCTTGTGCTAGTGGTATGGAGGTGAAAAACTTGTCAGTAGTTGTTATACCTCTACCTGAGTGAAAATATGGCTCTACAAGCTCCATAACCCCTCTCATTCCCTGGTTCACATCTCTTTGCTTGTTTACCATTCCAGTGTATAATTGAATGCTGCATACATTGGAGGTTTTGCTATCTGCACGTTTTGATTTCATGTAAACTTGGAATGGTTAGTGCCCCTGTAAGCTGCCAGCATTTCATAAACAGATTGTCGTTTGGTGTGAAATTACGAACATGTGCTTTGGTGAGATGATCAAAACATCTCTAATAGCCTGTAGCTTATCATTTGTCAATTCAATACGAGCCTGTCTCTTTCAGTAATCGTCAAATCTCAGCAGAGAACAGAGTAACTGAAATCTAGTTCTAGACATGGCAGCTGAAAAGATCGCGCATGGTGATGTGCGAAGTGTACACTTTCTTCGTGTAGTTTCAAACTTAGGTTATGATGGATGCTTTGTTTACGAAAAATAACTTTGTAGGTAAAATGACATATCTGAATGCAGGGCAAAATGACACAGTGTGTCATTTCACCCAAACTATGTCATTTTATTCATTCTTGAATATTTGAAAACTCAATCTTGAATTTAATTAGGATTATCAGTTTTTATAATGTGGCTTCATGTTACGACTACATATCTAGCTAACTATTGCATTTCTTAAGTGAAATATTTCTTTTAAGACTGGAATGTCCAAAATCATTCAAGCATGGGCAGGAGAAAAATGTTATCGTTGCAGAATGCAATTTACAGTATACTTGCATTTGGTTTAATTTAAAGTATTTTCACATTACTTTTTGTTTTAAATAAAATGAGCAAAATATATATTTTCATGTAGAGCCATTTCTATTTGATTTTAATGTATCCATATGTATGTATTTATGTTAAAATAAAATTTTCAAAAAATTGTGTATTTCCCTATGGAGCTCTTTTTATTAGGCTCTAATGTATTTGACCGTTCTTCAGCAATATAAATTTTATTCTGAAACCATACTAACATAAGCACACTACTGTAGTATCTTAGATGAACATGGTGGCAGAATAACATTTCTGTCGCTGTGGAACGTTCGGAGATATTGTTAGAAAGAAACTGTATGAGCTAAGATGTTTAAAATTGTATTGATCCTAAAATAAACATTATATTAAGAAAACTAAAAACCATGTGCAATGGTATCGCCCCCCTCCCCTCCTCTGTTAAATCAGAGTCACGTGATGTTGGTGTATGACCACTGTCGTATTTTTGTTTTAGGGCAATATGGTTGGTAAATGGAAGCGCAAAACAGATCCTCAGTCATGGGATGAAAATCAAATGCATCCCGCCATCGATGCTGTTAACAAGAAAGAGATGTAATGGCTCAAAGTAGTCAAAACGTCGGTGCTCCACAAGCTACCTTGCAACGAAGAGCAACGGACAAGAATATATAAGTTTTGGGGACTCATAGGGGATTAGGTCGTTACCAGTCAACATTTACATTTGAACGAGAACTAATAAGACACATTAAGTGGTTGGAGACCAATCTTTTTGGTTTGACCTGCAATGAAGTAAGAAAAATGGCTTTCCAACTAGCTGAGAAAAACGGCATCGCGCACAGGTTCCGTTCGAAAGATGAAATGGCAGGGTGGGACTGGCTAAGAGGCTTCAGGAATATATATATACAGATATAGCATTAAGACGTCCTGAAGTCACATCAGTAGACAATTATTTTAAAACTCTTGATCATGTCATTACTGAACACAATTTTCAGCACAAGAATTTGGAATGTTGATGAATCGGGACTGTCAAAAGTGCGGAAACCTCAAAAAACATTTGTTACTAAAGGAAGGAAACATATTGGAGCAGTCACAAGTGCTGAACGAGGACAGCATGTGATGTGAGTAGTTTTTATGAGTTCTGCTGGTAGTTATATTCCTACAGCTTTGATATTTTCCCGGAAGAATTGGAAATAAGAACTGCTTTATGGCGCAACCATAGGCACTTAAAGAATATCCCAATAAATAGGTTGGATCACTGGAGAATTATTTCTTAAGTGGATGCAACACTTCAAAGAGTTTACAAAACCCAGCCCTGAAAACAAAGTCCTGCTTTTGGTGGATGGACAATCAAGCCATAAGAACATCGAAGTTTTACAGTTTGCAAAAGATCATGGAATAGTTATTCTTTGCTTTCCTCCGAATTGCACCCACCGTCTCCAACCACTTGATGTATATTTCTACGGTCCTCTGAAAACATAATACGATCAGGCAGTTACTAAGTGGTTGAATTGAAGTGCCATCCAAGAAGGGTGGTTTTGCAATATCAGGTAGCTCGTTTGTTTGCTGAAGCATATGGAAAAGCTGCAACAAACCACAATGCTCTCTCGGGATTTGCAAACACAGGAATTTGGCTGATGAATCCCGATATATTTGCATATTTTCTGTTTAGCCCTGCTTCAACCACAGATGAGCCAGAAAGCACCAGTGGAGCTAAGGATGTCAGTGAGATGTCTTCTTAAAATCCACTGGACCCTGCTTCAAAGACACCCATAGATAAACACCACGTTATACCTGTAACAGATTCTGCTTCACAAACTCCTGGAAAAGAACACCTGGCTATTCCTTCAACTTCAGTCGAATCATATGAGGAAATAGTTCCGAAAGGCCTACCTATAAAGGCTAGTGATATTTCCCCAGTTCCCTCTGGAACCCGACCCACGTCGAAGAGAAGACACCATGAAGGGACTCAAGTGTTAACAAGCACCCCTAACATCGACAAAATCAAGACTAAGTTTGCAGAAAAGAAAGATGTTGAACGGCGACGCTCGGCAAAAAGTGCCAAGAAGAAGATTTTTTTTTTCAAGCAACTCAAGAGGATTCTGATGTTGAGATGGCCAATGACGATGACGACTATGAAGACACTCCATACTTGCATTGTAAAGATTTCTATAGCCATAACATAGTTAAAATGTTCACTGTGTAATACGTGAGCTCATAACGAATGCGCAGGACTTCCGAAAAGTAGAAAGCAATTTATTTGTGAAGTATATAAGCTTTGATATAGTGTGTAATTTTAGCCATACAGACTAGGGTAAAATAACATAAAGCCCTTTTTTTTTATTATATTAATTTTACAATACTAGCTGAATTAAAATATTTTTATAAATGGAATTGGCGTGTAATGTCTTTCTCTGTCGTAGCATATCGTCAAAATTAATCTAAGCGATTTAAATGTTTAATTATAACACATTTTAAAAGTGGTATGTCATTATACGCCAGGTTCCCCAACACGATGCCAAAATAAAATTTTCCTCGAGGTATTCACACACTACAGAAGCACTGGGACAGTTGTATTGCACGGTAGGCGGTCTGTGTGGTAAAGTGATGTCATTTTTCATCTTCTCTGTTCAGTAAATTGCACGAAGAAAACTATTCGATGTTCTAATTTGAATCACTCTTTTAACATTTATTAGGCAGTGCATATTACTTATACATTCACCATTGTGATGTTGCAAACTAAGCACACGTATTATGATATCATCATTAGGGTTGCACATACTTCTGCAGTAATCCTATCCACACATTTTCATTAACTGAGAAAATTAATGGCTCGGTTCAGCACACTTCGTGAGAGTATGTTTTCTTCATAATTTTTAGCTACATGTTTTTGTCGACAGCTGTTTGCGTGTTTCTTATTAAATATTGGTTATTGTGTTTAAAACAAAAATTTTGTATACGTTTTATGTACTTAATAAAAAACGAAAATTTTTCATGACAGTGTGTGCTTTCATCACGAGCAATTTTTCAATAAGAACCTTCCGTCCAATAAAAGCCACGCGTTGTTTACTATCCCGGACATTACGGGTTAGAATCCTGGACTTAAAATTTAGGATAATTTAACAAAAAATATTTTAGTTTACAAGCCATTTGCCTTGTAATTACTACCACACATTAAACAGGGACGTCAGAAAAATCGTTTCAAAAGTGTAGTATGAAAAATGGTTACATAAATTACAATGTTATTATGAAAATAAATAAATGTTATTTTATAAAAGCTTAGTGTGTATCAATTTAATGGAATCTAATAAACTGAACAACTTTCGTTTCTTCATAAAATGAAAATAATAAAATATGGCATAACACGTATACGTGCGCTATTATTGGTGGTCACACAACAGGTATTAAAGTAATTTGCCATATGATTTGTCATAAGGTTCGATACCCAAGCCTGACATGACTTGGAATTTGAGCGGCCGAGTCGATACTCGAATAGTTTGGACGCATTCTAATCATTAAATAATTAATTCAACTTTAGTCTCTTTATTCATATCTCAGCAGTTACCACAACTATTTATAACAAGGAATTAGGTGCACCAATCTTGCACGCTGTGTGATACTGGCAGTGCTGCTGGACGTCTCGACAGTAGACATACTGCCGACTGCAGGTTGTCAGTACTGATCTGGTGTCACTACCTGCTGCCACTTCCTGTCCGTTGCTCTCCTCTNCTGCTGCCACTTCCTGTCTGTTGCTCTCCTCTGCCACAGCGACAGCCAGGGCCTCGTAGTGACTTCCTGTACAACCTGTTATACTGGCTGAGCGTAGTTTCATACACACTATAGTGTCTTACTCTAGTCAGTGACAGCACATAAGAATGGTCAGGCAGATCGTGTAGTCCAGAGAATTTGGAATCTTAAAAATTGGGTAAATAGGGAATGCCTATTTGTTTCGATGGGGGAATTTAATCAGTAATCAAACTCAAGTTTCGTTATAGTTAAAATAGTTTTATGGAGTAAAACACTAATGGAAACTCGAGTACAAACAATATTTACACAGAGGATTTAACTTACAGAAACAACAAATAAGTCACAGAAAGTTATATAATACGAATGGTTTTAATCATCACATTCACAGTAGGCTAACCAAATTTACTTTATAAAGAAACAATTACAATACCCAAAACATTGTTGCTGTACATACACAATAAACATTCAGAAAAATTAAAACTAAATAATGGATAAATGCCATCATAAACTACCAATAAATATTTCTTACGTAACGTTAAATTTTTTCTTTCTTAAAAAATTAGTAACAAATTAGCCTATCATTATTTAATAAAAACATGTTTTATGTGAAAAAAATGCAATACTTAACACTTGTACTATTTTATATAGATTTCAAGAAAAATTCACAAAATCGAATTGACCAATTATTACATTTCATTTAAACGAAAGGTTAAACATTTTCGCATGTTACTTATTTGTAAAGCATTTTAATATATTTCACTAAAGTATAATCTGTGCAGTTAATTAACAAAAGAAAGCATATTTGTTGAAGACGTTTCTCATTAAAAGTACAAACGGATATCGCTGAAGAAAAAATTTGCAATTTATCCAGATTTTTTTGTATCTGCTATCATTCTTGCACACTTTCATAGCTGCGCCGTAATACCAAAATCTGAAATTTATATGTTTTTGAAAGTCACTACAAAAATTACATTATATTTTACGATAACGCGTAATCGATTTCTGATAAAAGTACGCACTTCAGAATAGTGATATTTCAAATAATATTACATTCAGTAAGACCCCATTTCGTGATGCTCTTACAATGCATGCGTGGATTGCAGTTGTGGAAAATATCTGAAGGGTGAGAGCTGGTAACACCAACATAAATAATACTAAACAATTCACACATGTAAACAAATTCTTCGTTGGCCGATGCAAAGTCGCCACTCCAAATATAAACAACTTACCACAGTTTCACAGAAATTATTAGTAGCAGGGAACCCCCAATGTACAATTAATTGCAAAAGGTAACCGGAAATAACTGATAACATTATCTTCATTAGAAGCTCAAAATACCTATTGAATAAAGCCCTAAGTGTCAATAATATATGCGTTTCTCTATGTAATTAAATGCCAGTGAAATTATAATCACCGAACAGTAATTACATCATTGAATGAATTGTATAATGTAATGGCGTTTTCACTCACGTCCATGTTGGCGTTATTTTTTTGCAGCATTAAGAAAGTGTTCGATTCACCATTACATGAACGTTCAGATCATTATTTTGTCCGCGACAAGGGACTAGTTNATGTACAATTAATTGCAAAAGGTAACCGGAAATAACTGATAACATTATCTTCATTAGAAGCTCAAAATACCTATTTAATAAAGCCTTAAGTGTCAATAATATATGCGTTTCTCTATGGAATTAAATGCCAGTGAAATTATAATCACCGAACAGTAATTGCATCATTGAATGAATTGTATAATGTAATGGCGTTTTCACTCACGTCCATGTTGGCGTTATTTTTTTACAGCATTAAGAAAGTGTTCGATTCACCATTACATGAACGTTCAGATCATTATTTTGTCCGCGACAAGGGACTAGTTNCAGCATTAAGAAAGTGTTCGATTCACCATTACATGAACGTTCAGATCATTATTTTGTCCGCGACAAGGGACTAGTTTGCAAGCCAACCAAGGGGGGCGTAGCAAATGTATTTACAACATTATTACACTAAAGATTTTTTTGAAGTGCTTTACATTGTGAAGGGAAGTGGCAAGAAACATGCGGGATATAGGTTACTTAATTTTCTGTAGTTAAAGTTTTAGTATTAATCTTTAAAATAAGTTTATATTATACAAGGAGAATATAGCGTATTTATTTCGGCTCTATGTATTTGTAATTTGAAGCAAGAGGCCAGTTAATTAAGAATTACGTAAGTGAGTAGCAGTTTTATTTAATTGTACTCTCTGGCACAGCTATAATGGACAAACGTTCCTACCAACAGAGNACGTAAGTGAGTAGCAGTTTTATTTAATTGTACTCTCTGGCACAGCTATAATGGACAAACGTTCCTACCAACAGAGCACGTAATTGTTATGGCGCATTTGGAATTTATTGGACCCGTGGAATCTCGACGCAGTGGTCCTGGATATAACCTCTCAACTAGCCGATGAGAAATTAAGTGTGATTTAGAACAATAATTCAGTATAAATTTACTGCTACTTTTTTGGATACAAACAAGGCAGTTCATACTTAACTTCTCAATTTATGTTTATAAGAAAGTTACGATGATATTTCGACATCAATAAACTAACTTCTTCAATAAAGAGTTACAATATTTAAAAAAATTGTTTAAGTATTTGTATTAAAAATATATAATAAGTTTATTTAAAACCGTTTGAGAAGAGTTCACAGCAGGTTTTCTGTTGCTCTTATGATGACCTTTGTGGTAAAGCAATAGTTTTTGGGCTTTAATGCCACAGTCTATATAGGCAGCAGGTACAACGTTTCACATGCAAGAATTTGTTTAACTTTTCTGAGAGTTATTTATTTTCAATGAGCAACATATAGGGATATTTCCATTCTAAATGTCCCATGCTACTCACTACATCCTTGGCTGAAAACAGAATAAAACTAGGTCACCATCATACAATGAAATTCTCACAACAGAACAAGGAAAATCCAGAACCCCGATTAAAAATCAAGCGCTTTTCCGACCTCACGTTCCCGAAAGTTCAACATTACCGCAAACACATGGATCTCTACAAAGTGCCACTATGATGTCATAAAGTCGCAGATAAAATCCTACACAACTGAAAATAAACATATCCTAAAAAATAAAATTTCAATGTAACCAAATAAAATGTTTGAAAAATATAACTTTTTTTACCGACATAAAAACAAACATCATAATGTCACAAATTATATAATTGCACAGTACTAACATTAACATTTATCCCAGTCCTCAAATTCCAAAAATAATGTTTCTATCAGCGTATGATTTTGAGTAATGAGTACAAACTACAGGAGACGATTCCTGAGATGATGAGGAGTAAAAAAGGTAACATGAGCATATGTCCGGAAATGCATGGTTTCCATGCTAGAGATCATCTATTCATTCTTAATTCCTGTACAGTACAATGCAGTGAACGACATGCTGCCATGAGGCCACCATTAGATGGGTTCACATGTGCTATTCTGCATCCGAATGGGGTCACAGGCAGCATGAATGCGCTGTTCCACTATCTGCACGCCCGTGATGGGCTCCGCATACAAGAAACTTTCCAGGTGCACCGCAGGTAGAAATCTAAAGGGCTGAGGTCCAGCGACCGGGCGGGCCATGAAACTGGACCACTTCGTCCGATCAATCGACCGGGAAAATCGTTGTCGAGATGCCTCCGCACGGTAATGTGGAAGTGGACCGGAGTAATATCATGTAGCAGTCACATGACCTTTCGTACCACCAAAGGTACCTCTTCCAGCAAGGGAGCCATTGTCACCCGCAGGAAGTGCAGATATGCCTCGCCTGTGAGTCGTTGTGGAAAGACGACTGGCCACGCGAGGCGGTGTCGTCAGTAATCCCCGCCCACACATTGCAGCTGAACCACAGCTGATGGTTCACTGTCACCATACCACAGGGATTCTGTGTAGCCCACTATTGGTGTTGTGGAGGTTAACAATACCGTCCCTTGTAAAGGTGGCCTCATCTCTCAATAGGATGGATGGCAGAAATCCCAGCATTGTAGTGGCCGGTGCAGCAAATAAGCAGCGAGGAAACCGTTCCCGCGGAGGAAAGTCCGTCAGTAATAAGCCCTGCACACATTGCAAGTGTAGCGGTTGTCGTGGAGAACGTTCCACGCGGTCGTCTGGCTTACCCCGTGCTGCCTTGTGCTGATACCGGCGCGGCGTCATCTTCCACAGTGTTGATCACATGTTCCTCCAAGGCCGGTGTACGTACCTGGCGCCCCCGCCCTTCATGGATAACTATTCCCGTAAGCGAGCCTGCCTCACACAAACGGCGAAACACTGTTAAAACATTTTATGGTGCGGTTGCTGTCGGCGGGGATACTTTTCCCGATACAGCCGTGCTGCCCCCGCCCATTGCCATTTGCCTGTCCGCATGTAAAGACCATGTCGGCCTGTTCCCGATCGGAATACCGGGGCACAGCGCTGCACTGCACTACAACCCTTCCACTCCAGGGTGGGTCGGCAACAGCTGCAGTGAGGCGGACGCCTAATGTTACTGATAAGTGAGCGCGCCGCCGTCATGGGTAACAGTACCGCCATATAGTGACGAACCTATACATTTCCGGACGTATGTCAAATAGATCTTTTTTGTTCCTTAGCTGCCAGGGACCGTCTCCTGCAGTTTTTCAAAATCATCCTGTATAGGGTTTCTCGAGCTCGAAGAAAGGCCTAGTTAAGCCTTGACTACAGTGGGCTCGCTCTAGGGTCATGTCCGCGGACACCTGATGCTGATTGGTGCACGTGACCCTCTCATATCACAGGTTCGGTCCCAATATATTAAGGTCCGATGTCCTAAGTTTATTTCCCAACTTGAACTTTGTCTCCAGATCATGTCCGAAAGTCAGTCTTAAGTTGTTAAAAAAAGAAGAAGAAATTATTCTGTACGATTTTCCCTCGCAAACGTTAAGGAGTAAATAAACAAATGTCTAAAAGTCAAACCACATATTAAATAAATAAAGAATATTCAAAAGTTGAAAATCAACTGACGACCAGAATAAAAAAAGAGTACAAACATACGTAGATGAACCTACTAGCAGAAAATANCACATATTAAATAAATAAAGAATATTCAAAAGTTGAAAATCAACTGACGACCAGAATAAAAACAGAGTACAAACATACGTAGATGAACCTACTAGCAGAAAATAAATAACGATGGTTGACATAACATATCTATCGGCAACGAATAACAAACCATAATCATCAATCACTCTATGAACACAAAAAATAAAATAAATGACGCATAGAATGTAGTGCAAATTGGTGACAATTTTTTTCCATCTCTGTTTCATACATTACAATTGTAGTTATCTGCATCTCAAGTTCAGAAATTTCCGAGGGTTCCGTCTGTGGACTATGGTAGTTGTTATAGGCTTTACAATCACTAATAATACATAGTATTACATGCGTAAACAGCACGGACTAAAACTACTACAGTTGTGATTACTACATCATATTTCATCATTAAATAAGTGCATGCCTAATTGCTGGGAACTGTATGTTATTGTATAAATTAAGTAAATCCCTCAATACCATCTAGAAATATACGAACACAATAGTTCAGCCGCTACAGCCACCGCGCTGGCAACATATCCAAAAATCAGAAAATAGAATAAACTCTGTAAATGTTTCATATTAAAGGCAATAGCAACACTGTCATTTTTTTGATTGCGTAATGCAACTCTAGCAAGCGTATTCGTTAGAAGCCTTTCCATTACACCTGATTCTTTTGTATACCATAGGTAATGATCCAACAACTCGGTAAAAGGAAAATTTTTCCGCAACTCGCAAACAGTGTACACATAGAACAAGCTCTCCTGTACTAAATGCAGTAATGGTTGTGATCCTATAAAATACTCTGGTCTGCTCAGCTCGTATTTAGCACCCGTTGCAAAATACAGAGCACTTAAATTCTTGTGATTTATTATGGAACGAAGTCCATCGTCCACTGAACGAACATGTGTCAAATGGCCAAATATAANGCCTATAAAATACTCTGGTCTGCTCAGCTCGTATTTAGCACCTGTTGCAAAATACAGAGCACTTAAATTCTTGTGATTTATTATGGAACGAAGTCCATCGTCCACTGAACGAACATGTGTCAAATGGCCAAATATAATTTCAGATAATTCATCATCCATGTCTACTTCTGAGAGTGTATAAGAAAGGTCAAAGACAATATCGGAACCAAATATTTCCGGCAACGCTACAGATAAACCTTGACTCCTAATTCCGTCAATTTTGTTTATGTCGCTATAATACTGAGGTGTAGTAATATAGCTGGTAAACGATCCAGAGTAGGCATTATTGAAAATAATGTTGGAAAACATAACAGAAGCAAAGAACAATCTAAACCACGCAGGTGTGACGTGAGTTTTAGCCATTCCCAGGTAAAACAGTCTGAATATTTCTATACTTCTGAAGGCATTCCGTGTATCTTTGAGTGAAAAACGTGAGCACAATTTCCCTACCACGACCAGAATAGGGTAACAAGACAAATGCAACGCCCATAGTGAGTAAGAGAATGGTAAAATCGCGGTCATCCATTCTGGAATCTGCTGGGCCTTTGCAACTATCAAAATGAGTTTTTCTATCAGGTACGGGTAAAGCGTTTCATGGAAAGTATTTGACTGGAAAACAGAAAAAGGATATATTACGTCAAATCTTTCATTGAAAAAAGAATTGGGCAGTGCCCACCTTGACAAAACGTTTGTATTTCTCAGGTTTGTAACTATGGAAAAATTCAATGGCTTAGTAATTACCCGTGTAATTTCACCAGCAACCCCACCAATTGTTTCCTCGCCATTTTTGCCTGTCTCTTCGTAGATAAATGGAGGGTAGTGATACATAGGATATTTCAATGGAAACCCGTTAGTATCAACCGATTTTTTGTTTATAATACNATAAATGGAGGGTAGTGATACATAGGATATTTCAATGGAAACCCGTTAGTATCAACCGATTTTTTGTTTATAATACTATTCACATTTTGCAAGTGCCACAAGCTGTGACAGCTTGCCTTCCTAGATGGCTGTGTTTGGAGCGCTGTTATGGCTCAGCTGGCGGCAGCTGATATTAGTAACGTCCTGGCTGTGCACAAATGGTTACAATCATATTCAGTGCGCGTAGGCAAACACGCAACTGATTATTTGGAGACCAATGTTTTTAGCATGGATACAGGATGTGGCTGGCTGCATGCGCAGCTACCTCTTTCCTCGCCAGCTGCGCCCTGCTCTCCGTAATTTTACCCGCCAGGCCTTGTGGCGCTAACAGTAGTATCTTTACAGGAGCATGACTAACTACGCGGCATCAATATTGAAGTAAATCAGACAGTGTTTTATAATATGAGTTTCTAACATTGTTATTAATATTGGTAAAACAAATAATTAAAATGAACATAACCCTAGCCATTGCTCGTAATTATCATAATTCTGTCATAGTGAAAACACTTAAATTATTATTGAACTACATGTAATTTCAAACTGTAACAAGCAGTAGCCTTACATGGTGCAGAAATACTCTCGTTTATATTTGCACAGCATGCTTAGAATACTGCAAACCTGGGTGCAAATTTTTAAATGGTGGNGCAGAAATACTCTCGTTTATATTTGCACAGCATGCTTAGAATACTGCAAACCTGGGTGCAAATTTTTAAATGGTGGTGGAATCTGCCAACAAGATATCACAAGCTGGATGCTTGTGTGAAGGATATACCTAGAGTTATAGCCTAACTGTGTGTACTGTTATTATATGACCTCAGAATTCCTCAAAAAACTTCACATACTGATAATACTTACATAAAAAAAGCTTGTATGGCACAAAATGTACATTGAAACTCATAACCTGCTACTCAAATCAAATAACTAGAAAGAAAAATATAACAGTTTTGGACCAAAGTGGTTAAATTNGAAACTCATAACCTGCTACTCAAATCAAATAACTAGAAAGAAAAATATAACAGTTTTGGACCAAAGTGGTTAAATTCATTATAAATCTTACATGTAAAAGAAAAATAAACTGCACTTGTCTGATAGAAAATGGTCGGAGCTAATACTGGGCCTATTCCAATGCTTGTCCTGTCGAGTCAACAGCTTAACATCTTCAATCCAAAGTCTCTTCCTTTTCTTTAACAGTTTTTTTTGCCGACGTCAAAATCGCAGTAAACCTTCAGAAAGATTTGTTTGTATCCCTATCACTTGTATTGAAACATGTGCAAACAGCTAACACGGCCTGCCAAACCTACAGCACTGTACAAATATCACCAATTACGTTTTTTCACAAAAATAATATTATTTTTATTACAAAATAATTCCAGGATAACATTGTTGTTAACCAAATTGATTCCAGGTAATAAAGTCTTTGAAATTATATTCTGTTTTTTTAGTTTACTACTACGCGGCCAATACAGACATTGCTTTCTGACAGCACATTTTAATCTTCGTTCATACTGCCCAAACTAGCGAATACACCTTACTGAATATACTTTTTTCGCTGCACACACGTTGTTTATCTCATTTCCGTGTGCAAACTTTAACCCATTTACATAAATAGAGAAGCTCACACCCCAGCATTGAACAATATTACACTACAGTGGATTGCACTTCACTGCACTACAGGGACGTTTGCTGAGAGAAACTAAGTTAGGGTGTTAGGTTAATTATTTACCTGTATCACTCTACTGAACCTAGTTTATTTCATAAATAGCAGCGTAATCGGAACCGAAGGCAACCCAAATATTCCGTCAAATTATTGCCAGGAATACCAACATTCTTGCTCGCAGGACAGTCACATTCGGCGATGTTTTTTTTTGCTTAAGCGTGTCGGAAAAGAAATGGTTGTCGTCAGTTAAAGGACACAGTTTACTATCTCGTGGACGTTGTTTTTAGGTGTGTTATTTATGAGAAATGAATTTGGGAGAAGCAAATATCCATGGAAATGGGTTGTTATACGCAGGTTTCAATCAGGATCAAGGTAGGCGTAAAGCAAGCGGTCTGAGCTGAAAAAATTCCAGTTAGGGGAATTTGTGTACGAAAAATACATTTTTAAAAACCCGTATGTCAACATTGCAGGCTGTTTCGCATGCGGCATGGAGAATGGCTTTCGGGTGTACAATTGCGATCCACTGAAGGAGAAAGAGCGTCAGGATTTTGCTGAAGGGGGATTGTCATACGTTGAGATGTTGTTTCGTTGCAACTATCTGGCGTTAGTAGGTGGTGGATCGAAACCTCTTTATCCACCAAATAGAGGTTAGTTCTTCCCATTCCATATTTGTAGAATTATAGTGTGTTAATAAGATACTGGAAAAATTAAAAAATGAGGGGGATGTTTATTTTATTCCATCCATTTGAGCCAACTGGTAAAATATGTGTGTTCTTGAAAATGGGTCCACATCAGTGTGACTGTTTATTGCCATTTATTAATCTTCAAGCTCTCTTTTATTGCATGTAAAATACATTTTGGTAATTATAAAGAATAGTGACTATTCCATAAACAAAAGAAGAATT
The DNA here is from genome assembly GCA_002778355.1 of Clitarchus hookeri. Classification (NCBI taxonomy): domain Eukaryota; kingdom Metazoa; phylum Arthropoda; class Insecta; order Phasmatodea; family Phasmatidae; genus Clitarchus; species Clitarchus hookeri. The sequence continues at coordinate 29,311 of NQII01000473.1, forward strand.
GGAAAATGGTGTGTTTCAACTTTACTAATTGCACAGAACACGAATTTACTAGGGGCATCACGTGTTATCAATACAAACCACAAATATGATAGTGGGGAGGGCTNATTGCACAGAACACGAATTTACTAGGGGCATCACGTGTTATCAATACAAACCACAAATATGATAGTGGGGAGGGCTATGAAAATTAGGGGAATTGTGGGGTAAAAAAACAAAATATATTTAAGTTACATGTCAATTGGGTCCCTTAAATACTTTAAATCAAAATTACTGGTCACACTGAACACAAATTTACTCGAGGTAACATGACTAATGCAGTACATACTATCATAGGTAATACTGGGGAGGGCTAAGAAGATTAGGGAAAGAGTGGGGTAAAACATGTAAAGGTTATGTAAATTAAATTTCATTTAGGTTCCTTAACCACGTTATATGCATGAAGACCTAACCTATTTAAACCTAACTTCACTATATATGAATACAAGGGGAGATGTGTGCAGACATGAGATAGTTTGTTACAAAAAGCATGATTAGTAAGCTCGCGTCAGGTCATCCACCCCTGTGATTCACTTATCATGAAGTTAGGTTTAATTTGGTTATGTCTGCTGCATTTTACATGGCTGGCGGCAGCAGTACGTAAGCCCTTCAATTACCACACTCGCACCTAATACTACACAGTACAGTTTACTACATTATATACACTTTCCATGCTAAAACTCCAAATGTATTATGTTACTCACCCATTGAAGCAGCAATCATACCGGCTAGGTGATTAATTGTTGATGATAAAGCACGATACGTAAATGTCTATTCAATTTGTCGAAACTCCACAGACACATTTCCACACAATTATTGTATTTTAACACTTCGCATCGACCAATGGCACAGAAACACTTGTATTTTCGCACAATTATGTGATTTAACACAATAAATGCAATAAAAAAATGCATAACAGCACAAACCTCCACACAGTGAAATTCACAAGGTACACTGAATTTGTGCACATTTCCAGCACACAACTGTGAAATAAACCAAAATCGATGCACATTTGTTTATTCCTGTCTCTGTGCATCATTGGTCAACAAATGTACTGGAGTGTATCGTGGTGATACACATCAACTGTTTATAAACACCATCTGTGAACGTCTTTTTGTATGACATACTATATGGATATTTTTTCTACTACTAATATATTATGTAGTACTATCGTCTTGCGAATATAGACAAAGTAAGCCTTGAAAAATTGTACAGAATTACCTGTATAACCTTAGTGTGTAGGCCATAACATACCTTGTGACTTAACGTTTGTAAAATACATTTCCAGAGGTGTTCTCGAAGGAAACACGATTCTGCGGCCCAAAAAGGAATANGTTTCATTTCCAGAGGTGTTCTCGAAGGAAACACGATTCTGCGGCCCAAAAAGGAATATATTTGCCATAAATTTCACATGTTTTACCACATAGACACCCCAATCTTAGCCTTCCTGATCACATTTCATGGTATATACTGCAAGTTACGTGAAGACCCAATAAAATTTGTATTAAGTGTGATTAGTTATAACCATATATAACATTTGCAAGTATTATTTTCCTGATTTATGAAAAGTTGATATTCTTTATTCATTTTTACTGTTGGTGGATTTGCCCCATAGTATTATACTGAATGTCATAATGGAGTGAAGATGTGCTAAATAAAAATTTTTAATGTAAGGGTAATTATCTAGTGTAGGAGCTTCTCTTGGTTTTGACATGCTATACTAACCTAACAAAGCTTAGTTGAAGAATATTTACATGAATCCCTTTTTCTTACTTCCACTTTTACTATAATATTTTCTTATTTCATAATTATGGACTCCATAATATCATATTTGCCCCTTTGAAACTTGGTCAAATACAAAATGTATAAATTTATGGTCACCATTTAGTCCAGTAATATTTTTATGAAAGTCTCAACATCTGCAAGTGTTATTGGGATACAGAATTTTTAGTACATTCACCTTTTTGGTGCTGATTGTAATTTATTAATATCATAGAAACTATATAAAGTTATTTTGTTATTTGGATTGGAATTTTTAAATATAAAAATGTGTAATTACGAAACTGTTACCTTCATATCTGCAAGAATATTATTTTTTTAAGTCTCAGTGATGCAAAACTTAGATTTCAGTTAGAAATGTTCAAACATCTTTAAAAACCAGAAAGTATAAAAAAACATTTTTCCATTGGAAAAAACTTTGTTTTCAAAACTTTTATGTTTTCCTAATATGATTCACACTGAACAACATCTCTCCAGGAAGCAGAATGGTGCAGACTTGCATATTACCAGTTTTCTGAAGCTGCACAAGTAAATACACACATAGTATTGTTGCATGCGGCTGTACCACGTCCTCTCCCTTGCCCTCCCCCCTCGAGTGTGCAAATTGCAGTCCTCCAAAGGCACCGCCAGTAAGAGAAGCAGCGTGCACAGAATTACAAACTGGGAGTCGCATAACATGTGATGCGATAAGGCTTTCGGGACTGAAGCATCTCCTGTCCCTGGAAGATAAGTCTCTTAAGTGTGTCACTGCGTGAATTTCCTGGTCATCACCCCACCGCCCCCTCAGCGCGATTCGGGGTGCAAGGAACCTTCTGAGCTATATATGCCACAGTATGCCTCTGTTTCGAGAGTCGGGAGACTTGTACGGTCCCATGTGTGGAACCATCGGAACAACGAGCAGCAGCATAGGGACCAGCAATCGTAGTCTGCGAGCATCAGCTGAATAGAAAGAGAGACAGAACAGCTGAACTATGTAATAGTGGGACTGGATGTTAATGTATGGCAATGGAAATTTTGATTATGTGTGTGTAAATAATGAGGGTTAAGTGACCAGCTACTATAAAGACAGTGATAAAGACTTAAATTAGAATTGCACTCACTGATAGGATTAATAAGTGGAATAGTAAAGATACGCAGTTCAGTGTTGTAAATAATAGCTGTGTGTACTTTTATATCATTGTAAATATATTAAGAATTATAATTGGTACTTTTATTTTTGTCAAGACCTACATTCCCCATGAACTTGGACACACCCCAGGCAACTTTTAACAGTATTTTGTTATTATCAAATGAGATTCACATACAGTAGTTTAAATTGAATGTGCCATATGTTTGCAGTAAGTTATTTAAAATATGACAGTACAAAAATTAGCTATTAAAATTATTAAATACAGAAATAAAACAAACATCAAAACCATATTACATCAACATTGAATAAACAGTTTAACTACCAAGCAAATGGTTTTATAAAAAAAAAAAAACATGGCTAGTGCTATTACAACAACAAAAAATAATGAACAAAAGTGGTGCAAAATTACCGGTGATGCCAATACAGCTGTCATGGTGGCAGGAAGAGATTTTCGTAAATGCATGTAACTTCATATTTTGGACACATTTTTGACACCTAAAGAAAATTATTGAGCTTGTTGTAACAGGTGTCAGCAGAAAAAATTATAATCTTCTGACTTTCATATAATACTGCATTGTGGTATAACGGTGCAGCACCTTTACAAAGAAGAGATCGTGGACATTCTTATTTAGTTAGTTAACAACNTGCAGCACCTTTACAAAGAAGAGATCGTGGACATTCTTATTTAGTTAGTTAACAACTTTCAATTCCAAATAAAAGCATAATTCTTGTACACAAGACAAACAATTTTAAAAATGCATTGAAGTTTGTATTACAGCTGTGTACCACAGAATTTAATGTGCACAGGAAAAAAAAAAAAAAAAAACCAACTCTTGATTTTNTACATTCACCTTTTTGGTGCTGATTGTAATTTATTAATATCATAGAAACTATATAAAGTTATTTTGTTATTTGGACTGGAATTTTTAAATATAAAAATGTGTAATTACGAAACTGTTACCTTCATATCTGCAAGAATATTATTTTTTTAAGTCTCAGTGATGCAAAACTTAGATTTCAGTTAGAAATGTTCAAACATCTTTAAAAACCAGAAAGTATAAAAAAAACATTTTTCCATTGGAAAAAACTTTGTTTTCAAAACTTTTATGTTTTCGTAATATGATTCACACTGAACAACATCTCTCCAGGAAGCAGAGTGGTGCAGACTTGCATATTACCAGTTTTCTGAAGCTGCACAAGTAAATACAAACACAGTATTGCTGCATGCGACTGTACCACGTCCTCTCCCTTGCCCTCCCCCTCGAGTGTGCAAATTGCAGTGCTCCAAAGGCACCNCAAACACAGTATTGCTGCATGCGACTGTACCACGTCCTCTCCCTTGCCCTCCCCCTCGAGTGTGCAAATTGCAGTGCTCCAAAGGCACCGCCAGTAAGAGAAGCAGCGTGCACAGAATTACAAACTGGGAGTCGCACAACATGTGATGCGATAAGGCTTTCGGGACTGAAGCAGCTCCCGTCCCTGGAAGATAAGTCTCTTAAGTGTGTCACTGCGTGAATTTCCTGGTCATCACCCCACCGCCCCCTCAGCGGGATTCGGGGTGCAAGGAACCTTCTGAGCTATATATGCCACAGTATGCCTCTGTTTCGAGAGTCGGGAGACTTGTACGGTCCTATGTGTGGAACCATCGGAACAACAAGCAGCAGCATAGGGACCAGCAATCGTAGTCTGCGAGCATCAGCTGAATAGAAAGAGAGACAGAACAGCTGAACTATGTAATAGTGGGACTGGATGTTAATGTATGGCAATGGAAATTTTGATTATGTGTGTGTAAATAATGAGGGTTAAGTGACCAGCTACTATAAAGACAGTGATAAAGACTTAAATTAGAATTGCACTCACTGATAGGATTAATAAGTGGAATAGTAAAGATACGCAGTTCAGTGTTGTAAATAATAGCTGTGTGTACTTTTATATCATTGTAAATATATTAAGAATTATAATTGGTACTTTTATTTTTGTCAAGACCTACATTCCCCATGAACTTGGACACACCTCAGGCAACTTTTAACAGTATTTTGTTATTATCAAATGAGATTCACATACAGTAGTTTAAATTGAATGTGCCATATGTTTGCAGTAAGTTATTTAAAATATGACAGTACAAAAATTAGCTATTAAAATTATTAAATACAGAAATAAAACAAACATCAAAACCATATTACATCAACATTGAATAAACAGTTTATCTACCAAGCAAATGGTTTTATAAAAAAAAAAAAACATGGCTAGTGCTATTACAACAACAAAAAATAATGAACAAAAGTGGTGCAAAATTTTCATTACCGGTGATGCCAATACAGCTGTCATGGTGGCAGGAAGAGATTTTCGTAAATGCATGTAACTTCATATTTTGGACACATTTTTGACACCTAAAGAAAATTATTGAGCTTGTTGTAACAGGTGTCAGCAGAAAAAATTATAATCTTCTGACTTTCATATAATACTGCATTGTGGTATAACGGTGCAGCACCTTTACAAAGAAGAGATCGTGGACATTCTTATTTAGTTAGTTAACAACTTTCAATTCCAAATAAAAGCATAATTCTTGTACACAAGACAAACAATTTTAAAAATGCATTGAAGTTTGTATTACAGCTGTGTACCACAGAATTTAATGTGCACAGGAAAAAAAAAAAAAAAAAACCAACTCTTGATTTTCATAGTTTTTAATACAGATGAATATTTATCATCATGTAATACTGTAGTAACATGTCACCTTCAAAGCAACACTTTCCACAACATTTTCTGTAATAGCAGCTAGTGGCGAAAAACATCTCCAAACTTAGGAAGGGGCACACCTTTCGGCACCCCTCTGAAGACATTTTTGCTTATCTTATAAAGTTAATTTTGGTGCTATCAAAACCTAAATAGCACGCTGCATAAAATAGAGAGAAAAGTCTGTAACCCAGAAACAAAGATTTAAGTGGTAATTATTAAGTTTAGGGGCTTTTCTGAAAAACAAAAAAAAATTCAAAATGTTGATATATTTCTACTCTACTAATCACGTAGAACACGAATATACTAGGAGCGTAGCTTTAAAATAAGTACAACATATTAAAAAAAATTGCGAAATGAGCAGTATAGCCAGTTTGTTTACGTTTCTGAACAAAACGTCCTAGACCAACAAATTTTGCATTAATGGGTTCTGCACAGCTTACCTTGTTCATATTCAAGAGGGCGTAATGTTAAAATAAGTAGAACATATTTTAAAAACTTGCAAAATATGTTTGTTTACGTCTATTAACGTCAGACGAATTATACCAGCCCCCTACCTAGGCGAGTCAATTTTGCATTATTTTGGTGTGTTTTACGGTTCCTTTAAATCCCTACAATCCTACATTCGTAGTTTAGTGTAAAACCCAAACATCCTAGGTTAGTGTAAAACCCTACAATCCCAAGGTTAGTGTAAAATCCAAAACCTAGGTTAGTGTAAAACCCAACAATCCTAGGTTAGTTTAAAAATGTAAAATAGTGATTCACCCATTGTGGGGTTAGGTTCTGTTAGGTTAGGTGGGAACATATTACAAAATTAGTCGGACGTTAATGCCCCTAGTATATTCGTGTTCTGCATCATTAGTAAAGTGGAAATATACCATTTTCTGTGAATTATTTATATTTTTTTACAGAAAAGCCCCTAAACTTAATAATTACAGCAATTTTTATTGAATCGCAAATTTTTATTAAATCAAGAATTTTTTTGTTAATCAGTTTAAAAAAAAATGTAATTACATGTGGGTGAGTGAAGAGATTTGGGTGGCTCTTAACATCGAGGTCTTGAGAACAGATGAGAGTGAAGCGAGGTGAGTATGGAGCAGCATCGGAATGCAAGGGCAGGGGAAATTGGAGATCCCTGAGAAAACCATCCTGGCACAATTTCCACATGCAAAAATTTGGGAGTGACCCCGTCGGGAATCTAACCACTACACCACCACTGCCCCAACCTAATTACATGCTTGGGTAGTTATTTAGAATTCTGATTGCCACTGTTTTGATTGAAACTGATTTATTCTGAAATCAACTGAAAATTTTTGTTGACACAGATTTTAAGCAAATACATAGAATTTTTGGGTGAAGTGCAGCGATCCAGAATAACTGAAGTATTTACTGGACAGAACAGGGTCACTGCTTCACATATCAAAAATCTTAATTAAACAAATGGTTTTTAAATTTATGAATTTGGAGGTATTTACTAATTTTCAATGATAGACATTGCGACACACCTCCATATCAGATGATATTTGCCCGACTCCCCTCAAACGTTCCCCTGTCTGAACTGACATCTGGTGAGCTTGCTTTGATTATATACTTACAACATAGACTGCCTACTACTAATTGCTCCTTGATTAAAAACTTGTCTAAAAAATATACAGGGTAGAACTGAAATGTAGCAACAAACTTCGGCAGGTGATTTCTCATAAATAAATATTTCAATAATGTATATGCAACGTGTAGCTTAAGCCTATCTCGTAATGGTGTAACTGCCCTTGAAAGTGTAGTTGAAGCAGAAGTTTATTGCTACTAACACATCCAGATTGAGAGCTAAATCTCTTGAGTTTCTGGATAGTACATTATTGAACGATAATGTGTAAACTACAAAAATTTGGGTGCGGTTATCAACCCCCTTCCATAAAAATGGATTGGTTGGAATCCTACTTGTGCGTATAAAAATTTAACTGTCCAATATTTCTTGGTTTTTACCTGCGTCTTAGTAAATGGTGAATGAAAAAGCAGTGTTATGTTTTTGTGCTAAACACCACCATTTTCCATAAATTAATGCACTATGATCTAGCACTGCAAAGGTTGAATTTTATTATGCATTAATTTCTAGAAGACTGTGGTGTTTAGAGCAAAAACATACTACTTTTTCATATACCATGTACGGTAGATCACTAAGCCGCAGGAAGAAACACAAAATTGGGCAGTAAAATTTTAAATCCACAATTGGGTATTTCAACCCATTCGTTATTATGGAGGGGGTTTGATAACCGCACCTAATTTTTTGTGGTTTACACTTCGCCGTTCAATAATGAGTTATCCAGAAACACTGAGATTTCTCTCTCATCTGGATGTGTTACCAGCAGTAAACATTGGCTTCAGCTACACTTTCGAGGGTGTTTACTCCCTTCCGGAATTGACTTAAACTATAGGTTGTATATATTTTTTCAACCTATTTTTTAATGAGGAATCACCTGCCGAAGTTGGTCGGTTGAGTTCAGTTCCATCCTATATATTAAATAAATATGGTGGTCGACCATAATAGGCTTGTCTATTGACTTATTTTTTTTATTAAAACTAGCTCTTTAAAAGAATAATGAATTGTTGGTATGTCTTGGTTATTTAAGGCTATCAGCACAATAGTGGCCTAACCAACAATCTTGGATGAATTGAGATATCAACCTAAATAACATCTTCAAAGTGTAAACTCAATGTTTACAGTCGCTAAAACAGTCTGCCGACAGTATTCACGAAGTAGCAACACGGTACCATATTCGTACATCGAGCAGTTTATTGATTAATGGGTCACAACACTGGCCTATGCAGCATAGACCAATGTTGCATCGTTCATGCTCTGTCTGCTACTGGGGATAAGCTGTTTGTAGATCCTATCATTGTGCATCATAAGGCAAGATATTTCTATTGAATGCTGTACACAGTGGGGCAGCTGGTGGAACACATAATCAAACAGATCAGTTAATTGTAATGTGTTGGCCACTGTCGGCACACCTCGGGACTTTCAGTGAGTGTATGGGGTGAAAGTACTACAATACAGAGTAACATGAGTACGAGCCAGTGTAATATAGAAGCTGCATTGACAGGTAATGTTCTCTTGTCCGATGTAGTGCTTTTCGATATGAAAGTTGTTGCGGGTAAGTAATCATGAAACACGTTTCAGTTCCAGAAATTTTCGAATCGGAAGATATACCCAGCTCATCCAGCCAGAATTAGAGTATTGCATCAGACAATTTACTAATTTTTTTTCCAATAACAATCTTGGCTCGCGTAATGTTACTACCCTGACTACATCAAATGCAGCGCCAACAGACACATCTACTAGTACCGTTAACGTAAATGAACCACAGACAGTGTAACGTTGGCCGCTACAGTTATAACCTGCTTTAAGTTGACACTTGGCTATAACTTATCACTCGACTAGCTCAAGACGGAGTAACACGAGACTCTGTAAAATGGACGCCAATTATATATGAAATAAAGTCAAGTTCCGGTGTATTTTGTTCCACACTTTTATTTACTATTTACGTGACACAGTTCACATACGAAGTTCATATAGGCAGAGTATGAACCATTCACAGGTAAATAGACTATTGCAGAACAGAGCCACAGTCGTTTACGACTTATTCATGTTATAAAACTTGCCCGATGAAATAACCAATGCAGCGACCTCCCACACCGGCGTAGAACTAATGTCGTAAGTTAAAGTTTGCCGATGTGGGGGTTAGCATCACGCTCGACGTGGCCTAGGCGAGCAGACAACTGCTCGGTATCAACTGAACTGAGTGGCGACTGACTTCCAACTGACTTCGCCGCCGACTGACGGAAGGCGACAGGCACACGTGTACTTGTTGCTGCCTATCACCGCCCTCTTCTCAGATAAGGACCTGGTGTGGGCTGCCACACACGCTCTCCACACGTTATTGAAACTGCATCGTACAAAACTAAAACTGTCGACGCAGTCTGAAAGTTTCTAAATAATGCTGACGGTTACTGAAAACTACGACGTCCAAAACAAAACGGCAAACGTATGCGCGATAAACTATCACTGTAAAACGAACCACCGCTGATTTTAATTTGAAACTCGATAAAAATATTACGAAGCTTAGCAAAGCTAAAGAAAAACGAACGAAAATGAAACACATGTCCCGGTCCCGAAAATTAAGAATACTGCTTCATTACAACAGGAAGGAAATGAGTTCGGAATGAAAAACAGTGGGCACTAAACATTCGAAAAGAAAAGCGAGCTAAGGGCGAAGAATACATCAATGTTAAAGGAAATTTAGTACGAAGAAAGCATCCTAAGCTCGGATGATGCCCATTTCAGAAGGAATGTTTTTGGAAATTTTCACTTTAGTATTAACATCTATTTGATTCGTTCTACAATTTAGGGAGTTTCGACCTTCAGTCGGAACATATTTTTGCTATGGTGAATGCTGTTCCTAAGACTCGTGCATATGTCCCTGTTACACGTGATTCACAACGTGGAAAAACACAAATGTATCACTTCCATAATGAAGAGGGACTAGAAATTATTGTGTGTAAAGTGTTCTTTGAAAATATTTTACAATTATCAGATGGCAGAATTTCCAGGGTTCTGGCACATAAAATGAAACATAACAAACCCCACCTGTGGATAGAGGGGCAAATTTCCGGCTACAAATAAAACATGGTTGGAAATGCTACTGAAGTAGAGAATTTCATAAAACATTTTCCAGCACACATTATTAGTGATTTAAAGAAAAACTATTTAATCACATTGATGGAATTCATACCTCCCATTTACCATTCCTATTATCTTGGCATGAAGACATCTGCATACAGTCTGCAGAAACCATTCCCTGAATGAATTTAGTTATGATAAGCATTAATTCCATATTTTTCTGTTTCCATTTATGAATAAAGTTTGTACTGCAGTAATGGCCTAATTCTCATTTTCATATTTTATTGTACGTTTCTACAAAACTATAGTGGCCTAACCCACTAAAACCAAGACAGTATTCCAATATTTATACTTTTGCAGTTATGTACTAATGTTATACACCTTAGCAATTGTATTTATACAAAAATCAGGGGTAATTATTAAGTTTAGGGCCTTTCCTGAAAAACAAAAAAAAATTCAAAATGTTGATATATTTCTACTCTACTAATCACGTAGAACACGAATATACTAGGAGCGTAGCTTTAAAATAAGTACAATATATAAAAAAAAATTGCAAAACGAGCAGTATAGCCAGTTTGTTTACGTTTCTAAACGAAACGTCCTAGACCAACAAAATTTGCATTAATGGGTTCTGCACAGCTTACCTTGTTCATATTCAAGAGGGCTAATGTTAAAATAAGTAGAACGTATTTAAAAAACTTGCAAAATATGTTTGTTTACGTCTATTAACGTCAGAGGAATTATATCAGCCCCCTACCTATGTGAGTCAATTTACATTCTTTTGGTGTGTTTTACGGTTCCTTTAAATCCCTACAATCCTACATTCGTAGTTTAGTGTAAAACCCAACAATCCTACATTCGTAGTTTAGTGTAAAACCCAAACATCCTAGGTAAGTGTAAAATCCTACTATCCTAGGTTAGTGTAAAATTAAAAAAATCCAGGTTAGTGTAAAACCCAACAATCCTAGGTTAGTTTAAAAATGTAAAATGGTGATTCACCCATCGTGGGGTTAGGTTCTGTTAGGTTAGGTGGGCACATATTACGAAATTAGTTGGACGTTAATGCCCCTAGTATATTCGTGTTCTGCATCATTAGTAGAGTGGAAATATACCATTTCCCATTAATTATTTTTATTTTTACAGAAAAGCCCCTAAACTTAATAATTACCAAATCAGGTTCATGTACCTACAAATATAACTTACACAACACACATTGTAACATCAATAACTTCAGCTGCCATTACCTCAAAACCAACCGGTTGGGACTAGGCCACTATAGTGCTGATAGCCTCATTTTATTTTCACGAGTGTTACATAAAACTATGACTTTTGTTAAATACAAGGCAGTGGCTACGAGAACTTTTAACATGCTCAATATTTAATTTTACGGCTTATTTGTCTAGAGGTAAGTTTCTCTAATGCACTGAACTTCTACAAACTTTTTGAAATTTTAGCAATTTATAATATTGGTTCCAGTTTTTTTTTTCCCCTGTTCATATATTGTTTTCCAATGAACCCTGAGTAAGCCGTGCATGTTAATAGATTTTTATAATGAAATCTCTCACCACACAATACAATAATTAAATTCTTTTTAATATCTCTGGCATTTTCAAATTTGACCTTTATTTTCAATACTTGTAACATTTACAGGGTCTGTTGTATTAAACATATTGTACAATTGAAGAATTGAGAATAGCGAAAGAAATATTTTAAAATACAAACACTGTGAAGTACTTCAAGCAAAGGCAATTCAAATATTAGTTGTAATTATATTTCTTGTACAAATCTAACTTGTTAAAGTTGATGTAAATTGTGTGTTTAATGAAAAATGATAGGACTGTTGTGTCGTGTATATGTTTACGAGAACTTTGAGAATAAATACCAATTTTATGATTGAATAAATTTTGATTATATAACTGTGTATCTCTGATTCAGAGAAATATGGATTTTGCATGCTACACATTATGTTATTGTGACTTAGTTGCATTGGCTAAAGTTACTTTAATTTTATATTTGGGAAGGGACCTTCTCTGGTGCTTCTTGTGAAGTAACTGGTCGTTATTGTAGGCCAGTATGACTGTTTTTGTGTTGGGATTGCTTTTCAGACTTGTGTGTACATGCATTCTCCATAAGCATAAAATTGAGATTAATGTGTTCTAAGCCACGTGTTACTCTCTGCATTTAGATATTAAATTGTGGCACAGTTAAGATTTGGTCAGATGTGGTTAATAGTATTTGGGTGTGGATTGTAATCTTGCCAGTTGATACTGTACATTTTTTATATTTATTTATTTAATGCAGTTTCCGTAGACACTGTTAATCGGACCCAAATAGCTCCAGAGTATGGAATACCTGTCAATACAGTAATATCTGAATACAGCAAGTTCACAAGAGTTACAAGATTATTACACAGAATATATAAAAAGAACCATTAGTCAATAAATATTTGGTTTTAATTTACACAGTGAAATAATTTTGAAATTATAAATTTTTTCATAAACTGGTTTTTTTTTTTTTAGCATTTTCCTCGTACAATGTATTCATTTCAAGTTTTATTGCAGGGTATTTTACCCTCTTTTGAAATACAGTCAACACATTTGTTGGATAGTTCATATTATCTTTCGATCTGGTATTGTGGCTATTTAACTATATTTCTTCTATACTTTTCCCAATTTTCCTTAACAAATACCAGAACGGAATAAATATATAAGCATGGTAGTGTTAGAATATTATTATTAATATTTAATATTTATTTATATTAGGAACCTTTACCAATATTTCAATTTACTATTGCCATACGTATGCTGGAATTGCAACCAATACGTAATTAAATAAGAAAGGTGTACTGCATAGTGTATGCAGGTCCACACTGTTTTTGAGTCTGTAGATGTTTTTAGCAAAGTGGCTACATAATCTCTGATGTAGCGTATCTTAGAATTTGGTATGTTGTATCTAAAAAAATAACTCAAAAAATTGTGAAATTTCCTAATGCAAAGTTGCCAAGTTATCACAATGTCTGTTTGGTATCCTCTAAGTACACATTTAATGCTGGATTACGTATTAAAATAAAATTATGTTGACTGGTGATTGTAAATTGTGTGAGTTGCAATGAACTGATAATTTGTTAATAGTGATTATAATGGTAAGTTTCTTGAAAACTGCTTGTGCTGTAATCATAATTTTACAGCATGGTAGCTTTTTGGATGAGTACCAAAAAAGTTACTACCAACTTAACACTTTGAGTGCCATGACAGCATATTACATTACAGTGAACTTCATGAAAAACTGCTGGTAACATAATACTGTGTTGCCTGGATTCAGTAGTTTATGTGGAGTTTTTTGTATTATTACTATGCCTACATTGTTTGAAGATGTTGCTACATTGTTTGAAGATGTTGCTACATTGTTTGAAGATGTTGGTTATACAACGTTATATTGTCAGCAGTTTTCATAAATCTTGCTGAAACTTAATATTACTTTGGCCTACTCAAAGTTTGGACCAGAATAAAATTGAACTGTAATTGGACAAGAAACAAAAAATCTGCCTCCTTTTTCATTTTGTATAGTGGCTGCCATCCCCTACCACAGCAAGGCAGGAGGGGTGAAAACAGTGTTTCAGCTGCAGAACCCATATTACCCGAGCAAAAGTGCAACTCAGGCATTTTATTTCATGATTTGTTCATCATGCAGACCTACTTATATTTTTTAATATGTTAATTGCATCAAATTAAGTCAGCATATCTAACACAGTGTTTCCTATAGCTATATTTATGAAACCCTAATATTTGCATACCTTCCTCATATCATTTCTCTTTCTACAAAAGGTACCGTNTAGTGGCTGCCATCCCCTACCACAGCAAGGCAGGAGGGGTGAAAACAGTGTTTCAGCTGCAGAACCCATATTACCCAAGCAAAAGTGCAACTCAGGCATTTTATTTCATGATTTGTTCATCATGCAGACCTACTTATATTTTTTAATATTTTAATTGCATCAAATTAAGTCAGCATATCTAACACAGTGTTTCCTATAGCTATATTTATGAAACCCTAATATTTGCATACCTTCCTCATATCATTTCTCTTTCTACAAAAGGTACCATCTAATTCAGCTGTACAAATGAACAACCCATTACCACCCAACCTCAAAACTCAGATCTGTAAATATTTTCAAATAGNTCTAATTCAGCTGTACAAATGAACAACCCATTACCACCCAACCTCAAAACTCAGATCTGTAAATATTTTCAAATAGAGGCTACAAACTGTTTTAATATATCTCTACTTTTATTCACTGCAACAACTCCTTGGCACTGACAAAATCTAGCAGTAATTTGAAACAGACAGGGCTATCTTTAAGTTAAATGGTTTTAAGAGAATATTCAAATATCAAGGGTTTTTTGTTTATTGATTCAATCTTTCAATCTACACCAAAGACTAAATTTGTAAGGAAATACAAGTGCCTTTTTATTGTAATTGTTTTTTTCAGCGCTAGTAGGTGTGAAGTTACGGTGGATAACATTGGCGAGGCACTGTATGTTTTATAACTGAAGAACAAACATTAAATTCTTGCAGGTGGCCACGTCCATGCGGGATGAAGTAGGGTACGAAAGGTAGACAGTGTAGAGTAGGGAAGAACAAAAATAAAAACTCTTGCAGTTGACTACTTATTACATTATATATCCATGTAGGTTTGAGAGGGGTAGGAGGGCAGTCATGTGCATCGCCTCTATCCTACGCTGCTGACCAGGGGGACTACCTGAATGAAAACCTCTTCTTTTCCTCATTATTGCATATGCAAATAGGAAATATCATTCTGGTTGAATATGGGTTGGTGTTTGTCCTGGCTATCCTAGTGGAGGTGGACATGCTCGACTGCATCTTGATGTCCTAGTGGTTAAATGCTGGACCGCCAGGTGGGCAGTGTTCTACAAAAACATTGCTAGGGTCCCATACTTAACCAGATTCATTTCCAGTAGTGTTTTGAAGGGCACTATCAATTTCTGTTATGTAGGAAAACTTAAATACCTTCTTAATTGGATACAGCTGGTAAAAATGTATAGTGATAAACAGTGCAATAATTGAATCCAAGATAATGTTGCCGAAACTTTGTACAAATTCTGATTACACGGGTGATGTCAGTGGTATATAGGCTACGTAAGTCTTTTTTTAAAATTAGAAACCAGGAAAAATTATTAAGCGTGGTGCCCATCAGTTAATTTGATTGCAGCCCCGCTTGAAACTATAATTTACTGCCTGCTACGGCACTGAGTTCTATTTTGAATACTGGAACCATTTTAAACATTGTTTACTTAAACCATTTAAAATGTATTGCAAGCTGTCGCTGTTCAGAAGTAGTGTTTATTGCAGTGTGGAGAATAGGCATCATTTTTTTGGCAGTGATGGTGTGGGATGACCTAAAGAAGGCTCCGGTGATAGCACTGGAGTTCAATGCCCCTGTGAGGGGAGTGCGGCTACGGAGGGACAGGATTGTGGTGGTGCTGGAGGGGGTTATTAAGGTGTACACCTTCACGCAGACGCCTCAGCAGCTGCATGTTTTCGAGACACACCCCAACCCTAAAGGTAAAGCCTATTTGTTGCACTTTGTCTTGTTGACATTTTTGCTAATGATACGTAATTGTAATATATATATATATGTGTGTGTGTGTGTGCGTATATATATATATATATATATATATATATATATAATAGCATAGTGTGTCCCAGTTTGTAGATGTTTTTAATTCTGATCTTATTTGTACCAGAAATAAATTTAGAATGTGTATCATATTGTGTCTGTATCATATTCACATAAAAAGATATAGAAGAGCTAACTATTTAATATTATTGGAAGTATCTATTTTTCTTAAAATAATATTTTAACATAACTGTGAAAATCTTAGGGTTCACTAAAATATTATAATACATCTGAAGTTATTAGGTGTCTGAATGGCTAAATCATTCTTATTTTCAAATTTCCAGTTACATTAACTTTACAGTAAATTTACAGTAACTTTACATACAATTCATAATTATGAGGCTAGTACATAATGAAAGTTATTTAAAAACTAATATGAATAGAAAGTTTTCCACTGTGTTCAAGTTTTCCACTTGACGTTGCTACATTTATAAACTTACCAGTTAAATATGTAGTTGCTTCACAATTCCAGTTACTGTATTTAGTTTTGCATTTACAATCCTGAGGTAGTTAGGGAAAGAGTGTATAGTATATTGGAGTGTGAAGTGTGTGTACAGTAAATATTGTGTGTGTGAGATGTGGTTGCTCTGGTGTGACAGGGCTGTGCGTACTTTGCCCGAACAGCAACAACTCACTGTTGGCTTTTCCTGGCCGCAAGGTGGGTCACGTGCAGGTGGTAGACCTGGCAAACACGGAGAAGGCTCCCCTCGACATCGTTGCACATGAGGCTGGTCTCAGCTGTATAGCTCTCAACCTTCAGGGCACTCGCCTTGCCACTGCCTCCGACAAGGTATCGTGTGCTCATCTGTCACATATTATTGCCAAGTTCGTTGTGCTTCCTTTTTACAAGAAAGCTACGTTTTTCCTTGTCTACTTTTTCTGTTTTATTTGCTCTAATTGTTTGTACAAAGCCCACAGTTCCATTTTTGCTAATTAGGCTTTTTGTGACAATGCCATTGTTTTTAAAATTAGTTCCATTGGTTTTCAAGGATAAGCTAAATCGAAGCGGTACAGCTTAACTAACATTTTGCTTTACATTTCAGCAGCTTTTCAACTCTGAATCATCAAATTTATTCAAATTCAGGGAAAAGAAAATTATTTTTTCAAATTATTAAGTGCTTTTTAATGTTTTCTATTGGTTTTACTGCATCTTTAAACTACAGTATAATAAACCAAATTACATTTTTTACAACTTTGAATTAAAATTTATTTATGATGGTTTTTTTTTTTACCCTCCTACTGTCGGACATGGGTTGTGGATTTTGGAAGTTTGAGCATAAATTTGAATCTTTCATTATAATGTGTTAATTTAGGTACATTCTATGCATATTTTGTCTTGAATTGTGCCGCCAAAATACACCTGTTTGGCAAACTGAATAAATTTACAAAATTTGTTCTGTAATGGGAGCACTTATTATTTACTGTTACATTCATTTTAAGATTACAAAAAAAAATTAACATCTGCTTTTTCACATTTTGCCAATTTTATTTACATTGTCTGTTTCATTTTTTTATGTACATAATACAGGTATAGTGTGTGTGTGGCTTCCACTGATGTAGTTGTGTAATTTAACTACTGTATTAAAAATTTAATTACTTTTGATTTAAAAAATATTTATGAATGGTTTTGGGGGTAGCAGAGTAAAGTGCCATACAGTTAAATTATCCCCTCTGCAATTCCTACCTCTTTCATTGTTGTTCCATTTGAAATTAAGACCCTAAGTTTATCATCTCTGTTTACATTTCTAAAGTGAAACTTTTTGATTAAGTCTTGCATGAAAATGTGAATAAATTTTGTCAAGAATTGGATGGTTTTCTAGTTGTTTGGATGCCAGTTTTTTTGTGATTGATTAAAAAGATATTGTAGTTGCAGGTTTTTGGCATGGCTGAGTTAGTTGGTGAAAATTGAGTGATTCCGGTGTACAGGGGACGCTGATTCGAGTGTTTGACACTACGACAGGAGCTAAGCTCAGTGAACTGAGGCGAGGGGCCAACACAGCCAACATTTACTGGTAAGTGTTTACTATTTACATACAGAAATTGATAGTGGTTGCATAATGATGTAATTAGGGTATTGCAAGGCCTTGAGCAATCATTTTAGCTTGTCCGGAGACAAGATTGTTTACGTTGAAGTTAATCAAAACCGTATCTGCAAGCAGCATTGTCAAAGGTGTAAAGAAAATAGGGTAGCAGGGCTCCTTGTACAACTCAACTGTTGAAAGTGAGAGAGAAGTTTGGGTGGTGCATAAAAACAGGCCTTATAGGTGGTTTAGTGGTCAGACCACTTGCCACCTACTGTGGTGAACTGGTTTTGATGCCAGGCAGGGTCAACCCCGAACTTTAAATATGAGGAACATTGCTGTTGTCCAGTGATTTTATTAGGGTACTCCTACTTATCCACTGTTGAATTCTAATGTCACTCTATATTGCCACCATGCTTCACCCCACTCGATGCTGCAGATCGTATCCGCTGAAATCTTGCTGTCACTTGCTTTAGTGCTGATGGCATTAAAGTGAGATGGAGGTGGAGCAGTAGTTAAATGCATTGGTAGGGGAAACAGGAGTAGCTTGAGAAAATCCACTAGCAGATGGCAGCAACTACAGTTTCCCACATGTGGAAATCTGTGTGTGGCCCGCTGGGTATCTAAACCTGGTTGCCATGATGAGAGGCAAATGTTTTGATTATGAAACTGCCATGGCCTCACCATTAACAGTGGAAAGAGCCTGAGTGGTCATTTTGTAACCTGTAGGAAACCACAGATATTGTGCAGAACACAGATTGGGTTCTGCTACTAGCTTGGGCTAGGACAATGTCTGTTAAAACCAGCTTTGGGCAGTACCTAAGATCAAATACCAGACTTCTACAGGAGCTGATCTGACTTATCTGNCCACTCGATGCTGCAGATCGTATCCGCTGAAATCTTGCTGTCACTTGCTTTAGTGCTGATGGCATTAAAGTGAGAGGGAGGTGGAGCAGTAGTTAAATGCATTGGTAGGGGAAACAGGAGTAGCTTGAGAAAATCCACTAGCAGATGGCAGCAACTACAGTTTCCCACATGTGGAAATCTGTGTGTGGCCCGCTGGGTATCTAAACCTGGTTGCCATGACGAGAGGCAAATGTTTTGATTATGAAACTGCCATGGCCCCACCATTAACAGTGGAAAGAGCCTGAGTGGTCATTTTGTAACCTGTAGGAAACCACAGATATTGTGCAGAACACATTGGGTTCTGCTACTAGCTTGGGCTAGGACAGTNGTGCAGAACACAGATTGGGTTCTGCTACTAGCTTGGGCTAGGACAATGTCTGTTAAAACCAGCTTTGGGCAGTACCTAAGATCAAATACCAGACTTCTACAGGAGCTGATCTGACTTATCTGTTGAATTTGATCATTTTGACTTGGTTCATAATTGATTCATTGCAATTTGACTTGGTTCATAATTGATTCATTGCAATTTGACTTGGTTCATAATTGATTCATTGCATTTTGACTTGGTTCATAATTGATTCATTGCATTTTGACTTGGTTCATAATTGATTCATTGCATTTTGACTTGGTTCATAATTGATTCATTGCATTTTGACTTGGTTCATAATTGATTCATTGCATTTTGACTTGGTTCATAATTGATTCATTGCATTTTGACTTGGTTCATAATTGATTCATTGCATTTTGACTTGGTTCATAATTGATTCATTGCATTTTGACTTGGTTCATAATTGATTCATTGCATTTTGACTTGGTTCATAATTGATTCATTGCATGGCTATTGTGGCATCAAGTGTAGTAAGTTCCAATAGTTTTTATTAGGTAATCATGCTACTTCAAATAATGCTTTATTAATTTCCTTGATTTGAAGGCATTTATAAGTTAATGAAAATAAGACTGATGCACTCATACAGATTTATGTTGACTTTTGGATGGCTTATATGTTATATGACTCCAACACATAACAGTTTTTAGATCCATTGTTCTAGTGATTATGCATTAGGTGTACTTGAAATGTTGAGCATTTTTTATACACATCTTCTATTGTGTTTATTGCATCACACACAGATTTTGAATAATATTTTTTTGGATGTGTTAATTTCTACTGTTACCGTTCACTCTTTATAAATGCCCTAAAATTTGTACGTTTACATTTTTGTGCCCATTACATAATCTGTGAAATAGTAAAGCCTTTTGTGGTTTTAAGTTATGGCATTTTCTCAGGATAGTTCACCTAAACTTTCTTTTCTGTAAACTTTGTAAAAACAAAAAACTACAAAAAACTATTAATTTGAAAAAAGAGTTACTGATCTGAAAAATTACGGACGATTGTTGTAATCAACTCTCATCGTCATCGTCATTGTCTTCACTGTCTGCAGCAGCGATAAACTTGGTCGGTGAACAATGGCAACACACAAGAATTCCAAATTATTTCTTAACAATTTATCCTGGAGCTGTGCACTCAAGAAAGCTAGTCCTAAATATTTTTACTCTATCCTGTCCATAAATCTGTCTATTGTAGAATGATTTGTCATGTATATTGTTGCAGTATTAACTTCAACCATGATTCATCGTGGCTGTGTGTATCAAGTGATCATGGAACAGTGCACGTATTTGCAGTGGAAGACCAGAAATTAAACAAACAATCCAGGTTAGTGAAATAATTTCCATTTACTGAACGTCGCAGTATATGTCTCGTAGGTGTACAAAACAGTAAAGTGATGATTCAACAAATATTGTTTCTCTTTATATAAGATGTGTCATATTCATTAGGTACTGTATAGTACAGGAAAACATATTGTTTGTACTACTATCCCTACATACATATACATTTTTCCCACCACCTTCTTTACTTTGACCCTTACAATAGAAACTCTTCAGCCTAAAACATATCATTTTCGTGTATCTATACTGAATTTTGTATAATTTGTTCCCCCCCCCCCC
>NQII01000473.1:50303-85760 GCA_002778355.1 Clitarchus hookeri
TGTAATTAGTGTTTCCTGGGCTGCCACTGATTCTGAACATAAATCAATTAAACACTGAAAGTCAGTAGAAAATGATTTGTTGCTGAATTATTGCACTAATTTTGGTACGACTGCAACAAAAGTTTGAGGCTATGTCATTATCAGGAAACCTCTTTGGCAACAACTTTGTTAATTTTCACTTAAATTTATTTATAGGCAGACTGTTTTCACAAAGGCAATCGGCCTACAATAATTCTGCATCAATCACATCATTATTTTCCTTCACAACAAAGCTTGAAAGAGACAAATTGGCTTCTAAAGATCGTAGGCATTTTTTGTGAGTTTCGGTATTGCCATGACATCGCAAATAAGTCCTCTCCACTGTAAATGCAAAGGATAGAATTACATACTTTGCACTTTGCCTGATAAATACTTTCCCCCAGTTTTAACCATTTCAGGCTGTGTTCCAATCGGTACTTTTTGTTAACAAAATGGTCACGCAACCCATTTTGTCTACAAAAAATGTATTAAGTATTTTTGTAATTTGCATTTTGTTTTTTGTCATCTTCGAAGCTGACAAATTACAAAATACAAATTACCAAATCATCGCCACATTCATTTGCTTGTTTGAAACATTATCTTACACAATAGGCGAGGTTAATGCAATAAACAAATGTGTATTTTGTACTCACAATAATTATTTCACAAAGTAAGTCACTAAAATATTCTTGAAATAGGTATTTTTTCATGACACAAATTTTGTTACGTAACAATTTCACATCATAAACATTTTATTTTGTTTATTTTAAAACATTGGTGGACTTTGAATTTTGGAATCATGATACACCAAAACAATAGCAGCATGGCGTGGTGTTTCAACTAAACCGTACAAAATCCTAATACAAATTATGAAAAACTTAACTTGGAACTGTTTGAAATTCATTTTCCCACTTNAACTAAACCGTACAAAATCCTAATACAAATTATGAAAAACTTAACTTGGAACTGTTTGAAATTCATTTTCCCACTCGTTTATATTGCTGCCTAAATGGAGGCCAATTAGGAGATGCTTTTGTTCATATCATCATGTAATTATTGCTATTAACCACATACAACTCTTTCTTATGTGGAATTTATGCTTCAAAATGCTATTGCTGGCTTAAACATTTCAGTTCAAAACACGCATACGAGGTTAACCATTNTGTGGAATTTATGCTTCAAAATGCTATTGCTGGCTTAAACATTTCAGTTCAAAACACGCATACGAGGTTAACCATTAATGTAAACAAATTACGCAAAATGCACAGCGCAAGCAGAACTGAAACTACTAAGGAGTCAAAGTTTTATGAGACAAAGGTAAGTGAATAGTTAAGTAGGTCTCCTAGATGATGAAAATTTTTATAATCATTGATTACTTCAATATTTAATTAGCCAGAACAGCAATGTTCAGAATGTAGTTCAAAATGTCGCTATTGTGAGCGATAATGTTATATCTACGATTCTCTGAGAGGNTTCAAAATGTCGCCATTGTGAGCGGTAATGTTATATCTACGATTCTCTGAGAGGCATTCTTTTAACGCATGCATATATCTGTGGTGCTGACCGTTTCTAAATAAATAAACAAACAACATGTAGCACATACACGGAATAGACAATAGAAAATATCCATAATATTTGGATGAAATCCGTCAGTCTATGTGAAGTATTGAAATTCCATGAAAACTGATAAAATCCGTTAAAACAGCAGCCCTGTACAGTGTGCATTTATTTAATACAAGGTGATGTTTCACGGAGCTTACACCCAAGCTTTTTAAATGGTTGTAAATAGTTGTGCACTGATATGACTACCGATTCAGTTATCTAGGAGATCAATATATGGTAGGTATTGATTCTGTTACTGGTTATTACATTTTAATAGATTACTAAAGTCACCAATAACAAATATAGGCAATTCAGCAACTCTCAAGAGTATTTATTTTAACAAAACTGTTCACTTGAGGATACAGTATGGCCAAAGCATACAATATCAGCACTCACTGCAAAGTGAAATGCAATTTAACAATGTTAGTGTAAGCAGGTACAATTTAATAATCATAATTTAAAATCGGCAAGTTTTTGATGAAGGCCAGCAGTCTCAAGGTTTTAGGTGACATCATGTTCTGTTTGGAGTGTATATAGTGTTCATAGTGTACTGTGGACATGAACTTAACTTATCAATGGATTGTTGGCGAGCCTGCATACGGCAGGGAACTATTGGCTGTCTAGGTTGGTCAGCCTGGTTCTCTACCTGAAGCAATAAGATGGTATCGTAGCCTCATGGAAGGTAAGCTGATTTTGGCTATATCGTTGCTCAACAATTAAATCTTGTGGTATTCTTGTCTGTTTGTTTGCTAATTGCGTTGTTGATGCTACATTTTTGATACTTCGGGGATTCATGCCGGCATTTTTTGTCAATGGTCGATCTTTCGCTCATTGTGCGCACACTGTAATGGTGCCAGTCACAAGTGTGTGAACTGTGTGTGTAATGTGTTGTAAACTTGAATTGGTGTGTTCACCACTCAAGACTTAAGCTACATCTGCGATTCAACTGACTGTGAAACAATGAATACTTATTCATTGTTTGGAACAGTGCAGGAACAATGGGGAACAACAATGAATACTTATTCATTGTTGTTCCCCATTATTAAGTATTTCTGTGCACGTGGCCTGGCAGTTATTTTGTATAATCTTGTGCAGAATTTTGTATCATTACTGGAGTTGCACATGGTTATCAGTTTTAGTCACTTTTTTTTGTTAGGAATGCTTTCGTATGATGTTCTGCATACAAATTTGTATTTTTTACATATTTGTCTTTGTGTTTTCCTCATGGATGGGAAGGTAGTTTTTTTNATGTTCTGCATACAAATTTGTATTTTTTACATATTTGTCTTTGTGTTTTCCTCATGGATGGGAAGGTAGTTTTTTTTCTGTATTTGCTAACTGTTGTTCGCCCACATTTGGTCATTTCCTTTGTTTTTCATTGTATTGAGTCCTTGTTCTCTCGAAATGGCAGAATTACAAGAGNCGCCCACATTTGGTCATTTCCTTTGTTTTTCATTGTATTGAGTCCTTGTTCTCTCGAAATGGCAGAATTACAAGAGATACTTTTGCATCTTCGCCTGGCCAAGGGTCGACTTAAGCGCAAGTAGTTGCTAGTGATGGGCGAGTTTGATTTTTACAGCTTCGAGTCAAGTGAGCTAAGTTGCATAAAAGTTAGGAGCAGTCGGAATTGTGCCTTAACCGGAGATGATACATTTCCAGTTAGGCTATAAGGACATACAATCCGGATATGTAACATTCCAGTGTTAGTAGTGTAAACTCAGACCGGAGATGATACATTTCCGATGATGATACAATTCCGGTTGACTCATTAAGAGCAGTCGGAATTGTCACATAACTGGAGATGATACATTTCCTGATAACCTTTAAGGAATAAATACACAGGTATAACAGCCATTCCTTATAACTTTGTCCCCCTTTTATAGTCATAGATTAAAATTTGAGCCTACTACATTCCACACTACTGTGTGATTAAGCCAAAAAGCTAAACCACTAAATTACGTGTGGTATTTGATGCCTCGTCCAAGAGTTCAACTGGTGTGTATGTGAATGACGTGTTGCTCTACATGACTGGCTGCCTGCCGACGATGTTGAAATTCCAGGGGCACACTCCTTGGAACAGAAAAGGCATGTTGTGAAGGTTTTAGGACTGCAGTGGGNGACGATGTTGAAATTCCAGGGGCACACTCCTTGGAACAGAAAAGGCATGTTGTGAAGGTTTTAGGACTGCAGTGGGATCCTAGTGATATCTTTTATTACAAGATCCAAACAAATTCCAAAAGGGCTATAGAGAGGAATGTCTTGTCAAATGTAGCAAGAATCTTTAATCCCCTTGGGTGGCTGTCTCCTCTTTCTATGTTCTCAAAACATATGAATCAAATTCATTGGTTAAAAACAATCTTGACTGGGATGACAAGCCACCACCAGATATTGTAGAAAAGTGAACTCATCTCAACTGTGAATTGCATCTTCTCTCATCCATTACTGTTCCCAGAAAGATCGCTGTTCCAGCTGGCTCAACTTAAAAACTGCACAGCTTCTGTGACAGTTTGGAGATTCAATGTGCTGCAGTAATATATTTGTCTATTACCAACAGTGATGATAGCATTGTCACTTATTTGTTGGCTGGTAAATCAAAGGTTGCGCCAGTCAAGACTCAGTCTTTGCCTTGTCTAGAGCTCTGTCCTTTTGTTAGTTCGACTAATCCATTGTGTGTTGAAAATGTATGCCACTGTCTTTTCCTTCTCATGCATCCATGCTTGGACAGACTCTCAGTTGGTTTTGTTATGGCTTGACTCCTCGCCTTATCAGCTGAAGACATTTGTTGCAAATAGGGTGAATGAAATACAGGTGGTCACCAGAGCATCGTGGTCTCCTACCTGCTCAGCTGATACATCATCCTTTATGGTGGACAGGACCATCGTGGTTGCCGAACCCTTCTGATCAGTGGCATGTGATCCTACTAGCAAGATCATGGACTCTAGTGGTCTTGGACATAAGGTGAGGTCTTTGGGTACTTTTGTGTCATCGGACATTGTTGAGACGCTAATTACTGTCTGTAGCAGCTTGGCCAGGTTAATTCGAGTCATGTCCTTTGTACTGCGGTTCGTCCATAAATGTTGTGTCACTGGTTCGCGTGTGATCGGGAATCTGAATCCCCAGGAGTTGAAATGCTTTGTAGGTTCTGTGGGTACATGTGCAATCAATCGCCTTCCAGGAAGAACTTGCTGCTTTGAAAAAAGGTCAATGCTCTTCTCCTCGAATTCGGAAACTTTTCCCTTTAATAGAAAAGACTAGTCTGTTGACGGTGGGCGGTAGACTCCACAACTCTCACCTACCGTTTGAGCACAAAAGCATCTTGCATTGCTGCCCAAATCGCACCCATTGACAGATTTGATCATTTGCCACTATCATGAGACTAATCACCACCCTGGTCTTTGTACTCTGTAAGGTATACTCCGAGAANACTAATCACCACCCTGGTCTTTGTACTCTGTAAGGTATACTCCGAGAATCATTTTGGATCCTGTCAGACAGACATGCTATTAACTGGCTTTTACATCATTGCTCTCAGTGTTTGGAAAAAAAAGGGGGTGGGGGAGGACCTTATGCGCCACGGGTATCGTCATAAACCAAGCCTCGCCACAGCCGCAGCCCCCTCCAAGAAGAGATGTAGCTGTCTCACGCCATGGACCGCATCACCCTAGGTTACTGAAGAGCATCGCCAACCTCCTGCAGCCCACAACCCTCTCAATGAAGAGGGTCTGCTTACCCTTTCAGCCTTGGCAGCGAAGGGGAAGCAAGCTGCCTGTTTCAGCCGCCAACTTCGGCCATCTCTGCTGCACCTAGTCGTTTCTCTCTCCTCTCTGCCACACAGCTACCCCCGGCACCCTCCGCGTTGGCCCTGTGTTCCGTGTATATATGGAGTTTGCACCCCCAAGTTCGAGGTTGACTCGTGCAGCGCAGTTGCTGAATGTCACTCTGCTTGGATGCGTTCCCCCACCACAATCCAGTTGCTAGACAAATTGCTGTCCGACAGTGCATTCATGCCACAAGTATCTGCTTGTTACCAGCCAGCTTTCTGCGTCTATGAACTAGATCACCAGCTGCCTCGCAGCTCACGAAGCCTGCCGTGCTTCATGGATACCACACTGGCCTCACCTTTAGCAGTAACAAGTCCAAGTTACTACTCACTTGCAGTTACCTGCGCCTCCACGTCTTCCGTGACTAGGAACTACGCCATGGTTGGCATTTTAGGTTGGCCTGCAGAGTTTTGTGTGTACATACCGTTCTTTGCCCGTGTGCTGGCATGCCTCTTTGTGGAGTCGCGCAGCGTTGACCATTGGTGGTGGACAGATGATTGTCATGTGCCCTTGAGTGGGCACATAAACAAGCTGAACAACAGGTTCATTGGGCGAGAGAAGTCTAATGAATACTTGCAGCTACCCCTACATTCAGAAAAGGTCACTTTGTGGACAGCAGTGACCAGTCATGGCATTGTAGGATCATACCATTCCTTTCAGTGCTACTGTGTTCAGCTTCCGTGCCAGTTTACAGACTTTTTGCAAGAATAGTGGTTTGGATTTTGAGCAGCAAGTCTTCCAGCAGGATAGGGCCACTCCATACATTGATCATGGTATCTGGCATTTTTAGTGGAGTTCTTTCAGAATAAGGCCGTCTGTAGGGGATCTGCCTTTCCCTATCCTGCCAGAAGCCCAGACCTCATGGTGTGCAATACTTTTCTGTGGGGCATGATAAAGGAACTGTGTTTCAACCTGGTATCGCGTACCCTTTAAGACATGCGTGCAAACATTGAGTCAGTGATAACTCTTATAACTCCAGATCAATGTACTGCCGTGGTTGCACATATCATTGTTGTAGTGAACAACGATGGACAATTTGTGGTGCACAATGACGGACATCACGTAAAGCATGTAGTTGTGTAAAGATGTCCAGAGAATCAGACAATTTTTTTTTTTTTTAAATTAAGGGTTGCTTGTATTGGAAGTTGGTGACTTATTTTTCTCAGAAATACAGTCTAAAATTTATGTGTGCTTACAGTTTGGCTTCTGCCACGTTCCTGCCGAAGTACTTCAGCTCCAGTTGGAGCTTCTGCAAGTTCCAAGTACCTGGAGGACCCCAGTGTATGTGTGCCTTTGGAACAGATAATAACTCTGTCATTGGTGAGTGACTTATATCCTGTTTTTTCTTGCTACCTTTCACTTGTAAATGTCATTGTTTGTTTTGAGCTTTTTGCTACATTGAGGGGTTAAGATAGATTTGGTTTCACGACTTTTAGGTTTTGTCTATGTCCAGTGGTTACATTTAGATCAGCATGGAGACATAATTTTGCTAGCATACAACTGTTGTGTGTATGTACCCTTTTTATTTCTATAAATACAGAATTAATTGAAACGTTAATACTTGTTTTAGGCAGTGCAATATTCAGAAATATGTATTTAATCTATACCAGGGCTGTCACTGATTCTGAACATAAATCCTAAATCTAACCAACAAAATTCCTTAAAAATCCTTGAAATATTAACTACTAGCGGCCCTGCTTCGCCCGGGTACAATTTAATTGTTACAGCGATACACTAATAAATAAATTGAGAAAAGACAATTTCAATATTATATATGATTGTAAATTAGTAAACTACTATCATATTGACGCTACTCGCCACCTGTGGTATACAGAGTGGTCCGTAGGGCACGAGTTACCTTTCTGGCACAGACTATGGGTGCCTTGGGTGTTATATAGGGGAATACAATGATTTAATTATTCAATGTTTAGTTTACGAGGTATATTTTGGCAATAAACAAACATACATATGTTACTCCGAGACGGTATCCCTGCGAGTTGGGGGTCATAAGGGCGAATTAAATCATCCGTGCTAACTGCTGTCGACGTCGTGGGGGGATCGTTAGGCGTCAGGGAATGTTCCTTGAGCGACGACGCTGGTACTTAGCTGTATTTGTAGTTCTGGGTGTTCTGGCGGTAGGTTGATGTCCGGTAAGTTTGGCGGCCCTTCACAGGCCCTCGGTTCGGCTTCGGTGACTGCTGTTCCGGGGTTCTTTCGTCTGCGAACTCACGATCCGACTGATTCCCTCCTTTTCCCGCAAGTTAGCTTTTAACCTCTCTCGATGCCTCCCTAGATTCTCGCACGTGTCTCACTCGTTGGCCCGGCGGGAGGGGGGGGTTTCTAGCTTACCTCTGCATTACTTCGGCACGTGCTTATGTTCTCACGCAGTTTTGCTTGAGGAGAGGATGGGGGCCGCGGCAATACTGCCAAACACTGTCAGCCCTTTTATCATTTTCGCGTATCTCACCTCGGCACATGTCCATGTTCTCTCGAGTTTTGCTAGGGATGGGGAGGGAGGGACCCGCGGTAACTGCCAAACACTGTCAGCTCTTTTCTCGGCACGTGTCCATGTTCTCACATGTTCCTCGGTGCTTCGGCAATTTGCTAGCTCTTAACTCGGCATAACCTTGGCACATGTTAATTGCCTGTGCGCCCTCCCCTGGGCCGGCCTGGCCTTGCAGCACGTGTCTACTGGGAGGGCCTGGTGGGGGGTAATATGGTGGGTGGTGTGACAACGGCGCGTCTGCATACTAACAAAGCAGCACGCGTAAATTCATAACATACATACATACACATCACGCCTGTCTCCCAGAGGGGTAGGCAGAGATTATGGACCTCCATTTACCACGATCCTGACATACATACCTACCTCCTTCGCTTTATCCACATTCGTACACATAATATGATTGTGGTTTGGAAAATTTCTTTGTATAAAACATTAATCATTTTGCCTCCGACCGTCAGTACAAAAAGATTTCTGTTTGACGTGACATGTGAAAGGGCTACTTGTAGTTGTCTGTGTGAAAAACATGCTCCACTCTAAAATCCACTCCAGCCACATTAAATGTTTGACCCTGTGCCTTATGTATGGACATAACAAAACAAACCCTTATTGGAAATGGGATTCTTTTAAAATTAAAAGGAAAATCTGAGGGAATCATTGGTATTCTAGGTATTAAAACAGTTTCTCCAGTACCGCAGCCAGTTAGAATAGTACCTTCAATGAGAGAACTTTTTAAACTTTTTATTTGTAATCGAGTCCCGTTGCATAATTTTGATGGATTTATGTTTTGCAATAAAATCATGGGAACTCCAACTTTTAAAATCATTTTGTGTAGTGGCATGCCAGAAGGATTCAATGAATCAAGAAATTCTGTGGGATAGTACANCCAAATGGTTTGTTCGTACTAATGAAATGTTCGTTGTAATGAAGTTCGTTGTACTGGTGCTTTACTGTATTTGTAATCGAGTCCCGTTGCATAATTTTGATGGATTTATGTTTTGCAATAAAATCATGGGAACTCCCAACTTTTAAAATCATTTTGTGTAGTGGCATGCCAGAAGGATTCAATGAATCAAGAAATTCTGTGGGATAGTACACAGTTTCTTCACTGTCGAGTACTGTATCTACTGAGTAATAGACTTGTGTTTGCGCATTGAATTTTGCGAGCACTAATTCATTAATTTTTTTGATGTTCAGCAGCAGTTTCCCATTCTCTTTGCAAAATATTCCTTTCTGGGTTATCAGTCAACCTATATTCTCTTTCTTGTTTACTTTCATTTGCCTGTGATAAACACAATCAATTTTAGAAATTACTTTTTTCACAAAACTTTCCATAACTTTTAAATTATTGGCGATAATTGTATGCTGTAAAGTACATTTCTTATTTACATTAAAATAAATTACACACCTAAATTTGTGTACTGTAAGGTGGCATTGGGTGGCTCAAGCTGAGCGAGTCCACTTTCACCCCAGGAGGGATATGGGTAGCCTTGCTTGAATGGCTATAAAACAATAAAAACTTCATTTTCAGACTTTTAATAGGAATGGCAAGTGGTTACACACTCATAAAAATGGGCTTAGCTTGGTGCCACACTCACACCTTCCGTACATTCACACACGGGGGATGTAACACGTGTAGAGGGGGCCGGGGCGCACCAAGGGGGTTGCTGGAACTCTGGAGCCGTTGTGGCCCCCTCACTGCATTAATTTCCCTGGTGNCCGGATTATTTGGTGTTAGTGGTCAGTCTGAATTATTATGCCCTCAAAAGTTGCCTCTTGAAGACATTAACGTGGGATGGTCACCTGACTCCGGCAGTACCTCAGACGTCGTGCAGATAGGGTGCACCTCTCGCACACAGCGCCGAGTTAGGAGTTGTGGAGGTGTAACCGCCACATTCGGGCCTATTCCCCCAGTAGAGGGCACGTCATAGCTGCACAGGTGTAGGGGGATGAATGGGCTAAGGGAGAGGGACGTGGCACGCATCACATGTTCTGTATTTTCTTGAATACAAAATTTCAATCTCTTACCATAGCTTTTCTGACAGTATTAAGAGATGTAATCTCATAATAATAGTTTTGAGTGCACACATTCAAAGTTTTTACATAATAAGGATGTATATTATTTTAAAATAAAATATTAAATTAAATGAAGAAAAATTTTTGGGGTTAAACCAATTATTTTTGTGGCTTGCATTAGTCGTAAATAAATCTTAAAAATTTGGTTTTAGAATTTTTAAACTGGTTTTATTAAAAAGTTTGTGATAACTTTTCATGTGGATACCTGAAAGCTTATCAAATGCAGTTCATTGAAAGGCAAATTAAGTGATTTTTTTTAGTTCAATAAATTTAATTCAAGTAGTTGAATTCAATAAATATTTGATTGTGTGAAAGGGCCTTTACTAATTAGGAAATAATAAATCAATACTCTGTTAGCTTTCTAAACAATAAAGGGAACCAACATAAATAGCAGGTCTTATTCAATTATTTACCACCTACAGCTTGCAGAAAGGAATGTGCTCAAATGCCCTTTCTTTGAAAGTAATTTACAAAAGTTTTTATTGTTTTTTCACATAAGCTGGATGTGTTTAATTATCACAGAAATATTATTTTTTTACATTCTTTTGCTTGCTATGTTTTATAGGATGCACTTAATCGAGACATAGGCTCTCGAGGTACCCGTGGTTTTTCAGTAGGGTAATGTGTATTCTGTTCCAGAGGGAATTATGTTAATGTTGGCTGAAAGCTATGTGCAACGAAAAGGTACCTACGTGAAAAAACTTAGAAGTTTTAGTCATTGTGTATTTAAGTACTTACCGTACTTACTTAAGTCACCATAAAATATTTTTCATTATATTTTCAATAAATATTACATAATATACACAACCTTTGCGTAAAAATATTGATGTACTAAAACATAAACTGAAGAGGATAATTTTTCTTATTAAATTAATGTAAATTAATGCAAAAAAAATTTTTTTNCACAGAAATATTATTTTTTTACATTCTTTTGCTTGCTATGTTTTATAGGATGCACTTAATCGAGACATAGGCTCTTGAGGTACCCGTGGTTTTTCAGTAGGGTAATGTGTATTCTGTTCCAGAGGGAATTATGTTAATGTTGGCTGAAAGCTATGTGCAACGAAAAGGTACCTACGTGAAAAAACTTAGAAGTTTTAGTCATTGTGTATTGAAGTACTTACCGTACTTACTTAAGTCACCATAAAATATTTTTCATGATATTTTCAATAAATATCACATAATATACACAACCTTTGCGTAAAAATATTTATGTACTAAAACATAAACTGAAGAGGATAATTTTTCTTATTAAATTAATGTAAATTAATGCAAAAAAAATTTTTTTNATGTACTAAAACATAAACTGAAGAGGATAATTTTTCTTATTAAATTAATGTAAATTAATGCAAAAAAAATTTTTTTACTATAAAAAAATTATAATTTATTTGTTTTAAAATGAGTTCAGTTATTTTTCCAGATTTTAAAACAAACAAGAGAAAATTTTTTCAATATTGTTTTTAATGTCAGGTATGATTTTAATATAATTTAATTTTTCCAGTAAGTTATATTTATACTTCATTTCATATAAGAAGGCCAGATTCTGACAGTCAGTGATGTATACGAAACAAACAAAGTGCCATTTACAAAATCCTGTATCAGTTGATGCACGAACGTACAAAAGTTAAAATTACGTTGGCTATTCTGAGTGCACTGCCAACTCACATTAGACTAGCAGAAAATACGCGATAAATAGAGTTCCTAGATTTATTAATACATTTTATTGTACGAGGTCACAAAACAATGGTTGTTAGTGTTAAAAATTAAACTTCGTGATAATGTAGTAATGTATAGGTGTTCAAAATGAAATGCACAATAGAACAATACGACGTGGAAAAGTTTTCTGAAGTTGTGCTAACTTCNTATAGGTGTTCAAAATG
Organism: Clitarchus hookeri; assembly: GCA_002778355.1. NCBI lineage: Eukaryota > Metazoa > Arthropoda > Insecta > Phasmatodea > Phasmatidae > Clitarchus > Clitarchus hookeri. Next base: position 62,204 of record NQII01000473.1, read on the forward strand.
AAATGCACAATAGAACAATACGACGTGGAAAAGTTTTCTGAAGTTGTGCTAACTTCAGTAAGCTTTTTCACGTTATATCATCCCTCTCGAACCTCGCTTTCAACACGTCCTTGATATTAATTCCAAAAGCGTACAGAAATAATGCATAATATTGTTGAATTATTTTTCTAATAATTTGACGAAACGAGTGCTTAAACTTTATATAAAGGTCGGACATTATATTCTTGAATCAACTTTAAAAAAGACGCTATCTCTTGACCAAAAAAAGGGTTGCTCAAAATTCGCAGTGATGTGCTGTGCGCGCTATCTGTCGGATATTTTGCCAGGTATTACCAGCCAGAAATGAACCGCTTTCCTGCGTGATATATAACGAATTTACAAACAGATGCCAATAGTTATATTTTTCCACGAGCTCTGCACAGTTTTTAAAGTAATATATATTTCATGTACAACGATTTGGAGTACAAGTAATTTATATTCGGCCGGTAATAGTTCGTCTACGTAAATTATACACCATATTGTTCTCTCGAAACCCATCTCCTTGTTTCCGTAGAAAGTGAGACATGCATGAATAGTTTTAAGCAATTCTAACGTTATTTCACGTCACATATTTCCAACTCGAATATATTAGCTGTAACTNATGCATGAATAGTTTTAAGCAATTCTAACGTTATTTCACGTCACATATTTCCAACTCGAATATATTAGCTGTAACTTCCAAAGTGTGATAAAAGATACAACAGACCGTCTCGCAAATGTTATCCAAAATTCACTATCTCTGACAAATTAAAAAAGAGCAAATATTTAATTATTTGCAACATTTTATATTTTAACTTTTATAACCTACTTATTTTTTTAGACAGATGGCAGTCTTAAAATATCTTAAATTTTTTTTAGCATTACAGTACAATGAGAAGTGGATTAACTGACAGCGTGTTGATAAAAAATACAGCCCCGACTTGACAGACCAGTTGATGGCAGAAGGATACGTAGTCAGATGTAAACAGTGGCGCTACTTTCGCAGACCTGTCAGAATCTGGCCTTCTTANATGCATGAATAGTTTTAAGCAATTCTAACGTTATTTCACGTCACATATTTCCAACTCGAATATATTAGCTGTAACGCCCAAAGTGTGGTAAAAGATACAACAGACCGTCTCGCAAATGTTATCCAAAATTCACTATCTCTGACAAATTAAAAAAGAGCAAATATTTAATTATTTGCAACATTTTATATTTTAACTTTTATAACCTACTTATATTTTTAGACAGATGTCAGTCTTAAAATATCTTAAATTTTTTTTAGCATTACAGTACAATGAGAAGTGGATTAACTGACAGCGTGTTGATAAAAAATACAGCCCCGACTTGACAGACCAGTTGATGGCGGAAGGATACGTAGTCATATGTAAACAGTGGCGCTACTTTCGCAGACCTGTCAGAATCTGGCCTTCTTATATGAGATGGACTATACACAACTATNATGTAAACAGTGGCGCTACTTTCGCAGACCTGTCAGAATCTGGCCTTCTTATATGAGATGGACTATACACAACTATGCTCATTGAGGAACTGGCTTTGTCAAACCTTATTACAGTGCTGGCACAAAAAGTATGTTGCTTCTTAGAAAAGAACATGTAGGCCTTAATGAAATTTTAAATTCTTTTACCATATTATGTTACCAGAAACTTGTTTTATCATTAAAACCATGAATTTACTATAAAAAACTCACAGCCAGAGCACAACAAATCAATCTATGGGTAAAAATTATGCATTCATAAACTTTAAACAATACTCTCTTAGCTAATTATACAGGCTGTTCGGAAATTAAATGCCCAAACTGCGGGAGGTGATTCCTTATGAAAAAAACAGTAAAAAATATTCAGGACACCATATACCTAAACAAAATATTAAAGGAGATACGAGCCTATGAAAATTGGGTTTTGAAAACATATTTTTGCAGAATGCCTTGTACAACGCCTACAAAGTCCGCAGCAAAAAGTTGACTTATGCTTTCCATGTTGCAGAGACACATGTGTAATGCTGGTCATCCTCTGTCTGTGTGCACTGTTCGGATTGAGGAAGTGATACATCAGCACATCAATGACGTGCCCTCCACTAGTACATGCTCCATAGCATGCCAAATGTGTGTCCCATTCAACCTTGTGGGATGTACTGTGGGTAATCCTACTGTTGGCAGAAAGTACAAGGCATTCAGCGAAAATACGTACGGTGTCCTACATATTTTTGACTTTATTTTTGATAAGGAATCACCCTCCTGCAGTTTGGGTGTTTAATTTCCAAACAACCTGTATATACAGGTAGGGGCAGCGAAGACCTACTATTTTAAAATGTGTATAAGTTGGGCAGGTTATGATGTTCAAATATAAAACAGTATAGTTAGAGGTACATGGACGCCATTTTAATAACCAGCATTACTTCACCAACGGTAGCGGTGAATATATAGCAGCAATATTATGCCATAATTATGTAACAGTAAATAACATAAGCACTACGCAAATAGTGGAAATTACCTGTGCTGTATGCTGTCTGTACCATTTGGCACTCGCGCACGCCCAATTGAAGACACCACTTTTCATTACAGTTGAGACGTGTAATGAACCCCGGTGAAACTGGTGCAGTGATGAGACAATACGTGCCTGAACAGTGGAACACACAGCACTGGATGGCAGTCAACATAGAACGCTGGTCAGCTGCTCATTGTGCATTCACTGTATACTAGAGACATTCTTTAAACACAGTAAATATGTGGTAGCGACACTGCACACATTTCATCACTTCAATTTCGGGATACATTGTAAGGTGTCCTGATCAGCATGCCATAAAGACATGGGTCGACAAGTTTCAGACCACAGCATCTGTGATGGATATGAAATGCATAGGGAGCATGAAAACCATGCAAATATGGTAGAATATTGAACATGTGCGAATCACAATGGTTCGCAGTCCCAAACATTCGGCGAAGAGGCATGCAACCGCACTGAACCTGTCAAACAGTCTGTTACTGTGGATTTTGCATTCTGACCTTAACTTCCACCCATACATAATCCAGTTGGTGCAGGAATTGTCAGGCAGGGACTTCGTTGCATGCAAATCGTTCTGTGAAACAGTGCTGGGTGTAGTGAACAAGCAATCTGATTTCATCCATTACAAGATCATGTCCGATGAAGCACATTTCAAGTTGTCTGGTTGTGGAAACAAGGAAACATGAGATACTGGAGTGATGAAAACCCACAACTGCATGCCAAAGTGATGGTTTGGTGCGGAATATCAGCCTTTGGAATCAGAGCACCCCAATTCTTTGAGAATGGAGATGGCTGTTCAGTTACTGTGAACTCAGAGCGATATGTGTGTATGTTGAATGAATTTGCGTTCCCCGATTTACGCAGTCTTGACATTGACCTGGAGACAGTTTACTTTCAACAGGACGGGGCGACAGCGCATACCGCTCGTCACTCCATCAACACTTTACGGACAATGTTTCAACATCGCTTACCATCTGGATTTGGCGACATTCCTTTGCCGGCCAGATTATTTGACTGGTGCTGCATGTTACTTCTTCCTGTGGGGATTCCTGAATTGTAAAGTGTTTGCAACACGTCCAGCTGACATCAATGCACTAAAGTATCGAATTGTGGACAAAGTTACTGCCATACCAGCCGCAACACTTGTGCATGTTAAGGACAATTGTTAATCCCATGTACGCGAGTGTTTCAGGCTTGATGGACGACACCTCTTAGGCATTATTAAAAAAAAAAAAAAACAAATATTTGTGCTATAGTATTGCAACCAACAGACTACATTGTGAATGTGTGTTCATTTGTCACTGTTGGTGTAGTAATGTTGGTTATTAAAATGATGTCCCTGTAACTACACAGTTTTATTTCATAAACTGGCCAACTTATACACATTTTACAATGGTTGGACTTCGCTGTCCAACCCTGTATTTTTAAACTACCTGTGCCCGTACTAAATGAATTGAAACATTTTTCAAAAGTAAAGAAATAGCCACACAACTGTGATGTCACGCAAAATTCTGCCATATTCTGTTTCCCGGAAAGTGAGCAATAGCAAGCACGGAGTTACACTCATGTACCTGAGGAAACCACAAAATATTCACTATTCAGGTTAAGCTGAGCTAAACATGGATGGAATCAGAACTGCAAAGTGCAGACTGCAAAGCAAATAGAAAATAAGAGTAAGGTGGAAAGAAGCTGTTAATTTTACCAACATAAGATTGCAAACAAGATGTGAAAATATGTGAAAACAAACAACTATGATCAGATGTGAAAATCAAAATTGATTGATTGATTCAGACAATGTATCTAAACATCTGCATTAATTTGATTATTAGCAATAATTGATACAGCTGAATCAATTCAGCTACTAATCAAATTCGAATCAGCCATCCCTAGGTCTTCCTCATCTTTAGTCTATGATGAGAGAAGAAAATATCTGTGATATTTGGATGAAATCCATCAATTTGTTGGAAGTATCAAAATTCTGTGAAAACTGATAAAAACTGTTAAAACGGCAGCACTGATCTATACTGCTTCACATTTCTTTTAACAACATGCTTCTGTGCAAGTTCACTAGTGAAAATTGTGATTAAAACTGTCATCACTTTGTAACTTATGCTTGCGTTTTAATCAAATATCAAAATACCTTGTGTGGGTCTCACCCAGGGTAGATCCTAACTCGAACGCTGGCTGGTTCCGGTGCTCTATCTTAGAGTGGCTGGCGGGCTGGTCATTCTGGTGGGGCAACTCAGGATTGTTGGGCTGGGCTGCTCTGGAGTCCTGGTGGTTGGATGCGGCATCTAGAAGAATGGGCTGGCAATGCCTCATGGGGCAGGTAGGCCCTGGCGTAAGCTGAGTACGAGTGGATGTGGCTCTCCAGCAATCTTCTGGGGTGTCTGGAAAAGAGCACTGAGGATGATGAGTTCCCTAGCTAAAGTGTAACCAGAAGAGGTTAGGCCACTCAGAATCAGTCCTGTCACTCCAATCGGCGAAGCTCAACGCGATGGATGGAGTGAAGCAAGTTGCTGATAATTGACTGGCATTCTTGGTGTGTGCGCGGGCGTAAATAGGCAGGCTAGCGTTGCTCTTTGGCTCCCTTCGGCTGTCTGATATCTTCGTAGGCAAGCTCCTCTCTTCGCAGCACTTGACTGCATTCTCTCGGGGAAGGCTGGAAGCGGGGTAGTTTTCCTTGTATGCGAGTTGCTTCTGCCAGTCACTTAGGGGCAGAGCTTGGCTTATGTTGCAGTCTTCTGTTCTGTTGGATGTGGAGGGCGATTAAAACTACGTGCGTCTGGCATAGTGTATTAAACTAGTCGACTGCTGTTTCCTTGGGTTGTCCCTGGCTAGGAAGTGCGTTGGTCGACCATGGAGGCAAGCAGTTTTGGATTCAAACCCCGCTTGGGTGATGTGACTTTGGACACAGTGGAGGCGGAGTTGAAAAAAATATAATGGCCAGTACGTGTCATGCGTCAACAGTTAATTACACATATTTTAAAATAAAAATTGCTCACTTTAGCCAAAAAAATTTAGATGAGGTGAGTAAAAAAAATTGCCTTAAAAACTGAACTGCAACATGATAAACGCAATGTGATAAATCTGCATGCAGTTCATTCCAAATGTAGTGGAACCTCTATCACTTTTCAGAATACCTATAGAAAAGAGCTATATTGGTATACAAATAATAGTTCTGGACTTCAATTTTATGTCCAGAAACTACAATATTTAACTTAAAATGTTTTTAAGCAAACTGATAAACTTTAAGTAATGCAAAACATTTTAACAAGCTGTCTTTTCAGGCAGAGATGATTGCCTAATATTTATCAGAAAAAAGATGCTACAATACAAAAAATACATGTCTTGAAGTATAATTTATCTCTGCATCAACTTTGATTTATCCATGNTAATTTATCTCTGCATCAACTTTGATTTATCCATGTGGACTTATTTGATTTACATATGTAGAGTGAAACAGTGCAATAATGAAAGTTGATAATGACATGATAAATTATTGATCACTAAAGGAAATTATTGTAATGAAATGTACTGCGCAGCATGAAATGCTAGCTAGTAACACTTTTCTTGACACGTTGTAACGTTCGGCCACTAGTTACACTGCCGATGTTACGTTGCCACTGCTAGCTCAAAGGTGGAACACGAGACTCAGTAAAAATGGAGGCCGATTAATTAAGAAATAAGTTCAAGTTCCAGATTATTTTGTTCTACTTTATTTATCATTGAAGTTTCACAGTTCACATATGAAGTTCCAGTATGCAGAGTTCGAACGTTCACATATCACCATACAAGTGCAGAAACAGCGCCACAGTTGTTTACAAATTAATCGTTGTTATAAAAACTGGCCCGAAGAAATAATAACTGCTGCTACCTCCCACACCGGCGGATACATAAAATAAAGTCTAGTTGCCGATGTGGGGGTTCTCGTCACGCCCGACGTGGCCTAGGCGAGCATTGTACCACTGCCCTGAAGGGCGACTGTCTTGCAGTGAGTTTGACCTGAAGTACTGATCTCGCCGCCGACTGACTCTGAAGTGAGGTCAAGGGCGACAGACACACGCGCCTTTGTGTGCTGCCTCTCACCCCTCTCTCCGGAGATAAGGACCTGGCCACGTACGCTCTCAACTCGTTATCGACCCTGCTCCGCACGTTATCGAAACTAAGACTGCGCCGTCAACTTAAACGAACTTCTCATACAACAAAACTTTTTGACGNCTGCTCCGCACGTTATCGAAACTAAGACTGCGCCGTCAACTTAAACGAACTTCTCATACAACAAAACTTTTTGACGCATTCTGAAAATAGCTAAATAATGCTGACGCTTAACAAAAAACTGAAAACTACGATATTCGAAACGTAACTGCAAACGCCCGCCCGATAACCTACAATAGCACCCGTCTGCCGGATAACAAGCTATCGTGGGATACGAGCCACCACTGCTTTAAACTTCAAACCCGATAAAATATTACGAAGCTTGTCAAAGCTTAAGAAAACAAACAAAATTGAAACACGTGTCCCGAAAATTATGACTACTGCGTCATTACAACGCCCTATACCATTAATAAACTGTCTTGTTTTTAAATGCATGCAGTGAAAATGAAAAATAAACATTGAAACTGTTTGAACTTTTAGAATACATAATAGTANCTGCTCCGCACGTTATCGAAACTAAGACTGCGCCGTCAACTTAAACGAACTTCTCATACAACAAAACTTTTTGACACATTCTGAAAATAGCTAAATAATGCTGACGCTTAACAAAAAACTGAAAACTACGATGTTCGAAACGTAACTGTTAACGTCCGCCCGATAACCTACAATAGCACCCGTCTGCCGGATAACAAGCTATCGTGGGAAACGAGCCACCACTGCTTTAAACTTCAAACCCGATAAAATATTACGAAGCTTGTCAAAGCTTAAGAAAACAAACAAAATTGAAACACGTGTCCCGAAAATTATGACTACTGCGTCATTACAACGCCCTATACCATTAATAAACTGTCTTCAGTGATAGCTTAGATTTCCTTGTTTTTAAATGCATGCAGTGAAAATGAAAAATAAACATTGAAACTGTTTGAACTTTTAGAATACATAATAGTANCTTGTTTTTAAATGCATGCAGTGAAAATGAAAAATAAACATTGAAACTGTTTGAACTTTTAGAATACATAATAGTATAGCTTCCAAATGTGAACTTTAGTCTAGTTTTGTATTAATTACACACACATGTGGTTTTGTTTTAGAAAAGCAGCCTTTGTCTTAATTTGAAAAGGCTGAAGACTATACAGCCAACAAATGACAAACATGCACACTCTTTTTTTAAAATTCTTTTGTACTAAAATTGTTGACTAATAATTACAGTTAACTTTTTTTGTATGCTTGCCTATTGACAAAAACCAACTTTGTTTTCAAATTCCTGCTGAAACGCTTTGCTTCAACATGGCAGCCGCTGTGGCATCACGTTGTGAAACTGCATCCTGGAGCTTCTAGTTACCGATGTCAGCTGCGCAAGTATTACAAAAATTAGAAATTATCAGTCAACTCAACTCTTTGGCAAATTTATACCTTTCAGTTCGTGCATGGTATCTACATGTACAAACACATCTGCAAGAGTAATCAGATTTCTACCCGAACATTGGGTAAAAACTATGGTTTGTTTCAGGTTGCCACCGGGGACTTAAAGATAATTTCACGTACTGCAACATCTACAGTTTGTTTACTTGTATGGCAGTTAAATATTGAAAATACGGTAATACAATGAAGGAAAATAACAGAGCATTAGCTTAAAATTGGACTGAGATACAGTACATTTATCATAGTAATCATGCCATATGCATTATGCAGAGGGTAAGCTATAAATATGACAAAGCATGCGCAAATGTCTTCTATTGCACTTAACCAGGTACTGTATAACATACTGTACACATATGTAAACTTAAAGAGATAGAAAAAAATTAACTTTAATTAACAAGAGGCAAAAAGGGAATACGATATCTCAAATAGATTAAACTCTAAAACTTATCTGTGGTTTCTAATTATATTCATATATATTGAGCAGGACTAGAGACAAGTTAATGTTTGAAGAAATTACTAGGTAACAACTTCTCCTCTCGAACGCATGTAAGGGGAGAAAAGAAGGAACGCGGCTGAAAGAGAGTGAGAGGAAGCAAGGTCGCCACGCTGGTTGCTAGGTAACCACTTCCCCTCTCGTGAAGCGTGTAAGGGGAGGTAGCAAGTTACACTCAAACTACACCGCAGAGGCAGACGTGTCGGGAAGATAGGCAACGCGTCACAGAGCAGTTACTAGATGTTTGCATAAACAACCAGCTTAAAAACGATCGTTGCGAGAAATCTTAGGTGACTGGGCCAAAATATACGTAGATCGATGCAACATCCCATAAACGATACGAGCAGGTAGCTTTATCATTATTTATACAGGAGTTTTGCCAGGACAACTGAAAATTAACTGTGGATACAGTTTTTCGGTACAACTGTATTTATTACTGTTTGTTAACAAAATTTTGGAGTGAACAATTTGGCAACATTAACTTAAGTGTTTGACAATCCATTTATCAGAAGGTGGGTCAAGATGGAATTCAAAAACCACCAGTTTCACAAACAAGCTTGTTTACACAACCATGGAATAGGATGTGATATTTGAGATGGACTAGGCTAAGACGGCGGATGTATTACAAGGATAAAGCGTAAAATAGTTGATTATAGTGGCAAAAACTTGCGTTAGACCACAAAGGAGAAGGGAACAATGTGATGTTACTAACGTGAACGTGGCAGGATAAGTTCTGCAAGTGGTGTGAAAGAAAATGAAAATTGATGATAGGTGGGGTACCTTGAACAAAAAAAAAAGCTGGAGAGGTGACAAAATGAAAATGACGAAGAGGTGAAGAACCATTTAACAAAGAAGAGTGATGGAGGGATGGNAAGCTGGAGAGGTGACAAAATGAAAATGACGAAGAGGTGAAGAACCATTTAACAAAGAAGAGTGATGGAGGGATGGCCTTGCCTTGCCCTTGATGAGAGGAAGGGAAGTGTGACTACATGGTCACACTGAACAAAGGAAATGATGTAGGACAGAGTGACCATAACTGCGCACGTGTTTCTTGACGCTGTCTGAGGTTTCCCACGCTACTGTTTTATTGCAAAAACGGCATATCATGACGTCTCCTGATTTAACCATGCCTTCTTGAGAAAATTGCTTTACTCTTTCGTCAATAGTTATTTTTGGTGCAATTTTAAAACATATCAGATAAAACTGCAATCTGCAACTGTCCAAACCCGACTAAGTCTCCCACGAGTTTCGACACACTCGTACATCTTTCCCCTCTCGGTAGCCAAGTGCTACCACCACCGCACTTTGGCACGTACGTTTAATGATTTGTTGATATCAGTAAATTCGTGGAAATTCTCAAATGCATGTCAAAATTCGTGGATAAAAGATAATTTTAAGAAATTCGCGAGTCGAAAACACCAAATAACAACTCTAAAATGCATTATAAGTCATTCCCCACTATTTAAAACAGTTTTAAGGTTTTTTGCGAATTTGTAAGTCGCGAATTTCTTGGGGGTCTACTTATAGACAACCTTATTTTGAACATGAACACATGGTATACATCCTTTATCACAGTCAAGAGTAATTGCATTTTTCTGCCCGATGCCTGTCAATTGGATGTTTTTGTCATCTGTCAGGGTGCCATATTCTGTAACTTTTTGCTTTCCTTATATAAAGGCATTTACAGCATAACTATCTTGAGGTGGAATGGCAGTCTGTAATTTGAAATGTTCCCATGGCTGTCTTTACATAAAGACAAGCTAACAAGGCTGTCTTCGTGAATGACAGTGGAAAGAAAATGAAATGTGTTGAGGTTAATTCTACCAAACACCTTACACAGATAAAAAATAATGTTATAGTTAATTTTACTAGCAATACTTTAACACTTTGCCCTGATGTAACCATGAGATGATGGACTTGGCTACAGGTTCGTGCTAATTCCTCGNTAGCAATACTTTAACACTTTGCCCTGATGTAACCATGAGATGATGGACTTGGCTACAGGTTCGTGCTAATTCCTCGGGATGCTCAAAATTAACCGGGTCAATCCGAAAACTTGTATCGTAGAGAAAAGTAAATTTATTTTAAAAGCGTCTTTATAGAGATTAGCGGTTCCATTGTAGCATACTTGTCTTATATTTTTATTCCTGTGGTGTATCTTCTAATATNTAGCAATACTTTAACACTTTGCCCTGATGTAACCATGAGATGATGGACTTGGCTACAGGTTCGTGCTAATTCCTCAGGATGCTCAAAATTAACCGGGTCAATCCGAAAACTTGTATCATAGAGAAAAGTAAATTTATTTTAAAAGTGTCTTTATAGAGATTAGCGGTTCCATTGTAGCATACTTGTCTTATATTTTTATTCCTGTGGTGTATCTTCTAATATNGTCTTTATAGAGATTAGCGGTTCCATTGTAGCATACTTGTCTTATATTTTTATTCCTGTGGTGTATCTTCTAATATATAGCTGGAAACTAAAGTGTACTGTAGTTTCCAGACAGGGAAACGTACACTTTGGACTCAGCGGTGGTTATAATAGGGAAACCCACCTTGGTTAATTTTGGTTGTGTTTAATGTTGTGGTTGTGAGAACAACATTAAGTGGGAACTTGTTACTTTTGGGAATGAAAGATGTCATATGAGAGCTAACTTTAAGTAAATAAAGTATGTTCAAAATTAATTTTGACTCAAAATAAAATGGCGTACATAGTAATAGCATCATAGTAATTGTGCTTGTTTTTAATCGTAAAACACCTGTCTTTTTTTTTTTCCAGTGATCTGTGCAGATGGTAGCTACTACAAGTTTGTGTTCAACAACAAAGGAGAGTGTTCACGTGACGTGTATGCGCAGTTCCTTGAAATGACTGATGACAAGATGTAGTGACTTGTGTTCCCAAAAGTGGTCAGTTGCTGCTTGCTTCATTGAAGAACCAATCTATAGTACAAGAAGAGTTTCTATTCCTCATACGGCTAGGTGGCAGTCCATGTGCTTGCCATTATTGTGATACATGCAAGTTGAAATGCTCATGTAGCCTGTTATATACAAAATTCCCAGCATTTGCTGTATTTCACAATGTTTAGAGTTCTTGTTATTCAAGAACTTGGCATTTCTTTGTGTGTTAAGTGCTTAAGAACTTAAAAATTGTATTATTTATATTTGAAGATATTACTCATCAGTGAAAGAGAACACACACATGCTTTTTAGCATATTTGAAGAAACCTAACGTATGTGAGAAATGTGAATAATGTTGTATAAATTATATTTATATATTTTCCAGCCTTAGGTGCCAGAGTAAACTGCAAGGTCACTTTCCTTCGGCTGTAAAAGTTAAACTTCTTTTTCTAAGTCACGTGTGTATAACAAAAAAAAGTCTGCAATTGTTGAATGTGAACTTTTTGTTTATTTTACAGAAAATGTTTTGTTTCTTATGGAATTTTAGTATGTTTATTTTGTGTATGAAAAGGGCAGGTGTTGTGATAAACACTTTGTTATTGTGCACATTTATAAACTGTTCACTAGGAATTTGAAAACTAACCAGAAAAAATAAATTATTGTGTGAATGATTTTATATGTGCTTCTGTGCTTCAGAAAATTATTTCACCAGCAGTTAAACAGTAGTCAAATGTACGGTAATTGTCTGCATTCATAGAATGGTTATGGATGTTCCTCACTGTTAACTTGGGCCCACATTTAGGATTAAGTACAATGAAATGAATGGAGTTGTATATCATCACACCTGTAATTGAGTTCATTCCACCAAAGGCTTATAGATGTGTGACAATGTGACACCATATCGACTATTTGTCCCAGTAGTCTTAATGGCCGACCTGCCATGTACAAAAATGTAACATAAGTTTGCAAGTGCGTAGAGTTTTGAAATGGACGGAACCAAATCTCTACTAAAGGCTGTTCACAGTAAAGTGAGCACTTTTGAAAGCCCTCCTTATTTTCTACTTTCAGCCCATTGCATATTCTTGTGCTTATCTGAGTGTATACACTGCCATGTGGAGTATGTTTAATCAGCTGTTCAGAAGTCCGTTGCATTTATTTACATAATAATGCAACATGTGATTATCTATTGTAGTTTACACTGTAAATACTACACGTTAATGTAAGTAAATAGTATTGCTTTGAGAACCCTGATGTAATTTTTACTATTTTGCAAGGCTGGAATTTTGACTCGTCATAAGAATGAAACCCTCCGAGATAATACTTAGTATTTAGTCCATCATCTATGGCAAACATGTGTTAAATCGTTGTTAAATGATACGAGAATTAATTTTAATAATTTTTACGGGCAGAAATATGTAAAACTATGTGCTTAAATGCTTTTTAACCCTTTACTGCACATCGTATCATATGTGATACAACAGCTATTTATGAACTTGAACCTTATGTAATATATGTATTTTTTTTCTAATAAATAGAATAAAATTATATTTCTAAAAAAGAAATAAATAAGTAAAAATCAAATGCACTATTTAGCTATATCTATATATGAATATAGAATATAGCTATATCTATACATGAATAAAGAATATACTAGATTATTCGAATGTCCAGTTAAAATCGCTGCAAGTCTTGCGGCGGAAATTATCACGTTTGTGTTTTGTCATCCCAATGCCCAAATCATCTACAGAAGCAGAAAAAAAGGTTTGTTCAAGAAACTCAAACATCACTTTATACCATCAAGCTCGGGTAGAAGAAATTTTTCACTAATTCGAAACTACACAAAAAAATTGAATCCGACATTTTAGAATTTTCGAATCTGATGGTGGAGGCATGTACGTGTATTTTCACTACGCTTATGAATTGCAGAGACGATGTTTGATCAACCAGTTTTCCACATCGCATTTGCAAGATTTTTACTATCACTTGCAGGGAAAGAAACACAAGAAGGAATGCCTTTCATTGGATTCAGAATATTTCGAAATCAGGAGAAACTATCCGAACTCAACAAAACATATGATGGTTCATATATTCCCTTCCTCATACAAGCGGCCATCGTTCAGCACGAGATTGCGATGAAGAACTGCATTTTAGTGCACTTGTTTTCACGATTGTCCAGATACACTCACAACAAATTCAACAAAAGACTACGCACTGGCACATGGAATATTCAATTGTACGAAGAAGCATTCACCAAGGACATACCCACCATGATGAATTTCGAAACTTGGAGCATTTTGAACGATCTTGGTCTCTTACGACACTTGACGATTTTACGAAACCTAATGCAACAAGAGAAAAATTGGTGGTCTTTGGTGCTGGCGTATCACGCAGTGGGCAGGTGGTTTTCTGAACACAACATGAAATCATTCAACGTTTTCCTGATATTCAAACACGGGCACAAACACATCAGGTACTCTGGGAGAGCTTTAGAAGAATTGCTGAGATCTTTGAAAATGGTGCAACCCGGAATGAAAATAACCAATTTCAATCTAAGGCATTCTAGATTCTGTAATTTGAATGAGGAAACTTTGAAAATTGAGCCTAGTAACGGCACGACGAGCTTCGCAATGTCCTTTTCCACGAATGGTGTAGACTGTTCGGTGATGCTGAATATGTTTGGGAAAAAATCAAACAAATATGACCATCGAAACTCAAAAAGAAATAGACCTTGATGACAAAGCAGACCGATATGATAGATGCAAGCGAGTACTCAAAATACATCGGTGTGGATCCAGGAATTGTCTATTTCGTGGGTCTGTGTACAATGGATATGTCCAAACGTGAAGTAACAAATGCCATTTTGAAAAGTTTTATGTTCAAAGAATTGTGGTGTAAAAAACGACAAAGACGACAGAAAAGAAAAAAATATTGTTCAAATTTAGAAGCAAGATTGTTTGAATACCGTCATGATAATCCCACGATAGAACACAAGTGTTCTCGCGACAACCTCTCTGCAAAATTTTATGTTGAATATTGCTTAAAATATTTCAAAGAGACGCAAGCTTGTTACTATCGACGTTCGTATGTTCAATTGATGTGGGACTCGAAAATTTGTTGCATGCGAGCGATGGACGAATTAATGTCCAATATCGTCTGCACAAACCATAAAAAGAAAACCGCTGTTTTTTTTTTTTTTGCAATCCACAGTTTCCAAAACAAAGTTTGCAGGCGGGAACAAAAGACTGGCATGTGTAGAATTGCTTGGAGCATTCAAATAAAATGAAAGATGTAAAGTGTTCGAAACTGACAAATACCTGTAAACTCGATCGTGCTCCGTCTGCTTCGACAATATTCCCCTACCACCCAAGCACAAAATCCAAAATTGCAGATCCACAAAAAAAAAAGATGTAGAACTCGTGACCATCAATTTCAAGTTTCCCCAAATTGTAAAATTGTGTGGAATCGTGACGTGAACACTGCTAGAAACATCATCTTGGTCAGTCTGGGAATCGTTGATTTTCACCGGAAAGAAGAACAATCGCCGGGTGAGTTTGTTTGTCCGGCCGAGTTTAGACAGTTGTGCATAAGGTCTAAATTCGTAACTCTTGGATCTCTGTAAGTGATAAAGCGTTAAAGACACGTTATTTTATTTAAGTAGCATATTACAAAATACTATTCTCCTGCCGCATACATTACAGTTGGGACAATGTTTACAGACGTATCAATGTTCCTTCTGATAACAGTGTTCTACTTGAAGCACAAATAACTCCCAAATTGATAATTGTATACATATACGCACATTATGTGTAAGCAAATGACCGGTTTTGCTGTGAGGACGTTACTAATGCAGAAAATAGTTGTCTTAAAACCTTGGTGGCTGAACCAAATTGATCCAGATTTTTACAGCACACATCCATGGCGATATTTATCACTTAATGCAGTTTCATGGAAATCCGTCCAGATGAATTTTGTTTTTACAGAGTCTAACCATATAAACGTTTGGCCTATCGTTTCTTACGAGAAAATCATTTTTAGTTTAGAATGTCTCTACAGCGATGTGAACATAATTTCATCAGATTACTAACAAACAATATCATCAAAACATATTTTATGAAATTGCATTAATGCAGAATCCTGTTTTCTTTACTGAAATCGGGATTATTCTTGGCAGCTCGGAATGCATACTGTTTATGGTAGCCAGGACACATTGAAAGGTTCAACAAAAGGTCAAGGAGCTGTAAACATTTGAAATTAGAGGAAAAATGTTCCACATATAATATAAAGTAATTTCATAGCGTTATTTGTTGAAAACTAATGAAATACGTACAGAGATAAAGACTGTTTTCGACAGTCACGTAGATAATAACGTGCATTCATCGAAGCTCCACAATTGCCAAACAATATTACAAATGTAATTATATGTACTCAACCCAAGATTCGTTGAGTTTTAAATTATTATAACCAACTTAAATTACATGTAAACACGCTGGCCAGGTCGGCATGCTATGTGAAATATTATGCTTCCCACGACTTGAAACAATGTCAAAATACAGGAAAAAAGAATTATAAAAGTGTACTACTTCATTGAAAACAGATATATAGGCCTAAATGAATTCTTTTTTAAGTAAATAAATCTTCCTTGTTGGAGGTTACAAACTACCTAATCACGTTGAAAAAAAAGAAAAAAAAGGAGTAAACAAAACAATGCATTGGCTAAGTGATGTTATGAATTTCTTAGAAATACAAATGTGTTATTATTGAGCTATTTTTATTCTTGTGTGCACAAAANGAAAAAAAAGGAGTAAACAAAACAATGCATCGGCTAAGTGATGTTATGAATTTCTTAGAAATACAAATGTGTTATTATTGAGCTATTTTTATTCTTGTGTGCACAAAACAAAAAGACAGTGATGAATTTCAGGTGCTGTTAATGCTTAATATTGTGTCTAGTGAGATGTTAAAGACCTGAAACTACTCCTAATTTGCTGCTAATTTTACTGTGGGTATTGCTGTCAATGCTACTTTAAAACGTATGCAGTTACAGACAGTGATTTTTTCAAAGGTTGATTTCAAGAGTGCTCACTTTATTATGAACCACCTATAACTGTCTTCACTGTAACGTTAGCCTGTCCTGAATGAACAACTCTCTCACATCCAGCTCACCACCTCTGTGGAGGTAGGTTAGATTCTTTAATGAATATCACCCGACCTTCGGTGATGGTAGCAGGTGAAACATGCCACTTGGATCATTGGAGTGTAATAATGTATTCAGAGCTCAGCATTTCCAAACACCCTGGTAGTACCAGGTGATAGCTCCCAGCTATCTAGTTCTTGGACAGTGTTACGTCTTCTTCTGGAATACCAACTAATGGTGGTGCAATAAGAAAATGTTCAGGTATCAATACATCATTTCATCCAGATCACTTGAAAGTGGACACAGGTATTGTGAATTTAAGACTGCTAAATGTTGGGTGAAACATATAGATATTTGGGCCACAAATGATTATTGTCTCCCCTACCATGTGCATCAAATGTGTTTTCACTGACTTTATTCCAGCCTCCCACAACCTACCTAAGTTATGTCTAGAGACCCGAGAATTTCTTGAGTAGCATGTACTAAAATTCTTGACTTGTAAGAGAGGCAAAAATTCTTGAGTGAAAACACAAAAATTCTTGAGTAAAATGATTTGTTTAGTGCCAATAATACGCATTTCAGACAGAAAAATGGGGCATTGAAATTCAAAAATTACAACAAAACTAAGTACACAAACAATTATACTTTTAAAAATCTCATAAAAAGCTAACTTAAGAAACTCACTAGACATTTCTACAGGTTTTGGATGTTAGAATTGTTTTGTAGTAAAACCCTGCAATAAGTAGTTTCAAATATAAGGCTCATCATGCTAATGTGTACACACCTTACTTGCAGGCCTAACAAAAAAAAAAATTATTTATAAAAAGTGTTCCTAGAGATCTTTTGAAATAAGTTTCTAAGAAGAAAATTATGATTTCAAGAAATGTCATAGTTTTCCTTCATATGCATAGGAAGAGAGAAGTTCAAGATTGGTCAGACTCAGATTTGTCCTCCTGTTTGTATGAACACAAGAAAATTATGAGAAGAGAATTGCTCACAGTCCACATTTGACACAGGCATCCAAAAAACTGTTAAGGCTCCCACCACAAAGGTCTTGTGGTCATCTTCCATGGATTTAAGTGCTTCCAAGACATTTATATTAGTGTGTGTCTTCAATTTCTCTATGTACGCATGTACACCCTCATCAAGTTGTAAGTCTCGCAGAGATTGAATTCATGAAAACAGAACTTGAAGTCTGGCACTGCTAATTTCCGGGGTCAGAATATTTTGTTTGTTAAAAATGTATTGCGTAACATTTAAAAGGCGAAACCATTACCTTTGAAATACAAGTGATGATAGGTGCAACTATTTTGAGCGACTGATAATCTTGATAGAATTTCTAATTTCTCCAGTTGCACTTTAGTTTTATTTGCTCTGCGGCTGGTGTGTGAAAGCAAGCGCGCACAGCTGAGAGAGAGAGGATGTGATTTTTATTTTACTAGGCAACAGCTTCCCTTCTCGAACACATCTAAGGGGAGGAAGGAAGGAGCGTGGCTGAGAGAGAGTGAGAGGAAGCTAGGTCGCCATGCTGGTTGCTAGGTAACCACTTCCCCTCTTGTGAAGCGTGTAAGGGGAGGTAGCAAGCCACACTCTAAAGTGCACCGCAGAGACAGACGTATCGGGAAGATAGGCAACTCGTCGTAGAGCAGTTTTTTTATACTATACGTTGCATAAACAACGAGCTTAAAAACAATTGCTGCGGGAAATCTTAGGTGACTGTTCCGAAATATACTTTGATCGATGCAACATCCTATAAACGATACGAGCGGGTAGTTTTATCTTTATTTATACAGGAGTTTTGCCAGGACAACTGAAAATTAACTGTGGATACGGTTTANACGAGCGGGTAGTTTTATCTTTATTTATACAGGAGTTTTGCCAGGACAACTGAAAATTAACTGTGGATACGGTTTATCGGTACATGCGTATTTGGTACAACTGTATTTATTGCTGTTTGTTTAACAAAGTTTTGTGCGAGTTTGGGTCAGAATAAATAATTTTTAATCTGATTTCACTGTGAGTGCAATTATGAAATTTATTTCATACTACTTTGGAAGCAGCAGCTTTCTGAATTAAAAAGGCCAAAGCGTTAATTTTTGTGCTGCAGATTATGAAGGGGNACGAGCGGGTAGTTTTATCTTTATTTATACAGGAGTTTTGCCAGGACAACTGAAAATTAACTGTGGATACGGTTTTTCGGTACAACTGTATTTATTGCTGTTTGTTTAACAAAGTTTTGTGCGAGTTTGGGTCAGAATAAATAATTTTTAATCTGATTTCACTGTGAGTGCAATTATGAAATTTATTTCATACTACTTTGGAAGCAGCAGCTTTCTGAATTAAAAAGGCCAAAGTGTTAATTTTTGTGCTGCAGATTATGAAGGGGGTGGGGAGGGGGGGATGCCTGAAATGGGTCAAGACGGAATTTAAAAACCACCCGTTTCACAAACAAGCTGTTTACACAATCATGGAATAGGATGTGATATTTGAGATGGATTAGGCTAAGACGGCGGATGTATTACAAGGATAAAGCGTAAAATAGTCAATTATAGCGGTGAAAACTTGCGTTAGACCACAAAGGAGAAGGGAACAATGTGATGTTACTAACATGAACGTGGCAGGATAAGTTCTGCAAGTGGTGTGAAAGAAAATGAAAATTGATGATATGTGGGGTACCTTGAACAAAAAAAATGCTGGAGAGGTGACAAGATGAAAATGAGGAAGAGGTGAAGAACCATTTAACAAAGAAGAGTGATGGAGGGATGACCTTGCCTTGCCCTTGATGAGAGGAAGGGAAGTGTGACTACATGGTCACACTGAACAAAGGAAATTACGGAGGACAGAGCTTCAGCAAGACAGTAACTCCGCACGTGTTTCTTGACGCTGTCTTGATGTTTCCCACGCTACTGTTTTATTGCAAAAACGGCATATCATGATGTCTCCCGATTTAACCATGCCTTCTTGAGAAACTAAAATTTGAAAGTTCCTTAGTAGATGTCATGAAATTATAAAGAAAATAGCAGCAAACTGAAAACATCATGGGAATGATTTTAAACAATTTTAAAGTTACATTTTTGTTTTATCATGTCGTAAGTCCAATTTTTTTATTTAAAAAAATATTAAAAGAGTTTTTTCTATTAAAATTGAAGCAAGTATTTTAAAGAAGTGCTCCAAACCCAGATGATTAATTCGTAATGCAACAACCAAGTGTATAAAAATATAAAACCATACGACTTTAGCCCGAATCTAATTTTTGGCACATACAGTNATTTAAAAACCACCCGTTTCACAAACAAGCTGTTTACACAATCATGGAATAGGATGTGATATTTGAGATGGATTAGGCTAAGACGGCGGATGTATTACAAGGATAAAGCGTAAAATAGTCAATTATAGCGGTGAAAACTTGCGTTAGACCACAAAGGAGAAGGAAACAAATGGTGTGAAAGAAAATGAAAATTGATGATATGTGAGGTACCCTNATTTAACAAAGAAGAGTGATGGAGGGATGACCTTGCCTTGCCCTTGATGAGAGGAAGGGAAGTGTGACTACATGGTCACACTGAACAAAGGAAATGATGTAGGACAGAGTGACCATAACTGCGCACGTGTTTCTTGACGCTGTCTTGAGGTTTCCCACGCTACTGTTTTATTGCAAAAACGGCATATCATGACGTCTCCCGATTTAACCATGCCTTCTTGAGAAAATTGCTTTACTCTTTCGTCAATAGTTATTTTTGGTGGAATTTTAAAACAAATCAGGGTAATTATCCAGTTTAGTGACTTTTCTGAAGGAAACGTCCTAGATAAACGAAAGTAGCATTAATGGATTCTGCACAGCTTACCATGTTAATATTCAGAAGGGCGTCATGTAAAATAATTAGAACGTATGAAATAAAATTGTTAAAAATACGAGCAGGCCGCCAGTTTGTTTACGGCGGATGCCATGATTTTTGGTGACTCCATGATTTCTGCCGTCATCTTATTGGCTTGAGGGTATTGTTACGTTACCGTGACGTGTCAGATGTGATTTTAAGAAACATTTTTGAGGCAGTTCAGTAGCCTTTGTGTCTTTGTCGTTGTGAGTTGCGGCGTCTCAATCCGACGGATTTAAAAACTGAGAAAGCAAGAACGAGTGCTTCTGTGCATTATATTCGCCTATGAACGAGTGCTTCAGTGCATAATATTCGGCTATGAACCAGTGCTTCAGTGCGTAATATTCGCCAATGTGGCGTTTCAGTAGATCATTGTGTTTCGCCGAGTGAGGTAAGGTTGAATTGGCCGAGGACAAAGGAATTGTACCCGCTGCCTACCTAGGTGAGTTATTTGATATTGTTCTGGTGTGTTTTACGGTTCCTTTAAAGCCCTAAAATCCTAAATTTGTAGGTTAGTTTAAAAAACCTAGGTTAGTGTAAAACCCTACAATCCTAGGTTAGTGTAAAACCCTACATTCCTAGGTTATTTTAAAACCCTACAATTATAGGTTAGTGTAAAACCTTAAAAAACCTAGGTTAGTGTAAAACCCTACAATCCTAGGTTAGCTTAAAAATGTAAAATAGTGATTCACTCATCGTGGGGTTAGGTTCTGTTAGTTTAGATGGGCACGTATTACGAAATTAGTCGTACATTAATGCCCCTCGTATATTAGTGTTCTGCGTCATTAGTAGAGTGGAAATATACCTTTTTCCGGGTTTTTTTTTATTTACAAAAGAGTCGCTAAACTGGTTAATTACCCTTTTGCCCTCTTTGTAGTAAAGTGATACCACCACCACACGTTGGCAGGCACATTGAATGATTTGTTGATATCTGTAAATTTGTTGAAATTCTCGAATGCACGTCAATATTTGCGGATACAGGATAATTTTAAGAAATTTGCGAGTCGAAAACACCAAATAACAACTCTAAAATGTATTATAAGTCATTCTTCGCTATTTAAAACAGTTAAAAAATTTTTCGCAGGTCGCTAAGAGCCACAAAATTTCACTTTATGCAAGATAAGGTTGTACTTGAGAGCCCTTAGCAGAATATAGAATTAGTTTTGTACATTCTTATTTTGATGTTCGGCTACAAGAAAGTTGGTGCCAATGACATTAGTTAAGAGATGGCAACCCCAGCTGTCATATGTTGCTAGTTCCAGGTAAACTATTTGGGTAGATACGTGGACAAATAAGTACGAGTATTCTCCTGTACTCTTGGCTTTTGTGAAGTTGTTTGGGTTTGGCCAAGATAGGTTCTCCAAAATCAATTCCAATATGTAAGAATGCATGAACATTCAGAAGATGAGCTGATGGTAGGAAAGCTGGTCGAGTCTTGAACCATGGCACACAGCGATGAAGTATTTGCAGAATCAAGCTCCTAGCTCCCAATACTCAAAACTCTCTGTGAACTAAACTGTGAGTAGTGAGAGCCCCAGGATGCAAATATGTGGAATGATAATGGTCAAATATAAGTTTGATAGGTGAGAGACTTAGGCAATAGAATAGGGTGCTTAGCATGTGATAACAAAAGGGCAATGTGCAGCCTGCGCTTCACCTGATGAACACCCTGGGAATCCACTAATGGTGTTTGAAGGGCGAAGAAATTTAGTGTTGGTCAATCTCATTCTTCCCATGCCAATGTCCTCTTGAAAATGAGCCTTCAGAACTAGTCTTGATCCACAAGAGAATATCTGCCCAATGTTATTCGGCACTCAAAACCCATGCTGTGACTCATTTCAGTTTAGACAGCACAGAAAATAGTCAGCAATGCAATATTTCTCTGATATCATGATGGGAAATAAAACATGCTGGCTGAGTTACCATTAGCTCAGTATATCTTGAGCTGGCAATGTGCTTGCCTAGAGTGGCCATTCCGTATGTGGTGTAGTCTGCTGTTTATGTCCTCAAAATCATAACTGATTGTTCACTAATGGCTCAGAAACAATTCCATCTGAAGTTAAATCAGCTGGATTAACATCTAATGAAGCATGATACCATGCATTTGATGGAATAATTCCTTGGATCTCCTACACTATTTGCCATAAAATATTTCAATTGGTATGTGGCGGTATGAAGCCATTTCAACACAACAGTGGAATCTGATCATGCAAACGTAGACAAAGGTAGCTGGAGATCATGGCGAAGTCTGTTAATATTCTGCCATAAGAAAGGTGATAAGAATGTTGCCTACAGCTCTGGCCTTGTAGGCTAGGTAAATTAGGAAAAAAAAAAGGCCTTTAGCAGAAATTTTAGGTAAAGTCGTAATCGTTGTCATTCCTTATGTTTTTTGGGTCGCTGAACACGAATCTGAGGTTTGCTGACAGAATTTTTGCCCGGAACATTGTTTTTGTTGCAAAAAACCTTGAAATTTTGGCACTTTTTTTGGTTTTCTGCTTATATCTTGGGAACTATGCATTTTTTCGAAAAGACTACTCTGTACAAAATTAAAGTAGATAACATTGCCTACATTTTTTGTCCATAATATTTGTTTCTATGACCAACTGTTCCGCCGCTAGAGCACGCCAAAAAATGGGCAAAATTCCCAAAAATCGCAAAAACCCCATATTTCTACTTTCTACGCCCGATGTCCATGGAAACGACTCATGCTGTGATAGTTGTAAAGAAACGTCTTTGATTGTTAAGGCATATTTATTATATTAAAGCCGCACAAGGTTAGGCGCCATCTTGTAACGTTTCGCTGCTTACACTGCCGACTATTTACTTGCCTCGGCTTGCTCGAGGTAGAAACACGAGACTCAGTACCATTGGATGTTAGTTAATTATGAAAGAAAGTTCAAGTTCCAAGTTATATATATATTTATTTAACTATTGCAGTTCACAGAAGTCCAATTTGCAGAGTACGAACCTTGCAGATAAACATAAAAGTACAGCAAACAGCGCCACAGTGGTTTAACTGGCCCGAAGAATAA
>NQII01000473.1:85916-120220 GCA_002778355.1 Clitarchus hookeri
CGCAGGAAACTAAAACTGTGCTGTCAACAAAAACGACTTCGCCGTCCACAAAAACTTGTTGACGCACTCACCTCCGGATAACGAACTTCTCGTATAACAAAACGGCGCCGAAGGAACTAATCTAATTAATGTTGACGCTTCAAAAGAAACACGATGTTTGAAATGAAACACTACCGGACTCCTGACTGATAAACGAACACAGCAAACGTCCGCCCATTAAACTACAAAAGTACACGTCTGCTCGATAATCAAACGTGGGAACCTGCCACCGCGGCTTAAAACTGAAACCCGATAAAAATATACTGAAACTTTCCCGAGCTTCATACATACGAAAGAATTCTACACCCAAGTCCCAAAAATTTAAGTATATTGCGTCATTACATAGTTTTGCCCATGTATGGTATTGAACTTCATGAAATACACTTAAAAATAAATGCGGGGTCTGCTGAATTACACTTGAAATAAATATTGGGTCCAATTGTTTTCAAAGAATTGTCTAAAATCAAATTGAAAGAAAGGAGACAAATTAGTGAAAAAAGTAAAAATCATCCGGCCTGCTGCGCGCCAAAAACTCATGGAAAGATGGTAAATGAATATTGGAATGAATGTTTGAGTGTTAGAATGTGGGGTTATGCGTCTTATCTCAGTGAGCCGTTGAAGACCCTTCTTTTTTTTTGGCAGATGGTCGCTACCTGAGGAGGGCCCCTCTTCTCCAACAACGCCCCTAGGGCCCCGACCAAGCCACCGGCTCGTCAGTTGATGTTCAGATATTCCACTGTTCGTATATGTGTCCGGTTTTACAAGTTCGATTTACCGTGCTAACGTGAATGTCGCGATGTCGGTGTGTTTTATCTGTGACTTGCCGCTAGAAGATGGAGGGACAATAGCAACAGTGAAAGAGAAAGGAGTTGCATCGTTTATTGAAGCCAGTAAAAGAAGGAAAGATGGAAAGGGCGGTAGTTTGAGGGGACAAACGTCTGTTAAAGTGAATGAAAAGTGCAGGAAATCATATACAAATGATCAATCCATTCCAATTGAGCGGGATGTTGTGTACCAGGTTCGTGACACAACTCAAAGCTTGAGAAACAGTATTATGAAGGATGCCCAAGACGCAAATGATGAATATGGAAGGGCTATACTTCGCCGGATTGAGCATGTTCCCGACTTGGTGGCATACGATGCGCAATACCACAAAAGCTGTCTTACAAAACTGTCTGCTAAAGCAAGAAAACCGAAAGTAGTATTGACATGGCGTGGTCCATTTGCACTTGAAATTGATGTTGCAATGGAATACATATACACATACCTTGAAAGCAGCAATGATTAATGGCAGTTCTCGTTAGATGAACTAATAGAACAGATAAAAGGAGACTATGTGCCAGATGCAAAAACAGTCATGGCCAGACTTAAAGAGAAATATGGGAAGGATATAATGTTCACGACCAATAAGAAAAAGAAGCCTGTTTGTTTTAAAAATATTGGGGAGAAGATACTGAACGATGCATGGTATCAGCAGAAGTGTAAGTCTGAAGCAGAAGAGAAGCTTCGTGTAGTGGAAGCAGCTGCAAAAATAATTTGCGAGGAAGTCAGATCGCAGGTTTGTGATGTCAGCGAATACCTGGCTCCAGACCATTTTCTGGAAGAGGCGGAGTCAGTCATTCCTGGTACACTCAAACAGTTTCTGCATAATTTGATTGTGAAGAGAAAGAAGGGTGAACATACTGATAAATGTAAAAAAAAATGCCACGCAATTGCTTACAGTATTATCAGTGCGGTAAGGCCTCGCTCATTTCTGTCAAATTTACAAGTCGGAATTGGAGCATTTATTTACAAAAAATTTGGGTCCCGGAAGTTGATCGATATTTTGAGTTCATTGGGGTTTTGCTGCAGTTACTCAGAAGCAGTACGATTTGAAATTTCATCAACCCGGCATTCACAGGAAAAAGTAACAGAAGCTGGATTTATTCAGTTCGTATACGAAAATGCGGATTCTAATACTCGAGCAATAGATGGATACAACACGTTCCACGTCATGGGAGGAATTTTTACTGTTGCCCCAGCTTCTGCTGTGCCTCCAGATGCAACAATTCAGAGAATGGCAAGGATACCAGCTGCAGATGTTGTTGGAAAATTTGGCCATGTTAATTTGAAACGCTTCGAGGCAAAATAGGGTGGTGACGGACTGAAGGCAATAAAGATTGAAGACCTCTCCTACAAGTTTGGGACATCCCAGATCATCTATCTCTCGGNCCAGATCACCTATCTCTCAGCTGCTGAAATTCTTTGGCTGTTCAGCAAACACAAAGATGTGTCCATAACACCGGGATGGAACGCGTTTATGGAACAAGCCACCCAGGGCCTTGCCTTTGAGAAAACGTACACTGCGTGCCTTCCTTTTATTAATGCTCCTCCTTCCGAGGACGACACCATCTACACTGCATTGCTGGAAGCAGCAGGGAAGTGCAGGGCTAACAAACAGACATTGTGTGTGGTCACATTTGACCAACCGCTCTACTTAAAAGCACGGTACATTGTGGCTAATTGTGACGACCCCATGCTTCAACATGTGGTAATTCGCCTAGGTGGCTTTCATTTACTGATGTCATACTTGGGTTCTGTCTGTTACTCAATGAATGGCAGTGGATGGAAGGATTTAGTTCACACCTGCTACGCCATGAATACAATGGAGAAAATGATGACAGGGCAGTGAGAGCCCATATTTTAGCACATGCTGCCCTTTCAATTTGATTTTAGACAATTATTTGAAAACAATTGGGCCCAACATTTATTTTAAGTGCATTTCATCAAGTTCAATACCATACATGGTCAAAACTATCATAACATGAGCCGTTTCCACGGACATCGGGCGTAAAAAGTCTAAATATGGCGTGTTTGCGATTTTTGGGAACTTTGCCCATTTTTTGGCGCGCTCTAGCGGCGAAACGGTTGGTCATAGAAAACAATATTATGAACACAAAATGTAGGCAATTTTGTCTACTTTAATTTTGTATAGAGTGGCATTTTCGAAAAAAGCAT
This sequence comes from Clitarchus hookeri, assembly GCA_002778355.1. Lineage (NCBI taxonomy): Eukaryota > Metazoa > Arthropoda > Insecta > Phasmatodea > Phasmatidae > Clitarchus > Clitarchus hookeri. The sequence goes on from NQII01000473.1 coordinate 88,953, forward strand.
AGTTCCCAAGATATAGGCAGAAAACCAAAAAAAGTGCCAAAATTTCAAGGTTTTTTGGAAAAAAACAATGTTCCGGGCAAAAATTCTGTCAGCAAACCTCAGATTCGTGTTCAGCGACCCAAAAAACATATGGAATGACAATGATTACAACTATACCTAAACTTTCCCCTATTTTTCCTAATTTGCTTAGCCTATTGGAATTGACACAGTTTTAGACTTTGCACTCAGCAACTGAGCAGTAATGCTTAGTGGTACTGTTGGGGTCACTGCAATGGACATACATATATGGCACCTGCATAGGCATCACAAAACCCATATGCAACTGTACTTTCAAAGGTCTGCCACTGAGCTGCTATGTCTGCAGGAACAGGGTCAGCCCAAGACAACCCCAGACTTCACAGCTGCTGAAGTATTACCTTGGCAGACATTAAGATGGAGCCAAACAGCCAGCAGGGTTGCCAATACAAGCAATGGATTACATATTGTTTAGTCATCTGTCTACTCTGTTTAGTTAGTTTGACACTGTAGCCATATTGGTCTGTCCTAGGACACCATTGAAGACCCAGTCTCTTTACTGAGGAGGTGGTAAATTGATTCTGCAAAACTCCCCTGAAATATCTGAAACATTGGTTAACAGAGATGGATGATTAGAAGACTACATATGCAAGATAAAGCTCTTTTGTGGTAGTGACATCAACTGTATTGTCCAGGCACCTGTCATAATGTGAACAAGTTTGGCATCCTTTTCATCAGTTGCTAAATTCTGCAACACACACAATGCCTTGTCATGCCGTAGGTAACAGTGTTAAGTTGGTTTTTTTGAGGAGAATCAGTCTGCTAGTACATCTGCCAGAACAACAACGAAAATTCTGAATGCAAGAATGACATCAAGAATATCCTCCTTTAATTTAGAACCTGACAGTAATGCATCATTTATACCTGGCACAGTAGGCCCCTCATTGTCAGCCTATTGGTGAGCATTACCAAGCTCTGTTGCCACATTTATCAAGTGCTCATCCCTTCATAATACGTGTCTCATGAATTCTGAATTTTACTATTATAAATTACATTTCTGTATATAAAGAGGAACATTTGAATATAGTAAACAGAGAGATTGATGAAGCAAATATGTGATGTATTTGGAAATTTGTGTCTATAAAGAAACTGCCTTAGCATATAAACTGTTTTTTTTATGTTCATAGCAAATGCTCTGACATTTAAATTTGCGGATTAGCAATGCCTATTAAATATTGACGTAATAGAATTTGTTGAAACGTGTAACCTATTTTCTTATACATAGCTGCCTTTTTTTTTTTGTCAAAATTTCTCCACTTATTGTAAAATTCTAACACCATTCTCTGAAGACAGTCTTTGTTAAAGGCATAAATATCTATACTGATTTCCAAACAAATATTTTTTCTAGGCAACACAAACATTGCTTCTGACGTGGAAGCAATGCTGCTCTTTCCTTGCATATCCACCACACTGTATGTTCACCATCACTACACACTGTTGCTCTCAAACTGTTAATTTTGTTGATAATTTATACTTTAGTGAAATTTGTTGTTTTATAATTTAGTAAAAAAAGAATACACAATAAATATTATTGATTGACCTTATTTGTGAATCACTTTCCTTTTGTAACTACTGGTGCTAGTACAAAATTTACTTAATGCCAATATTTCAACAAAAACTTTACATGCAAGCAAATGAATAACAGGGAGACTCATTCAAAATCAGTCGCAGTACTTCCTGAGGCTACAGACGCGAGTAGACACCAACATTGGGTGGAGTGAGGCAACTGTGCTATCTATTATCTTCGTCATCTAAGCACGAGTCAGACTTCATTATTGTCTGCGTCCAAAGCAAGGTGAACACATTTAGATACAAAATATGGTTTCCCATCAGGGGAAGAATGAATAATATCCTCTGTTCTGAGAAATAATTGCAAGTTCATTTAAGCTGTTGTGCACACTACTTAATACTGTAAAACACAAATAGATACCCTGAATGGCCACAGTTCCCTATACCTCCAAAGTAAAGGTAATCGTATGCAAGATTCTCCATTAGTCCTGCCCAAAGTCTTGAGACACTATTGATCCAACACAAGCAAGGAACAGTTATGAGTCGGCCACTAATCATCACCATAATTAATAGTGTCCACTTCTGGGCCTGTGCATGTATCTTCCTGGGTGGCATAACAGGTTGATACAAAAGGGCTGTGGATGAATTCCATTGCCAGCAGACAACATAGTTGTCCATGTTCACTGTAACAGCATCACGGTGTGGCAACAACAGTAATATTATGTAGTTAAATAAGCCAATCAGATAGAATGGTAATGGCACGACACTGACTGACACAGCCCTGGCTCATTGTAGCAGGGCTCCAACTTTTGTCCTACACGGGCAGGCACTGGCAGACAGCTGGCTCTTTGCGTGTGATTAGCCTTCTTATTTGTGCCACAAAAGTTATGAGCTAATGAGGTGCATGCTTATGTAGGGTTATGCAAATATTCGTTATACTGAAATGAAAAATTACAACTTTATCTTGGTTTCAGTAAAAAATTTTGTTGGTAAAAGTTGTAACTAAATGAAAATCCTAGATTTCAATGAATATTCGGAAGTTTAATAAATGTTCATTTAGTGCGCCAGCAAGGAAAAATTTTTGTCTGTAAAGTACCTTAAATTCAAATGTAGGCAAGAACCCCTGTGCTAAATTCACTATATCCTACATTTATTTGGTTTGGCAACTAATTTCAGTCATAATGAATAATTAGCTAAAATTTTATGAAATTTGTTAAACTTTAATTAAGATTAAGCTCTTTTAAAATTATCTTCTATTTGCTTATTTATTTTTTCTACAAAAGTTTGTACCATATTTTAATTTTTATTTTAATTTTGTGGAAAAATTAAAGTTATATATGCGCAACCCTAAAGCTTGTTGAAATGACATGTGCATAACTAATGAGAAACACAATGATGTTTGCAATTGTTTAATTACTTTTTACAAATAAAACACTTCCTTCCATATAAGCATTTTTTTTTTTTCAATTTTACAGTGTATGTGTTATCAAATTAAAATGTGAACAAGCTTATTGATTTGAATATTTAGTAGTTTGTTAATACATTATGTAGGTTGAACAACTTTTTTTCATCAATATGTATCATTTGATAATTTTGACCCACAATGTCTATTAGAAATGGCAATGACGTCACTGTCAGACAAGGTGTTCTATAGTGCCGGTCAGAGGCATTGGTGTTGCTTTACCTTGCTTTGGTNCCTGGCTCGGCGACTGCTGGTTGGAACGAGGGCCCTGTCCTAGGACAGCTGCGCTGATCCCTGGTGCGGGCGGCAACAGCGTCTGGTAGGTTGTTTGCGGCGCCTGTAAGTGCGGGCTGGCACGGCCCAGGGGTACTGGTAAGCACTGTCGCAGATGGACTTCGTTCGGGTGTTGTTCGTCGGTGATCTTCTGAGAGTGGCTGAAACTAGGTGCTAGGGGGACTGGGAGGTGAGGCCTTGCCAGTCATCGGGCTGCTTGAGCTCGGTCCAGAGGGGAAGGACTGCTGAAGGCAGAAAGGCAATGGGTTGCAGCACAGCTGACTAGGTCTAGGGGCAGTAGCTGCCTTGTTAACTCTCCTACTTGCACCGTTTCTATGGATGAAGGGCGTACGGGAAAGGTACTATGATCTACCACTAAAAGTAGGTGCAGGCGTTGAGTTCCCTGGCTAAAGTTTAACAAGAAGAGGTTAGGCCACCCAGAATCAGTCCTGTCATTCCAACCAGCGAAGTACAACATGGTGGATGGAGTGGATTAGCTGATCCGGATGTCTAGCCACTTCATAGAGTGTATTTGTAGTGGTTGCGGCTGCACCTTACAGTGTTCCAAGCACCGGAGTACTTGGTTCAAGGTATGGGTGGCCGTTGACTGGGTTTGTTTGATGATGAACATACATCCGATTAAGGGTAGGCTGCAGTCCTACAATAGTTTTGGCAAAGTGGGTTTCAAGACGTGGTCCCCTGCTTCACCTTTGTCGGTTTGACCTGTACGAGGTCTGAAGTTACAATCACCCTAGAATAAGCACACAGGGTGTGCGGGATCCCGAACTTTGGGAAAATTTCGGGAATACATGACGATTTTCTCGTCGGGTGGGAAATAATTTTTTCCGATATTTTTGGGAAAAATTTATGTTCAAGTCTGTAGGTTGTTTCAACTAAGTACAAGTCGGGTTTCGTGCGAGAAGCATTGTATCGTCACTTTACGTAAGCGATTGTAATTTAATGAATCAAATCTTGTCGAGAAAATTTAGATTTTTTCGCTTATTCTAACATTTTAAAGATTGTTACATAAGATAAAAAAAATGTTGTACTTCATATATTATGTATCGTTAACACTATGTATTTATTGCGAAAATTAACTAAAACTGGTTGCAAACTTGCACTATTAGGAAGTTACAGGTGAACCGCGCACACTGAATTTGCCTTATATGCGCGCGACGTCTTTAAGTTGCAAGTATCGATTGCTGGTTGATGTGGGACGCGAGTTTCGATACACATGCATTACGTGATTCAAAGCGTGTGTGTTCACGGACGTTGAAACTTCCACTGAAGGTTAATTTGAGTAAATTTGTGTCAATGTACATACATTTTACTACCAAAAATGGAACTAAAATTTGAAAGTTCCTTAGTAGATGTCATGAAATTATAAAGAAAATAGCAGCAAACTGAAAACATCATGGGAATGATTTTAAACAATTTTAAAGTTACATTTTTGTTTTATCATGTCGTAAGTCCAATTTTTTTATTAAAAAAAATATTAAAAGAGTTTTTTATATTAAAATTGAAGCAAGTATTTTAAAGAAGTGCTCCAAACCCAGATGATTAATTCGTAATGCAACAACCAAGTGTATAAAAATATAAAACCATACGACTTTAGCCCGAATCTAATTTTTGGCACATACAGTCGTTATTTACTTGGTCTAGCAACCAACAAACTTCTTTACCTAACCTAAAATATCTTTCCCAATTTTTCCGAATTTCCGCCCAAATTTTTTTAGATGGCAAAATTCCATTCCCGCACACCACTAGAAGAATTTGTTCCCCAGAGGAATAGACATGGTGGCCAGTACTATCTCCTAGCTATCAATTTTACTGAAATCGGCGGAAGTAGACAACGTTAAACCAGGTGAAGGGGACCTGGGGCAGAACTAAACAAGAGCAGAAAATAAGCTAGGTAGCTATGACAACTGACCCTAACTAATCTACACTGTTGTCCAGAAGGGTCTCGGGGTTCACTGCCAAAGTGGTAGTGAGTGTAAGGGAGCGAAGAATTTGTCAGGTGTTGCTGGATGCAGGTCTAGAAGACTTTTGGGAGGTAGCAGTGGCCCTTCGTGAGGGAGGCGGTAGACAGAGAGCTCCAGTACACGTGGTGGAGCTAGCTGCTGACATTTTTTTTTCTAACCTACCCTATTTCTAAGTGTTAAGTGTACGTCAGAGGAAGGGACGGGTGCTAAATGTGTCCCAGGACTAGGGGCCATACGCCTACAGGAGAGGAAATTTCATGCAAGGGGGCGTGCATCGCGGCAGACAGGATTAAGGCCGCCATGGCAATAATTGGGGCCATTAACTGAACTGCATCCCTGAGTATACCTATGGCTGAAGCTATAGTTAAGAAGGGGGAGGGGATAAACCGGTATAGGCAGCGTAAAAACCCCTCCAGACAGGAAAGAAGTTCAAATTTGTTCATGCATTATTGAAAATGCTACAAGAGACAGTTGGTGTGGATTCTATGCCCTTTAATGTGAAGTTGAAAATCTAGAAGAGAAGGGGCGGGGCTTGTGGGTGCAAGCGCCCTTGAGGTTGAGCTGCTGTCAATATTTCTGTGTAGGCGAACCAGCACTATAATATTGACAGCACAAATTGAATGCAGGGCCCCTCTGCTTCTCGTCAAGTGCGTCGGAAAACTGGGCAGTTCAGTCATGGCACATACTCCATATTCGCTCTTTCGTGCCGACATCAGGGTCTCCACGCCATGGGTGAAGGCAGGGAAAGCTTGCCGGGGAGCCACCCCCTTCTCATCCTCCAAAAAAGTCAGTTGGTCTTGGGTGAGCTATAGCTCAGCGGGACATCCGGGACCTACCAACAATGGTGGCGAATCCTTTGGCCCAGAAGTGAAGGCTGACGCCAGGATGCTTCCAAGGTTCGATACATTCCATTCCTCACGCGTCCGCTCGGCAGTCTGCAGAATCTAGCAGTGAGGTTCGCTACACTTCGCCCTTGGCACCTCGAGATTCCCCTCCCCAACTTGATCGTTGGGCTGCCTCCCGCACGATGCGCTTCGCCATCTCGTACTGAGCTACCCATGTTCCCGACGTCCACGGCGACGGCGCTTTCGCACTGGCCAGTTGGTCCATGGGCTGGTATTGGAATATTTCCAGCCACCCCAGAGCCTGAGGATCCCCTATCCGCCACCTGGGGATGCAACGAGTTGCGGAGTAGTTGCCGCACCCAAGCTGCCATAGTCCCGCCATACTCGCAGAAGCCCCTCGCCTTCGCTGGTCCCAAGGGGCTGGCAGATCCCGGAGAGAGAGCTGCCATGACCACCATGTTTATCCCACGACAGCTCGGCTCGTACTGACATTTTGGGGCTGCGCACCAGCGTATATAGTCAGCCGGCTGCGGGACCTTCGGTTGCCTTTGGCTGGTCGGATATCTTCGGACGTGAGCTCCTCTGTTAGCATTGTAGGCCGTATTCTCTCAGGGGAGGCTGGAGGCTACTGGTTTCCTTGTGTGCGGGTTGTATCGCTGCCGCGAGCTTAGAGGCAACGCTGGCCTTCGTTGCTGGCTTCTGTTGCACGTTGATGTTATTACAAGAACATGACGTCTGACATAATGGTATAGACGGCTTCAGCTGCCGTGTCCTTAGGTGCCCCGTGCCTAGGTGTGTGCAGGTTGGCTCTGGAAGCAAGTCGTCCTGGGTTCAAACCCCGGTCGGGGTGACGTGACGTCACACGAAGATGAGGCGGAGTCATAAATAATTATTATGCCAGTATGCGTGACACGTAAATTTAATGCACTACAAATAAGTGTATTATATTTTAAATTAATTTTTTTATAAAATGTAAGTTTTGCTTTTTTTTTTTCCTTGCTTGGATGTAGTAATGGTGTGTGGGGATAAATAACATAACTGTGTCCACAGCCAACATGTCTCATCAGTATGGGACTGTATTGGTTTTAACCTTAAGACACACTAGATTCAGTTGTACAATATTTTTTTAAAAATTTTTGTTGCAATCATATTTGCAAATTAATCTTTAATAATTAATTTAAATAATTATAAAGTAGTTAATTTTTATGTATGAAGTTACAGGAATGTAGCTGGAAAGGATGGGATATGGTTGTAAACCCCCTCCTTTATTGCCCATTAGGTTGTCAAAAATAATTATTAATAATGCCACGCTTTTTTTTTTCTCTGTCTCACTGCTAAGTGAGGTGATCTATGCATCAGTTAGGGCTGGAAGTGGTCCGATATGTTTATTTCTGCTCAGGATAATATTTACTATTTTCTACTTTTGTTGCCATGCCTGTTAGCAGGTGCACATTTGCTTTCATGATAGATTGGTATATAGCATCCTGCTGTGCTCTTTTTGTCTACTGCCTGTAGTTTTTAAGCCAGGAGAAACATTAACAAGTGGAATGGAGAGATTTGGACATTTCTTAACAATGATGTTTTGAGAGCTGATGTGAAATGGGAGATCCCAGAGGAAACCTGCTGACCAGTGGCACTGTCCGGCACTGTTCCCACGTGCGAAAACCCCAGAATGACCACCGAAAATCAAACTCGGTTCACCGTGGTGGGGGTGAGCACTTGAACCGCTACGTCACCGCTGCCCCTCATTAACAGATATGGTACAAATATGCTTGTAACCTCTTCTTCTCCTTGGTTGCCTTCTCTTCACCTGTGCTGTTGGGGTGAAGGCACTGACAGCAGTATGCTGTTATCCCTAGTGACTGGCTCACTAGTACTTGGGTTGGCATCTGCAAGATGGTCTAAATGTTGGCTGCATGGTTGGTGGTGCTGCTTGCATTCTCCTGCCAGGCATTTGGTGCACCGCTAGCCTGTGTGATAGTGATGCGACAAATACAAGAGAAACCAGGAGGTGGTAGGTTACAGTAGTGTAGACAGGGAAGATGTGCCATTTCCTTGGCTGTAATAGAGAGGAATACTCTAATCTCTCAGCAGATGGCACGTACTGATCAGTAGGCGGAAGCTGAGCCATGCACATCTCTGCCTCTGATTTGCCACTCCAAGGGCTGATTACAGCATACACAACTGGTCAAATGGACAGGTGTGCATAAGTTGTTGGACAAAGCTGTCAAGCCTAGAACTTTACTGTGGGAACACTGGCAACAACTTTTGTTAAACCATGATAAAATAACAATCTTTGTGTACAAAGTGGTTATGCAAACCCCAGCCTGAAGTCACAGATAGAGTTTGCCTTTGAGGAAGTGGTGCTTTAGACCCTCCTACTCTGTCCATTTCAAGGTGACAGCAGAGATAAACACTGCCAGGGTCTAAGTTACAGCTATTGACCGGCTAGTCGGCTCACCGTAAGGTTGCGGCAGAAAATAGTTCCATCTATATTTTGCAATTTTTAAGCACAAACATAGTAGTTTAAACATGTAGTTGCTTTCTATAATGCTCCACAATATTGCAATACTATTTAAGTATACAAGAGTATACATTCTTGCAGATTGGAAATAATGGTATTCGTCTTTTTGTTTCAGGATAAAAATGCACCAAGTAGCCAGTATTGTGTAAGATGGTGGACACGGCCTTGCTGAAGTGTCACCACGTGTCGAAAAACATAAAAGAGGGAAAAGGGAAAGAAAAGTGGACAAAAACGAGTTGCCTGTATGTGATACAGTGAGACTCGTTTCAGTAGAAACTGGTGTTTCAGAACGATGTATTTTTAAAGCAAGAAAGAAATGCAAAATAAAAGGTGTTTTAACCTGCCGAACAAAAAATTTGTGTAAAAATCTAAGGGATAAGTACAACAGATTTATGAAAGATGCTGTAAGGCATAAAGTACATAAATTTGAGAAAATATCTTCCGAATATAAACAAAGTGCTACAAATTATTGAAGCTTTTAAACTTTGAGTTTGTGAAGCATCAAAGGATTTCATTCTTAATCGACAGAGAAGACATACTTTTATGGCGCCGTATCTCTGTTCTGTGAAACAGTACAGGGCTGAGAGATGACGTGTGTGTTATTTAGACAAAATGTGACTTGGCGAAGGACACTCCACTTACCATAATGCAAAATTAGAAAAAATCCCTTCAAAAAAGTAGTAGGAAAAGTGTCATTACTAACTGGTTATGAGAAAAAAGTATCTACTTTGACAGTTACATGATAAAAGTACAGTTGATGGTAAATGTGAACCAGTGCAAGCATTTGTACAACAAATGATTTGTTGATGAAATGGTGGCTAAGTCGGGGTGCATTGTTTGTTGATCACTGAGAGCTGAATCCCGTTGAATAAGTGTGGACTAGAGTACAGAAGTGGAACACAATCTGAGGAATGGAACTTTTTTTTTCCCCCCTTACTGTTCTACATATGAGAAGGCCAGAGCTGCTTGCACAAGTCCTTTCCTCCCTCTCTATATATATCTCCCTCTCCCTCTCCCTTTTTCTTCTCTTCTCCATCTCCGTTTCCCTTCCCTCCCCCAACACTTCTCTGCCTCTCTGCCTCCCCATTCCATTCACCCTCTCTCTAACATGTGGGCCAACTGATGCTGTAGCACTGATCAGTCCCACTGTCCTAGCTTGAACCTACCTGGGTCTTCAGCTGGTGGGTTACTATTGCCAGATTATCCAGGTATGAGCAAAAATCTAAGTATGTAGCATGAGATTACCAGCAAAGGCAGATGACGCAGGGTGTCCTGCTGTGCAGGAGACCATTCAACAANGTGTCCTGCTGTGCAGGAAACCATTCAACGATCTCTGTTGTTTTAGGGCTTCTCAGTCCTCCCTTCTTCGATGATGGGGAAGGGGAGAACAACAAGCTAGACTGGCCCCAGGCTGCTTAGTTGACAGTATGCAGCTTACAGCTCAGTGTACATCTAGAGATATGTTTAAATCCTGTCGCACACCAGTCACTGAGCAATGCACTTGCTTAGTTTCCAGGTGCATTGTCTCAGACTTTGCCCTTTGGATCTCTGTACATGTTATGATGGTTGTAAACAATTGGATTGCAACGTATTAGTTAGTTTGTGTACAGGTTGTATAGTAGAATTAAAATATTTTTGTCAAATAAACTTATTAAAGAAACAGAAATATTTTAGTTTATTCAGTGTGTAATGATGTACAGATCTTTACACTCTGCTGGGTGCACAGTATTCTATGATAGCATGCAGTGGCAAAACAGCTTCTTCAACTTAGGAGGGGGCATGCCTTTAGGTACCTCCAGGGGGAAGGGGTCAAGCCTTCAGGCATCCCTGTTACAACATTTTTGCTTATATCATAAATTTCATTTTGGTGTGATAAAAAACCAAAATTACATGCTGTATAAAATATAGAGAAAAGTTTATAACTTACAAGTAAAGATGTATGAAAGTATCAAACACACAGTAGAACAATTCATCAGATATTGTATACAATATATCGACAAATCTCGGTGAACAAGAACAGTTTAGCTGCTCATTTATTCTTATCCTAGTACGCTTTACTAAATTTAGGGAGGACTAGTGTTAACTCTTAGTACCTGATTTAACAGCAAACACTGTATGTTACAGTATAGGACATTTAGTATAGTCATGTTGGAAAACACTTTCCGCACTTGCGCGACACTGCATCTGTTGAGAATATTTTCTTACAACATAAAGTGAATAATGAATAAATCTGTGTGATTAGTGGCTCTCAATTACAAATGGATGAGGCAAATGTGCAGTAGAGAGCAGTAATGAGTCAGAATTCCATCCATCTTTTTTTGATACAGCTCTTACAAGGCCCTAAAGAAAATATGGTTTCCAAGCTTCAACTTGCTAAATGAGTAGACTCCAATGGTGGAAATACGAGGTATGTATTTGATCAAAGTTCATGAGAAGATAGAGTTTGTATACTACATTTCAGCTGCTCGCTTTGGTGAATTAAATAAAATGTGATAATTAAATAAAATTGATTTTTTCCTATATGTGCATATTTTATTGCTGCTTATACTGAATAATGATAAAATTAAAATAATTAGTTCTCTTATGTAATGCACAAATAAAATTTTTAAATCCAATAGAATCTCATTACAAAATTTACCAAAGTATTTTCAGTTTTATGCATAATTTTTAAGGTATTTTATGCTAAATTATTGAATAATTATAATACATTTGTATAATATCTGGTAGCGAACTGAAAGACATACTTTCAAAGTGGAAAGTAGTCTTAAAAAATGAAATAATAGGGCCACGGTGGTGTAGTAAGACCACTTACCTCCCACCAAGGCAAACTGGGTTCGATTTCTGGTGGGGTCACCCAGAATTTCACAGTTGGGAAGTGTAATGGATATTGCTGTTGGCCTGTGGGTTTTCTTGGGGCACTCCAAGTTTCCCCCAGCCTTGCATTCCATCACTGCTCCATCTTCCCCTCATTGGCGCTCAACTAAAATATCTCGACTCTAAAATAAAATATGTATTTTGAAATGAGATTCTGCTGCATTATTATGGAATAGGTTTTAATTGGTAATAATTACATCTGTAAAGAGGTTCTGTGGTTCTTGGCTATACTCTTATCTGTCACTTTAAACATCACTAGTTAAGTCTTGGGCCAGAAATTTTCTGTTCCTGTGGGGGTTATACTATTCATGGGTTGAATAGGAATTACACAGTTTGGGGAAGCATCTTACATGTATTGGCCATCCAGCATTTTAACTCTTCTTCCTGTCTGTGTTTTCATTTCGTCACCCACACTGCTTTAGGACTGGTCCATTGCATTTAAATTCAGCAAACTGGAAAGTATCATGGTATCATTGTACATATGTAGTTTCAGATAAAAACCTGAAATATCATTAGAGTACGAGCTGCAACTTGAAAAACATGTTGTTAACATGTGGGAAGTTTATTGGCATTCATTATTACATGTGTTTGTGCATACAGTACATTGCAGCATTACTCTCACAATATGATTAACAATTACATGATTATAATTTTAAAGGCTGAAACTGGTAACAACATTAACATTGTTTTAAATATCTGCATTGTAGTAACATTTAAGATAGCATTCTAATGCTACATGTACATAGAACAAATGTATGCACACACTTATACACATGTGTCCACACACACACTCTCTCTCTCAGAAAACAAACAGTGGAACTTTCTCTACGCACAGCATATGAAACAGTATTTTATAAACTTTATGGACAAACGTAATGATATACATGCAACCAGCTGCAGTAACGTAAACATATTGTTTGCTTGTAACCAATTAGGAAAATTTTTGTGCTCTTTCGTTCATGGTTGACAGGTTTTCAACTTTTAAACACAAAATACATATTTTGCTGAACCTGTTCTTGCATCCTGAAAAATATCTACTACGTAAAATATTTAACTTTCTTGGCAGTAACTTAGGATATATTTTTTTACTCTCTTAAGTAATACATGTGGTCAACATTGAATAGCTAAGAAAGTTGTGCAAACTGCAGTTTTTCCATTGAATCATGTTGATAAATTTTGTGTGCTGTTTTTACGTAAAGTAATTGTTGCTAAAACTATTTTACATATTTTTCTTCTGTGCACTTAATTTTTAGCGAGATGTACTAGAAGGAAAAGTGGTGAGAATTTCTTATGAGTAGCACCCCGAGTATTTCATGGATTCCTTTCCCAGTAAGTTAGACTTGTCCTTTATACACTCTAGCACTATTGCTTGTTTAGTAGTCGCTGCCCCATTGCGTAGACTCTGTACTGCTTTGCTCTTAACTCCGTTACTGGCTCACCGTCCCACAGTAGAACTTAACAAGTGCTTGAAGTCTATCTTGCCACCTAAAGAATTTGCGAAATTCTCGGACCTCTACTTTTAAGTAACTGTTCAAGTCAAGAAATTTTATTGCACATATTTCTGTTGTTACATTTTTGTTGAGCCAGTTGTAAAGTAACTTATGTGATACAGTTCCCAGTGTTACACAAAGTTCAAATTGTGGTGGTGCTGCAGATCTTGAACAAACAGGATCACATCCATCAGAACCTGGGTGTAAAGAGTATGTAAAATACCCTAGTGCGTGATTTAATAAAATAATCATTGGTAAGTACAACCTGAGCGATAGGTCTATCCCTTGAGCAGGGCAGCTGGTTTGCTTTAGTGCCTGCCTCCTCTCTTCTGCACGTGACCCTGCCTCACGCAGGAACCATATGTGGGCTTTAATTTTTCATTTTTGAATACGACCTGCCTCATTAATCTCAATGTATAGTTCTGGCAACCATGCCTCTCGTGTTTTGTTGGGTTTACTGATTATAAACAATGTGCTTTTTATCAAAATAATCACAGAAATGTTTGAAAATCTCAAGTAGCTCTAGGGTTAAATTCAGTATTCAGTAAAATCTAAATACCTGTTTCAAAACGGTAGCCACACAAAATGTACTTAACTTCTTACATTAGCTACTGACTGTGTTCGAACCCAGTGCAATGTGGCCTTAATCATTTGCCCTTGATCCCTTCCCGTGTCACGAGCTCTTGTTCCCTTCACGGGCAATGTTCATTTGTGAATTTGGATGCCTGTGTTTGTTTTCGCCTTGAGGTTTAATCTGTTGAATTTCACTCTACACGAGTTTCATTTGGCTTTGTGATGTTAGCAAGTGGTTCCGCAGATGTGCAGAGTCATAAACAAACTAAACACAAACAGATGGATTATTTCAAACAGTTATGCATCAAAAAATGATCTAGGGCTCGAGAAGGGCAAATTACTCATGCCCTTGACTGAAGTGAGCATTCTAATGCACATCTGTGCCCTTACCACGAATTTGAACAGTGACAATTTGACATCACACCCAGGATGCATTTTTCAAGAGCAGGAAGCCAGGTAAGGTTCCTTAGCTGGTGGATTCGAACACGGCTATAGTTTACCTTGAAAGCAAAATATGTTTTAGATCTCCCTCACCAATGCCTAAATATTACATCAAATTTTTTAGCAAAAAAAAAAATAAATTTGGAAATACTGTGAAATACTTTGTTAATGACGAAAAATAATGTCACTCACAATGATAACTGGACTAAGATGGGGATTGGTACTTCATTTCTGTATTGTGAAGGGGACAAAGTGATCATGCTGAAATAAGAAATTACACTATGGTTCAACTAAAAGAATTTCTATTAATTTACTGGATGAAGTAATTACTGTCTTTTGGTCTACGCAGATAAAGTTTGTCACCATGAATCTATAAATTCTAAATTTTTTGCAATAAAAAGTATTTAAGGACAGTTTTGTACTACTTGTGTTTTAAAGCAAAGTATAAAATGTACCAAACTATTTTGCTGCTACGTAAATGTAGTGCACAGTTTTTATTCTTTGGAATGTATTTACGTTTTACAATTTGTTCTTCGAAACTGCTATTTCTCATAAATATGGATTTAACATAGTGGCGCATGAATGTATATTTATAAAAGACTAACAATGAATTTTTAACTATTACATTTAAGATTACAGTGTTGTTTGGTTCATGCTTCCATGACTTTGTTTATGTTTAGTTTAATTGTTTTGTTGTGTTTGTCATTTAGTCATGATTGTGTGGGTCTTATCCTAGTGTGTAATTTTGAAAATTAGTATATGTCGGTATATAAAATTACTTAATTACACGCATACACACACTTGATAAGAGAATAAATAAAGCGGAGGTGTTTTAATAATAAAATGTTTAATTCAAATTAGTGTGATGATAGTGGATGATGATAGAGACAGATACTTTGTCAAAGTTGGTTTTGCTTTCCCTAAGTCAGAAATAAAAATTAAGTTACTGGGACAAAGTAGGTACTCTTGTAACTTGTTTAGAGATTGAAATTTTTATTAAAATGATAACAAAGAACAGCTTAATTATTGATCTTCGTCTTTACTTGAGCATGCTGCCTTAGCAGTCTTAGGACACTGAGGTCCATGTTACTGCAGTCAGACATTTGAAAGTGAACAACATGCGTATAGTCCTCATGTTTATATGTTGAGCCTCCTCTGAATCTCGAGGCTGAATGTGGCACATGACCGCCAATGCACGTCATACTCTCATGTGTGCAGCACAACACCTGCACAGCGCACACTCGCACTCGGCCTGTCCATGCAGTGGTTAGACGAAGGTCAACTGACCGGAACAGCAGTGGTCACCACCAGGTATAAAACACCATCCTTCCACCCACGTGGCGATTCACGTACCTCGAAGACTGATTGGAAAGACCTTGCGGATGTAAATGCATTACGTCAGTAATTAGCGTGCGACATGTGGGCCACAAGCCATTGGGGGTTTTGCAGGGTAAGGTAACAGTGCTGCGTTGTTAGTGTGCAAAGGTACGTCACAACTAGGACTGCCATGGGCAGAAAGGTTTCACAAATATTTCGTAAAGAATTATGAACATAATCACGAGAGGGTTGCAGTAAGTTTGATCTTTGAGATAATTTCCACTGACCAAACTCTTTGACTCAGATTCAGCAGACATGGCTGTTCCAGTCCCCAATCACACCCCTTTGCAATTGAATTGTATTAAATAAAAATTTCAGTGAGCTTTAAGTGCTATGTTTTGTTTCTTACAGGATACTACAACAAAGGTCAGTTCAGGGTGTTACGTATAATCATTCTTGAGTGCTGTGTAAGTTGTAATTAATATATTTTGTAAATGTAAATGATCAACCCTTTCGTTTAGCTTCGTAATTACTTAATGTAAATTCAGTTGCAAAGTAATTGGTGAATGTCTTTTAAAATTTAAGGTTTTTTCAGGGCAGTGTTTAGTTAATTGTAATTTAAATTATGTTTTGACTGTTACGAGGTGACGCGACGTGTGTAGCTACCCGCCACGCCAGCTATGTTAGTTAGTCTGAGATGAGTGCGGTCGGGAGAGTCTACACGTGGGAGGCCTTCACGCTGACGTTCAACTGACGAATAATTCTGTATTGTCTAATTCTGAACATTTTCTTTCCGCCTCCCATGCCTACCCCGACCTCCTCCTTGCAGCATCTTCGGCGCAAGGTGGTTTAATTGTACATTTTACGGTAACGGCTGCCTCCATCCTTTGTAGCACGTTGACCACCATGCGGGTGGTCAACTTCAATCTCGTGATATTCGCGGGCCATACTCACTTTGTTGTCGAAGGGAAAATCTAGTGGTGGGTCGAGTCTTGAAAAATTGAGTCGAGTCAACAAAGATTGACTTGTGACTCGATTCGAGATATTTTTATAGTAGACATTGAGCTACTGAATGTGCAAGTCGAGTCACGGTGCTTTTAGATTATAAACAAAAAATATTCGCACCTAACAACTACCTTGTGTGTTTCGCAAATCTATAATTTTACGTTGCTAAACTGCTAAAGTTGCGCCAGTATGAAAACAATAACTCTGCTACATACCTTGACAGTTGGTTGACATTTGTGATGTTTGGGTGTGTGATAAAATCCGGTGGGTGTTATATTCGTGACGAGCCATTTTGCTTCCCAGCGAAGCGCTTCCTCTTTGCCACAGCTGGGCGACATCAGCTAGTGGGACCCTTGTCAAAGTTGATAGGTATAGTCTCAGCATGACACACATATGTACAACCATAGCACCCACTATATTTAAACATGAAAAGCCTGTCTCATGGCACGTCACACCTTCAGCAGAAATATGCGTAATGGCAAACTTGTCATTACTTTTTTCATCTAATTACTGTTTTAAAAATGTGTTAATAAAACAACTATTGGGGAACAAAAACTTTATATGTGGACTGCTTGTCCACTTGCCGTGGCATCATGCTGAGGTGGCATCATGCTGATGGTCTAGCCTGAAAGCTACCTTCCCACTCCACCCCTCTAAAAAATTATACTTCTTTTGGCGCATTGAGGGTAAAAGTTTAGTGTGCAACGGAAGTTGCGCGCGCAAAGTGTAACGAAATTCGACAGTGAAAGTGGTAGGGGTACGACCCAACGCGCATGCGCGTATCGTCTAGCTATATACAAATGCAAGGTACACAACATAGCACGTGGTTATATTTAAAACCGGCAGAAAATCAGTTCATGCAATAAACAAATTGAAAAACACTTCATTTATATAAGTAATTCATTGTGAATGTATGTATGTTATTAATTAATTTTACTTACATTGTGCCGTGAAAAATTTGTTAGTGACAAAAATTGTATAATTCAATTTCAAAAGTGTTTTCAAGTAATTGAGGTTAATTTTTGTAAGTATTTAATTATGTTCTTTAATCAAACCTTTATTAATTGTATTTAATGTCTCTCTTCGGTCATTTTATCGTTTTCCTACTTACATAAATTATTTGCATACGTAATAAAATTTTATTTTAGTCACGCCAAAGAAGTATAACTTCTAACGTGCATAAATAAGTACACGCACCCATGTTTTATTCTGTCAACATCACGCGGCTGACATTGTCATTCCTACCATAGTTTTTCACTCATCGGGGAGAGGGAAAAAGTGCAGTGGATCACTCACTCTGGCAAAGAATTATTCTTATTGGTAGACACTAGTCCCAAACTTCTTTATTGGTAAACTGTGACTATAAGAGTGGGAGGAAGTTACAAGGGACAGGCGTTATACCCATGTACATAGGTACACATTTACATTTATGGTACAAACTCGATTTTAACTAAAATTTTATACTGAACTCTACTTGACCCAACTCAAAGCTGTAAAAATAAAATTTGCCCATCACTAGGAAAATCATCACGCGGTGGAACTGCAACACTCCCTGGGATAGAGAGTCACAACCCTTTTAGTGGGGGAATTCACAGAGTGGGGCCCCTACAACTTTAATTTCCAACTTCGCACCACATCGAACCCCTCGACACGTTACCGTCTGGCCTCAGTCACCTCCTCGCGGCCGGGGATGACACAATGGCGACTGCAACATAATGTTGATGTAAATATATCTGGCAGGGTCTTTTTTTAGCATACATAATGTAGGTGGTTAGGACTTCTTCTGTACTTAGTAGAGTGATATAGATCTAAGTCTATGGTAACCTCCATTTCCCTTGTCCAGAACCCAATCACTGTTGCCTCTGAGATGTACTTGGGTGAGGTTGTTCCATGTAGGAGTGTCATAAGCAGCTCCAGTCATGTACTGAAGTGAGACTAAGCAAGATTTCAGTAGAAGTCACTTTGGTAAGTGATGAACGGGAGAAGTTTTCTTTTTGTGCATATGGGTATCGTGTTCTTACAATATTTTCCACCCCTTTACCAAATTAAATAAATGACTGCACAGCAATGTTCTGGACCCTACACTGTTCATTTGCTACAGCTAAAGAATCATGCAGATAATAAACTGATGTTTTTTCGTTTGTTGCTGCAAAGCTGAGGAGGCTACTACAAAGAAGGCCACCCATAGCATTTGCATACTTGTGAGATTTCTTCTAGTCTTGGTAGATGGTTACAAAGTTGCAAGGCACAGTGATTTAATACAAGTAATCACTGTGGCAGTACAGCTGGACACAAGCCGAGTTGCTGTGGGAGCTGCAGTCATCCATACACCTTAAGGAGATACTGGAGATTGTGGGTGGAACTGAGTTCTCATTTAGGTGGGACATTACTGTGATTCTTCTAATGAGTTTGGTCGCTGCTTCATGTTAGACCGAAATCAGTAAGGCTGGATCGGGAATCGAACCTAGGTCCTCCCGAATGCGAACCTAGTGAGTTACCACTGCCCCACCGCATTCAATGATATTATGTAGAATTTTCTAATCATTTTGTACTGGAAAATTAATAGTAGTATGGATTAGATACATATTATACTAAGCATTACTGGAATTATTATTTAGCTATAAATATATTTCAATAAGACAAACATGTAAATACAGTAAACTCCCGATTTTCCGATTTAATGACTGGCTAAGGGTTAATGGATAACCAATATTCACGGTTAAAGTAATTGGTGATGGGGAGGGGGGGGTTGTTTACTTTAGACCTACATCCATACTGTGCACGTAGATTATGTACACAAAAATCCAATTTTTTGACAGCCAGTGTGGAACATTGTACATGTTATTAACATCATCACATACACAAAATCCTGATCAGCTAATGCGTGAGCGATTGCAAGAAAATTTCATGTCGGCTATTTTGACAGCCTAAATTTGCCCAACAGACATCGGAGAAATATGCAGACACAAAGGAGATCGTAGACAAAATGTGTATGTATTTTATTTATATTGTTACAAAACAACTGCTATTAGTGTCGTTCTAGGACAGTGTGTAGGTGTTTAAACGAAATGGAACACCGAATGTGATATTTAGCTTAGTTTGTCTCTTCTTCGTAGGCGTGCTTGCTAACGTCACCACGTGTATGCTTCATATTAATCGAAGAGGCCGCACATCTATCGCAGAGTAGTTTTCAAATATTTCTACAGTAATTTTGACGTAATATATTTGAAACCATAATTGTTTTGAGACAGCACGAGATAAAAAAATTTACTTTTGAAAGGACGTAATACATAAATTTTTGCAACGCAGCAGCGAAATAGGCGACCGTGCTACCATCTATTGGCCAGTGCGCGCGGCTCGCTTCGGAAACCAGGCCCCCACAAAATGAATAGTTTTTCATGTGTAAAATGCAAATGTACGAACAAATTCTCAATTTCATAAATTTTCATTTAGCTCTATAAATATTTTAACGTTACATATTTCCGTGTGAAGCAATTCTGCTAACTAATAATTTAGATTTTGCCTGCAATCGTCAAGCCTTTCTAAGACCGGCTTGCCATTTGGTTTATTTTTATCCCAACTCCCCTCCCACTTCACAACAAAGCAAAAATATGTTATTTATGTATTGAAACCACGCGTCGTTTGTGATGGAATCATTTTGTTTGGCAAATAATATTTATGTTAATGTGATATTTTGTCATCTAGTCGCATTCGGTGCCACGGTTAATTTAAAAATAGCCTCTGCATGTACGAACAACTGTAAACTACCCAATATCGCCTTTTTGATGAGCAAATGCCAGTTTTAAATGAGAACTATTTTATTATTATGAATTGAAATGTGCTGTCTGACAATTTCCCTGAATTCCTAATACTTCCAAGTTTCACATATATTCACTGTTAAACACGTGTGTAAATATAGTAGTAGAACACTTTTAATATTAAAATAAACCAGTTCCGCATCAATTAACTGCTGCCTGGAAATTAACAGTGCGCTTATGGGTTATTAATAGCAGCGGCGTGTGACTGGTGGCAACTGTTAAATATTTGACTTTGAATTGGTGGCTCCACGGTTAAGTCACCTCCCGATTAAGCCGGCCTCAGTAAAACGGGAGTTGACTGTA
Organism: Clitarchus hookeri; assembly: GCA_002778355.1. NCBI lineage: Eukaryota > Metazoa > Arthropoda > Insecta > Phasmatodea > Phasmatidae > Clitarchus > Clitarchus hookeri. The sequence goes on from NQII01000473.1 coordinate 109,444, forward strand.
CATTGAAATTCTCTGAAATGTACATATATATAATTTAATGGATTTCAATTTACTTAATAGCCACAATAGATGATAAACAGAATATAAAAAAAGTTTTTTTTGTACATTACATTTAAATTATATTAAAAAAATATTTTATTAAGTTTTTTTAAGGACCTAGCAAATTTTATCTATCTCGACTCAATCTTAGTGTTGGGGCAGTCTGCTGAGACTGCATGGGGATTGCAGAAGAATCTACCCAGCCTGGCCATGGCGCCACTATCTGGGACTGGCTATTGGGCTCGTGGTAGTCATCCCTTTGGGGATGATTTTTGAGATAGTTAACTTTGTTCTGGTGGCGGATTCTGTAAGTGGGAAGGAATGCGGTAGAGTTGAGGTACCTCGCATTGCCACTTGGCATGAACATGAGACCATGCTGGGAGGAAGGGACACTGACGGCAGCCATTGCTGAATTGATGTTTTGGAGCTTCATTGTTACATTCTTGTCCTATCGAAGGTCTTGTAGATGTACTCCTCCCAATGCCCTGGATGTCACCTATTCCACTGACTTTGTGACCAGTGCAAGGAGTTGTTTAAAGCAATCCAATGGGGGAAGACACCAATCAACTAGCAGTTATACTCTCACATAGCTCCTGTATGTACCAGTATGTTTGTACAATGATTTTGTTAGGTTGGCAACATGTGGTTACACAGTGTTGAATGTGAGTTATTTAGTGTTCGGTGATAAATCTGTTGGGAATCTGGCCAAGCATGTTGTTCGGGTTGTCATTGTGGAGACTACGTATGGTATTAGCCGATAAACTTTGGTGCATTGTGTTAGGGTTACCAAGGATGTTACAGATTTGACTGAGGTTTTCCAAGAGTTCTCATTGCTAGCCAGTCCTGATTACAGCCAATCAGGAGTGAGAACATATGCTAGGATGTCACCATGGGGGTGCCCTCACTGAGAACTGCTCTGCCACCTGGGCGTCAAGGCCAAGCTGGTGCGACAGGGAGGATACCCATTCTGCACTGGGCTCCACACTCTAGGAGATTGTTCCTCGCCAGAACACAGCCAGCATCGCCAGAGCAATGAATGGCCTGCCCACTTAGTGAGAATGGAGGCTACAAGAGCAACACATCACCATGAGTGTGCTACCAAACTGGTAGCTGGTTCACGGGAAGGGAGAATGCTCCTCTAGTGTTTGGTGGATCAGCATGTGTGGGAGGACCAAGAAGACAGAAATGTTAGTGAATGAGGTTCAACATTGCAGTGTTGAACTTCAGGTAGCATTGTAAATCAAGACATAATTTATTACTGTAATAGGTTGTTTTACTATCTCTATTATTCTCTGAAATGTAGTTTAATTATTGTCTTGTATTAATAACTTCTGCTAAATACAGCAGTGGTCAATTAAAGTTTGCATTATAACTAAGTTAAACTATNATTGTCTTGTATTAATAACTTCTGCTAAATACAGCAGTGGTCAATTAAAGTTTGCATTATAACTAAGTTAAACTATTTTAAAACCTTGCACCCATGTAAGAAGTCCAATATTCAAACCAGTGACCTGTAATGTTTGTAGTGGTGTCCTGCCACTGGAAGCCCACAGAATACTTTTATATTTAAATGCTTCACATACAGGTAATACTCATTTTGGTGATGTAAAGTATAACTCTTAAAATCTGTTTGTCTGTCTGTTGTTCATTGTTATCTGCTTGCTACAGTGACTTAGTATCAAATAGGGGGTTTACACAGCAATGTATCCAAACTAAGAACTAAGTTACTGTAAACAGTCGTGGAAATTAGTTAAAAAGTTTTGCCTCAGCATGTGCCAGAACACATGTATGATTACTGTCATGGTATTTTGCATGCTTTGCTAATGGCATTAAAACACAACTTTCATAAATTATACTTTAACCATAGCATTTGTTTATTTACTTGTTTGGCTTAGAATGTGTGCACTACTTGAATTTTGTAGTGGCAGTTTATTCACACGTCAGCTTTTCGTCTTCATTAGAAAAAAAATTGTTATAATTATTCAACTCTTAAATAATTCATTGTGTTCAAGGAAATTTTTAAAACAACTTNTTTTAAAATAACTTAAATGTTTCTCCAGTCTACAGCGACATGAATGTGCAAAAATTAAAAATACATGTATTTTTGTAAAAATGTGTTATAAATAGGATGTCATTTTTAGTATATATAAACACACCACTGAAACTAGTATAAAATGGATTCTTGAAAGAGTGCACATACAACACAAAAAGAAATTGTATTAAAATACCAGACAAAAAATAGCACTACTCACAATTCCTTAGGAAAACAAACAGAATTAGGAGTTCTTAATCAGTGAATTTTTAAAGTTTAAGCACAGATTTTGCCAGTAACAAAGATACTAGGAAGGATGGTAACATCAACTCAGTTGACAATGTAAATTCAGTTTAAGCAAGATGCTTGTTAGTTAAACTTTTGTTGTTAACAAGATGAATATCTTGAATAGCATTTATTAAATATCATAATTTTATTGCTGCGACAGCATAAGTTCAGGATCTCTGAGCTGAATTTAAGAGTGTGACATACTGCAGTGGTGAGTGAAATAAGCAATCGGTTCTCATAACAACTATCTGAAAATATAATCTGGTAGGAAATAGGTACCTTTGTAGTACCTAAGTTTCTCCCCTTCNGTTCTCATAACAACTATCTGAAAATATAATCTGGTAGGAAATAGGTACCTTTGTAGTACCTAAGTTTCTCCCCTTCAATTTTTTATGTGATTTACTTTGTATCATATTCAGTTTTACTACAGTGATAACGAATCAGGAACTTTGAACATGATAATCTGACTCCAAACTAGTGGCATAAACCAGTTTTAGATTTCATGTGAAGGCAGTTAGGATTGAGTTTTAAGAAAGTATAGTAAAATTTGATATTTCTTTTTTACAAAACATCAACAAAACTATTTTCACAGTGTATTTATAACAGTAATGACCACATCTACTTATGGTGCAAGACTTCATAAACAATCCAGGGGTGTTCAGACCCCTAGAGTACTTCTGTCCATTTTAATTTGGCTGTACCCAAATGTATAACTATAGTATAGTCTTTTTAAGAGATAACTCTTTTTTTTAGTTATTTAGGTCTTGACAGAATCTGTAACTGTGCAAGAGTGTCCAATAAGTTCACCTAGAGAAACGTGGATGCTCATCATAACTACAAAATATTTCCCAACAAACATTTTAGTGAGGAAGTTGCTTCGAATTGCATTTCTCTGATATTGGCACTCTTGGGTGGCGGACATCCCCAGTGCTGAACACAGTGGTCTGCGACTTCGTCACCGTAGCTTACACTTCGGCTGGCTTGTAGTAGTGTGGGAAGTTCATGTAGCCGTTACCAATAGTTTTTGTGTCCTGCTGGATCATCATGGCGCACGTGGTGCTCTGAGCTTCGTACAAATGCCGATAGTAACTGTACACCACTAGCCATGAGAACAGCCCTGCCTTTTTTTTTTTTTTTTTTTTCAAATGTAACACTGCACAGGTTGTATTTATAGTTATCATATTGTAAAAGTCACTCTCTCACTTATTCTCTGTGGCAACACATACAAAGTTGAGCTTTTTTGTTGCTTAAATTAAGTATGTACACATTTTGAACATGCTTATACTATTTTTGAAGTTTTTAGCTTTGTTGTTTATTTAAGTTCGTAGTATGTTGATGCTTGCAGATTTTAAACTCACTAGTGTAGCGAGTCACTGTGGTGCATATTGTACATGTTTAATTTATTATAAATTAGAATATACAATAGAGTTTTTCAGGAGAGATTTTGTTTAGTAATTCCAGAGCTATTTCATCTACATGACATGTTCTTGTTGTACTAAATACTTTTTTTTTTTTTTTTTTTTCTCTGCGATAAATGAGAGGAAAAACTGTTATTCTCCTAGCTGTAAGGTTCAGTGAGAATCTACCACCCAGTGATACTGACGAAAGTGGGGCTGGAGGGATTCCAGCCAGGAAGTTCCCCTAGCAGATGGTGGAAGGGAAGGTTCTTCCATTTGTGGCTGGGTGCCATAATCTGCCATCTCTTTTTTTCCTTTCCATCAGAGCATAACAATCACTGCAAACTGAAATTTATTTACCATTTCATAATGCGTGGAGGGGCTTGTGAGCTTATAGCTCAGGTGGCTGTTCTTAGGACTGGTTGGGAATCCAGTGCAGTCTGAATCTTAAGGCAAAGAGAGGTCTTTTTAGCAGAATGTGGTCGCAAGTAGATGTATTTATGTTGTGCACTTGTCTTAAACCTATAGACAGTATGACTATGCTCCAAGCAGAGAGAAACAGCATAGTATGGAGTTTGAGGTTGGTTTGGACGGGCAAGCTGACTACTTCACCCACACCCCTCTAATAGCCATCAAAATATTTTGAAAATATTGTGAATGTACACTGCTAGGTATGAGCTAGCTACGTGCCATGCTAGTTGTGCAAGAGCTGGGCAACAGGCGACTCACGTATCTGCATGCCAAGAGCAGTGATGAGAAGGATGGAGATGGTGCCTCTCCTCAGCAGCATAGACACCAGCAGGCCCGTGAGGGAGAACGCCAAGCTGATGAGCACGATGCTGATCCACGGCAGCAAGAACTGGCGGATTTGCTGAAACACACAACTCTAGCACATGCGAAACAACACTGGAGGGTTCCCCAGGAAGCACAGAGTATTATCAGCTGTTTCCACATATTAAAGGTTCTAAAGATCACACGAGTCTCCAGTAATTGCTTCTTTTGGATTTTAGTAACTATTTTAGGTTTTCATTTCAGCCTTTATTATTTTTGGGTTTGTTTATAGCTCAAAACAGCCATCTTAAATGCCAAAGTTCAGAATTAGTTTGTTTAGTTAAAACCTTTGCAGGAGAAATACTTACAGTGAAAATTAAATTGATGATGTCTGGTGAATCACTGCACTTTATGGAAAGTGATATTGTTGGAGTTTCANACTTACAGTGAAAATTAAATTGATGATGTCTGGTGAATCACTGCACTTTATGGAAAGTGATATTGTTGGAGTTTCAAACTAACTAACAAATATGTTGATAAAAATATTTTAAAATGGTACATTTTTTTTACTCCATCTGTTACAAACACTGTGGTGTGTTTGAAACAGAACTTACAGAGACATAATTTTTATGCAGTAGATACAGTGGAACCTCGATGTATTTAACCCAGATGGATTGAAAATCCACATCCATGGAACATATTCTGTGGTCCCATTTTTGATTTATCTGCATTTCAAGANCTTACAGTGAAAATTAAATTGATGATGTCTGGTGAATCACTGCACTTTATGGAAAGTGATATTGTTGGAGTTTCAGACTAACTAACCAATATGATGATAAAAATATTTTAAAATGGTACATTTTTTTTACTCCATCTGTTACAAACACTGTGGTGTGTTTGAAACAGAACTTACAGAGACATAATTTTTATGCAGTAGATACAGTGGAACCTCGATGTATTGAACCCAGATGGATTGAAAATCCACATCCATGGAACATATTCTGTGGTCCCATTTTTGATTTATCTGCATTTCAAGANAACCCAGATGGATTGAAAATCCACATCCATGGAACATATTCTGTGGTCCCATTTTTGATTTATCTGCATTTCAAGACCACATTTATTGAAAGTCCACATGTCCACATGTATTGAAATTTGTTGTAGTTTCCCTGAGAAACTATGCATAAGAAACAATGCATGGAGAATCCTCTGTATAGTACTCAAAAGTATACAGTACTTTGGAAAGTTAATTTATTTAAGTTTCTTGATGTTCATTAAAATCTTTACATTGTACATTTTTTTTGTGTTTTAGTACATGAGTTTCTGGTAATCTGCACTTTTGCTGACAGAATGTTGCAATGAAATTTGCAAGTGACACTCAAAAATCAGTAAAATGNTTTCTGGTAATCTGCACTTTTGCTGACAGAATGTTGCAATGAAATTTGCAAGTGACACTCAAAAATCAGTAAAATGAAATTAACAATTCTCTTTGGTAGATGGTGAACTACAATATCAAAATGGTAAGTAAAAATAGCTGTAAACATTTAAATAAAAATAATTTTATGCAACCTAAACCAAGAATAACCTATACATATATTTAATAAAACTGCTATTTAAATTACTTCTTCATTTTCATAGCATTTCCTTAATGTAAGAAAGGGTTATCATGGAGATTACATGCAGATTAACTTAAATTTCCTGCTTGTGNTTCATAGCATTTCCTTAATGTAAGAAAGGGTTATCATGGAGATTACATGCAGATTAACTTAAATTTCCTGCTTGTGCCTTAACCAGGTCTTTAAAATTGAACCTTGCTCCACACCACTAATAGGCACTGAAAATAATTTAAAATAAAGTATAAATGTTTTCATGGTTCTCTTATACACTATCCTTTGAAAGAGTAGTATTTTTTTTTTCATAGGCCATGAGTGCAACATGCTGTGTGTGTGTGTGTGTGTGCAGAACATGATTTGCTCGTCAGTGTAACTTATCTGTAAGATTTCCACCAATGTTTGTGTGACTTCAGGTGGGAGTATATTAGTCACTGCAATAAATACACAACTGTCTGAGCTCATGCGGAAGTGAAACGACAGTGTACGCCTTGAAAGTTGTTTTAAATATTTGAGCAAGCATACCATGATGGCGCCATACAGCAGAAGAACACAGCTGATGAGGTGGATTGTCACTAGCGCGATACCCGTGTACAGCCCAACAATCATCACTGAAACAAACACCATCATAGCATTGCTGAGTGTCTTTGACAAACAAATCAACAACTTTGAAATCATAAGTATTCTTAAGTTCATTGTATTACAGCTGTAAATACTAGAAACTAGTCAATGTTTAGTTTGTGCAATGTTTAAAATGGTTTAAAGTGAGGCATGTGTACCCAGTCACAAAGCAATTTGAAAAGAGAAAAATAACAATTGACTCACAAATGCTTTATTTTTGTGAAGAGGCGTGGAGAAAAATAAAAATTTGAATAGTACTTTGTGGTTTAAATAATTTAATATTGGGCATGTTGTGTTTATAATCTCGACAAATATATGACTACCAGCTTTCTGCCCACAATTTCGCTCGTGTGTACTACATCAAGCAGCTACTAATTTCCTTTCCCGTAAACCTTTTTGTAGAAGTTGTTAGTGGTGTTACCCTCAGGTGTTAGGATAACCATTTGCTAGGTGAGCTTACTCTGGAGCAGGCCCTGTAGCTACCCATGTGAGAAACCATCCTCCCTCAAGTTTAACCCTACAACTTTTAGCACCTGTCCCTGGACCTCACCATCACAGCAAAATTGACCTTGAGATGGAATTGCTGTCTCTTAAATTCAAAAGGATGCTGAGATGGAATGAGTGATATGAACAGTGTCGAAACTGATTTCTCTCAAGCACGTCCAGTGAAAACTGTGGACTCGATTACATATTTTTGCTAAGCTTTCATTTGGTATGTGGAGCTACTGCAGCATTTAGGCAGGTTAAGGTCCTGCAGTAACATGAACGGAGACCCAACCTTGAGGAGGAACTTGTGCGATGATAGACCAGGAGGGTAGATGATGATAAACTCTACAGGGTAATGAATTGCATTATCCATTTTTACAACTGTGTTCAGAGATTTGTACTCCATGTTTACCCCTCTGAACAACTAAAGTAAACTATGATAATCATCATATTCTTATCACTGCTCAATCCTCGTAGTATCATCCATGGTGTAACTATTTGTTGATTCATTTTAAAACTATAAACTAATTTTGGTCTTCTAAGCATTTCTATTATTATTGCTACTGGAATATATTCAAGTTACATTGAACAATATTTTAATGAATGAAGCTCTGATTTGTTATAAAACCAAATAAAAACAAAAGTTCACATAATTTTTATCAAATGTAATTTTAACAGATCTGTTGATGATTCACAAGTTATTTGTACTGACAGTTCTGTTTGCAAGAAACCAATTGAATGTTGCAATACAAAGATTGGTTACTGTGTAGTTGGCATGTGTCCCAATTCACTCTTCATCCAAAATGGCATATGAACTTAATAACTGTGATATAAAATGTGATTTATATACCTCTATACAATTNTTCACTCTTCATCCAAAATGGCATATGAACTTAATAACTGTGATATAAAATGTGATTTATATACCTCTATACAATCTTATAAGGAAAATAAAACATATTGTATTTTAACTGACCAGACAATAGAGGAAAACAAGTTAATTATTGATCCTGCTCCTAGTTCTGACGACTGTCTGCAACTGTAAGGGAACTAGAACATTTTGTTTCACAGTAAGAGGCAGGGTTCCTTTGCATTCATAATTTTATCGTTTGATAACTTTTCATAAATTAAGCTGGTTAGGAGGTTACAGGCATGAAAATGATGTAATGCAGGTTACATATAATTGAAAACAAATTTTACCCATTTACTAACTTTGCAACGGGCTGTGAAATAATTTTGTAACCGCTTATCTCATTTAAAGCTTTAACCTAATCAACTGGGATATAAATGTATGCACCTAGGCCTTCAGCCTAATCTGTACCACAGTCCCGTACTCAAAGGTAGGGATTAGGATCCTTCAGATCCGCCGCCAATAGGCATGCACTGTTTGGTCATGCTGACAATTTTTACTCCTACACACTTTTTGCTTTTACTGATCTCTCGGGTAAAGCGTGATGGGGAACCCCCTGACTTTGAGAGAGAGAAAGAAAGAGAACCACCATTCCAGATGTCTCGCATCAGTCATTCGCAGAACGTTACTCTGCCTGAGCGCCCACCGATATCATGTCAACCTTCGCAGAACGTCACTCTGCCAGAGAACAAACCAACTTCAAGTCGTCACTGTTATATGCAACCTTCATCGAGAGTTCTACTGTGCACGAGACNAGAGAACAAACCAACTTCAAGTCGTCACTGTTATATGCAACCTTCATCGAGAGTTCTACTGTGCACGAGACTGCCACGCTGCTTGCCAGCTCACCGAAGCCGCAGCGCTTCCAGCTACATTGTAGNTTCACTCTTCATCCAAAATGGCATATGAACTTAATAACTGTGATATAAAATGTGATTTATATACCTCTATACAATTTTATAAGGAAAATAAAACATATTGTATTTTAACTGACCAGACAATAGAGGAAAACAAGTTAATAATTGATCCTGCTCCTAGTTCTGACGACTGTCTGCAACTGTAAGGGAACTAGAACATTTTGTTTCACAGTAAGAGGCAGGGTTCCTTTGCATTCATAATTTTATCGTTTGATAACTTTTCATAAATTAAGCTGGTTAGGAGGTTACAGGCATGAAAATGATGTAATGCAGGTTACATATAATTGAAAACAAATTTTACCCATTTACTAACTTTGCAACGGGCTGTGAAATAATTTTGTAACCGCTTATCCCATTTAAAGCTTTAACCTAATCAACTGGGATATAAATGTATGCACCTAGGCCTTCAGCCTAATCTGTACCACAGTCCCGTACTCAAAGGTAGGGATTAGGATCCTTCAGATCCGCCCCCGATAGGCATGCACTGTTTGGTCATGCTGACAATTTTTACTCCTACACACTTTTTGCTTATACTGATCTCACGGGTAAAGCGTGATGGGGGACCCCCTGACTTTGAGAGAGAGAAAGAAAGAGAACCACCATTCCAGATGTCTCGCATCAGTCATTCGCAGAACGTTACTCTGCCTGAGCGCCCACCGATATCATGTCAACCTTCGCAGAACGTCACTCTGCCAGAGAACAAACCAACTTCAAGTCGTCACTGTTATATGCAACCTTCATCGAGAGTTCTACTGTGCACGAGACTGCCACGCTGCTTGCCAGCTCACCGAAGCCGCAGCGCTTCCAGCTACATTGTAGNAGAGTTCTACTGTGCACGAGACTGCCACGCTGCTTGCCAGCTCACCGAAGCCGCAGCGCTTCCAGCTACATTGTAGCTAGCCCTATTGACACGAGTCTGAGTTCTGCTGACTTGGAGTTACTCTCACCTCCCTGCACTGCAGCGTCTTCCGAGACTAGGTCATCTACCGGTTTTGCAACCTAGGATCAGTCATGCAGGCCCTAGTCAGGGCACAGGCTGGTTTATGTGTGTTTAATGAGCAATCAATAAGCAGGATTAAATCAACTTGGTTGCGTTGTCACTCCCAGCGCTATACCTTTTTTTCACCTTGTTCCGCTATCTCCTGCCTTATCACCAATCCTATCAACACTCTTGCAGGGGTAGTCACGAGCTGGAACCTCGTTCCCTACCTCAACCTTTGGGGACTGTCTCAACGTGAAGCTTGGAAGCCCACCTTCCTGGGCAACACCAGAGCAATTGCCACTTTAGACTATCGCCCCCTCCAGTACATGCCTGGGTCCGCCAGCTGCATCTTGCTCGCCAGGTTACTTGCATACCCTATCCAACACCCAACTTCTTATTTCCATCAGGCCATGTCTACCCCTTTTGGACACCCACTATCTGCGCCTCTGTGTCTGTCACCTTTCCCTTATGCGTCATAGGGCTGGGCGGGGAAAGGCAGGCAAGCAGGGGTTAGCACTAGCTAGAGTCGTGGAGAGTAGAGATTCAGGTTCCAGCTAGGTGCACACCTGGAAGAAGGAGGAAGCTGCTCGCCAGAGAGGGTCAGCCACCAGCTTGTTCAAGTCGTCGCAGAACCTCATCTCGCACGTGCCCCGTGCCATATCACTGCTTCCGCCGACCTTAATACGGCCAGCCTGCACCGACAAGGTGTTCAGACGTCTAAGCA
>NQII01000473.1:120260-131455 GCA_002778355.1 Clitarchus hookeri
AGCCGGACCCAGTAGGGTGCGTGTCTACAGTTTGAAATATGTAATTAAAATGTACCATGTAGTTAATTTAAACACTTAATGAACAATGTTTTTATTCATAAATATTGGAAATAATAAACTAATAAAAAATCTATACTCAGTAGATATTAATAACTGCAAAAAAGAAAGACTAATGGGTACCAATTATGATATTTGCATTTCCTTGCCATTGACAAATCTTGTGATTATGTCTTTTAAATCCAATTTTATCTTTTCAATTGCAAGAGTAGCCATTGTGGTGAGCCATTCTTCCATCATTCACGACTGTATATATTGTTACGTGTCGCTGGTCTGCGTTGACCTTGTTCCCTGGTCCTTGGGTGAGCGAGCGGAAGAGAAGGACAGAGTTGTGATATGACATCGGGTGGTGAGAATGGAGGAATGAAGGTCAGGCGAGTGACAACGCAAGAAGCACGTTTTTTTCCTTCAAAACGCGAACTACCACAATAATTCTTTTGTGGCGCGCGTTCATGACCTTCAGCTGATTGAATTTCCATGATTATCTGAAGAATTATCTAGTGGTTTACTGCCCTAGTTTCTCTCAACATGACTCGGGGTGCATCAAACTTTCCAGTTCAAGGCCAGCAAGTATAAAATTACGACGGGCCTCCATGCCGTGAGTTCACAAGTTTTTATGAGCGTCAGGAGTCTGGGCAATGTGCGACATTAAGCGAGAGATGACGAGCGGGAAGAGAAATGAGTAGTGCCAGAAGTGACCAGGGGGAGAAAAATCTGCGACTGCGAGCATCAGAGCAGTGAAGGGTATGCTGGCAGGCTGAACTATTAGACTGGATGCGTGACTGAAAGAAATTACAAATGATGGCAGCAAACAGACTGAACATGTGTTAATGATAAGTATGGGTTAATTGACTACTATAAGCAAACAGACACATTGAGAAGGTCATTAATTGGAGTTGAAATAGACATTCAATATTGTGCTCACTGAGAAATGAAAAGAGTAAGAGTGGAGATAGATAATTTAATGTTATAAGTAGAAGATGTGTAAATAAATTATAAATAAAATTTTGTTATTTTATTTTTATTAAGACCTCCATCCCTCACGAACTTGGATACGCCCCTCAGGCATCTTGTAACACTGGTGTCAGAAGTGGGATGGAGGCAATTATTAATTTATCAATTATCAATTAAGTTATGAATTAGAATAGTTATTAGTGATTTTAAAACAAAATTAATTAACTGTAATAGCTGAAGGGAACAATAATTAAGACTGTTTGTACAACCATTGCGGTGAATGTTAACTGGAAAAATATCTGCAGAACTGGAAGCACTGCGAGCATTAATTGAGGGATTAAGTAGCCAAGTGAGCACAAGTGTAAATAGCTTGAGGGAAGAAATTTAGACAAGAAAATGCAAGGCATTAGTGAGTTAATTAACACAACAATGGACTGTGTGGACAAGAAAACAGAAAGTGTCAGTGAAAGATGGACAATGTAGAGAATGAAATGAAACATCAGTGCAGTAGAGAAGCTGTTGGGGGAATTTCTCCAGCAACTTAGTTCCACTATCACCACACCAGCAGCCTACAAAAGTAAAGAGACAGTGCAAGTCGTAGCCAATACAGCAACCTCGGAGGAGAGCCAGCAGATTTGCGGCATTGGTATTGCGCAGCCAGGAGTAAGGAAGGGGGTTCAAGCCCGCCCCTTACGATGGCCAGACTTCTTGGCAAGAGTACTAACACCAATTTCAAATAGTCGCCATCCTGAATGGCTGTTCAGCTGAGCAGCNCCAGACTTCTTGGCAAGAGTACTAACACCAATTTCAAATAGTCGCCATCCTGAATGGCTGTTCAGCTGAGCAGCGGGTTTCCTACCTCGCTGCTGCGCTGAGAGGCCCCGCACTGAGCATACTACAATCTCAGCCAGGCCGACATTGACTAGAGTATCCCCCACTGGTTTCTGCCTTGGAACTACGTTTTGTGACCGGTACTTGCAACATGACCACCATGCACAGCTGCAAAGCAGCATCCAGCAACCAAGGGAGCCACTACAGGCGCTATGGCAAGACATCATGTGGCCATCTCAGCTATCTCTGGAAGCGTGCTCTGAGGAAGCGCATGACATCATCGCAGCCAGCTTCGTTATTTATGTAATCGTCGATACAGAGGTATGGCAAGCAGTACATCTGGCTGCACCACACAACATGCAGGATGCCCTAGTCTGAGCACTGGAGGTGGGGTCAGCAAGACAGGAGTCCGCACCCCAGTGTCCAGTACAATCAGTGATGCTGAACGAAGATGAAGATAGAATAGTAAAGACACTGAAGGAGTTGCAGTTAGCTTTGTGGGACATGGCTTCCAGGTTACATGCTACTGAGCTTCGCCGCCCCCCACCCAAACGGAGGGAGTGTTGGTCATGTGGACAGCAGCAAGATGAACAAATTGCTCCAATGAGCATATGCAAGCACTTATGTGAAGAAATTTGTGAGCTTCGTACATATGCTCAACAACTGAGAAACAACATCGACGAGCTGATGCTGCACACCTCACAAAGTAGTCGGACAATGCACACGATGACCTACGAGTGCTGTCCAGATGCCCTGTGCACACTGTGCCATGTAGTAGTGAAAGGATCCCATGGCATGGAGTGAGTGATGTGATGGCTCTTCGCAGTAGTGGTTCTGAGGATAGTGGTCACATGGAGGAAGTGCCTCGTAGAGCAAAGAACCAGTTATGTGAGCTTGAGTATAGGAGTGAAGCAGCTGACAGGAGCTACCAGGTACGTCAAACGAGGATCCAGCCACAACCTGCAGAATCCACGACTAGTGCCAGCACTTTTCAGATTGGTAGAAATGGTCTCAAGGAAGATGTAAGGGGAAATTCTGTAGTTGTTTCATCTTTTCAAAAGTGTAATGAAGGGATAAGTACTGTAAGGCACAAACGACCATATAGTGACAGGATGAAGACCCGGTATGAGAGTAAAATGTCGGGCGAGTTATTTCAAGAAGGACAACTGGTGTGGGTGAACAACCCACACAGACGAAAAGGGTACTCGAATCTACAGAAATGTTGGGAAAGGGCCTCTAAAGAATTCTGAAGAATATGAATTATTGATGTGGTCTTTCGGATTTGTCGTCAAGGCTCTCGGGCTGAGCCGAAAGTTGCCCACATCGACCAACTGGCGTACTACAAAGTTCCTGATGTTGCAGAGTCTGTTTGGGACCAACAGACTTGGATGGGGCAGTGTTACGTGTCGCTGGTCTGTGTTGACCTTGTTCCCTGGCCTTTGGATGAGTCAGCGGAAGAGGAGGACAAAGTTGTGATATGATATCGGGTGGTGAGAATAGAGGAATGAAGGTCAGGCAAGCGATAATCCAAGAAGTGCGTATTTTGTTTCAAAAAGCGAGCCACCACGATAATTTTTTTGTGGCACACACACTCCTGACTTTCAACTCATTGGATTTCCACGTTTATCTAAATAATATTTTCTAGTGGCTTAATGCCACAGTTTCTCTCAGCATGACTCGGGGTGTGCCGAACTTCCCAGGTCAAGGCCAGCGAGTATAAAAGTGCGACAGGGCTCCAAGCCAGGAGATGATGAATTTTTATGATTGTTGGGAGTCTGGGTGATTGTGCAACATTAAGAGAGAGATGACGATTGAGAAGAGAAATTAGTAGCGCCAGAAGTGATTAGTGGGAAAAAATCTGTGACTGAAAGCATTAGAGCAGTGAAGAATATGACTGGTAAGCTGGACTAATGGACTGGATACGTGAGTGAAAGAAATTACAAATGATGGCAACAGACAGACTGAAGATGTGTTAATGATGAGTATGAGTTCATTGACTATAACTAAACATAGACATTGAGAAAGATGTTAATTAGAGTTGAAATAAACATTAAATATTGCGCTCACTAAGAAATAAAAGGAGTAATCGCAGAGATAGTTAACTTAATGCTGTAAATAATAGCTGCGTGAATTAATTAAAAATCAAATTATTTTTTAAAACATTTATTAAGACCTCTATCCCTCACAAACTCGGATGCGCCCCTCAGGCGTCTTGTAACAATATGTTTTTATCACTTTCAAGATATTAAATCGTCGCTCTACACTATCAACAGTCACAGGTGTAGTTAATAAAATATTAAGAGCAATCCATAGAATTGTGAAAACGCCTGTTTTGTCTGTATTATTGATGAGTTTTTGCACTTCAGTTGAAGACATATTTTTGTTTTTTATCTTGTATAGAATTGACTCAACACAAAGCACAGGGCAGTCTTAAGGTAAAAGTTGCCTATGGACAAATACTGGCTAGGCGACCTCCCTCCCACCCCCCTTTTTTCCATTTCCAATTTATTTCGCTTTTTTCCCTACATTCACATGTAACACACACAAAATCAAATATTTATATGTAAAGTGAAAAAAAAAAAAGTACAAATATGTGACTTTACTTACCAAAACAATGAATTCAAAATGACTGCTTTACTCGTTATAAAGCAAATTACATAATCACAAGTATACATATAACTTTTTAAATTAGTAATTTTTTAAATTTTTAGTTTAATAAACACACCAAGAATAACAAAGTTTCACTGTCCACCTAGTCTTCCTCTCATTACAGTCCACTTTCTGCTGTTTTACTGCAGCACATTTGCTGTAAGTTTTTGAAATCCATTTCATTAAAATTTTCTTGAGCGGGAATGCTCCTGATAATAAGATTTATATTATCTTCATTTACGGAAGGCCATTCGCCTGAGTCCTAGAAGTCAACTCCAGTAAGGTTACCATATTCAGAAACATAAATAGACGTCGACTCTGCAGCTGATGGCGATGAGTTTTCCTCCGTTAACAATCAATTGTTTTCTTTTAACAGAGAAACTAGAGCTCACAGTCTCAATAACACCAACTGTGCTTTCATCAGTGGCTCAAAATCCTCAGAAGGTTGAGGATTACTCTGTGGTTAAAAAAGTATGTCCAATTTCGGCACCTGGTTTAAAACCATTCTGTTTGTATACTTTCCAATGCTGTGCACCACTGAACTCTATTATTACTCATCCTAGTAAAATATTAAAAACAACCATGAATTACCCTAGTATCTACTCCACGCATGCGCACCTCAAACAAATTTGTGCCACAGTCCGCACATTTTATCAGCACATGTCGCCTGTCAACTACCGTGAAACTGAAATAACATGGCCGTCAGGAAGATTGCGGCCGCCACCGCCAGTTGCGATCTGCAAAATGTTATGAAAACTGAAAAATTCCAACAAGTGAATTNTTTATGAAAACTGAAAAATTCCGAGTGAATTTTTACAAATTTCGTTGTTTCAACAAGCACCCCTTTAATACAGGTGCCCCTGGGCAATTGCCTCGTTTGCTCCTTATGTTAAGACAGCCCTACGTTCTCATTATACAGCTCATCGCTTATTTTTCAACTTAAGTTTTGAAGGAAAGATAGGCTTACAAGATCACTTTTCTGTTTGTGTGCCTGTGAGTTCATGTGTGTGCCCGCTAAAANCAACTACCGTGAAACTGAAATAACATGGCCGTCAGGAAGATTGCGGCCGCCACCGCCAGTTGCGATCTGCAAAATGTTATGAAAACTGAAAAATTCCAACAAGTGAATTTTTACAAATTTCGTTGTTTCAACAAGCACCCCTTTAATACAGGTGCCCCTGGGCAATTGCCTCGTTTGCTCCTTATGTCAAGACAGCCCTACGTTCTCATTATACAGCTCATCGCTTATTTTTAAACTTACTTTTTGAAGGAAAGATAGGCTTACAAGATCACTTTTCTGTTTGTGTGCCTGTGAGTTCATGTGTGTGCCCGCTAAAANTTTTGAAGGAAAGATAGGCTTACAAGATCACTTTTCTGTTTGTGTGCCTGTGAGTTCATGTGTGTGCCCGCTAAAAACTTTTGAACGTGTAAACCAAATTTCATCAAACTCTTTACACATATAGTACATAATAAGGACATCCGGCATTTATAGTTTTCAACCACCCTGGGTATTTATTTTCAAAATGGCAGCTCTTAAAAAAAATATTTAGAATGCTATGTGATATCTTTAGAACCATTAACTCAATCTAAACCAAATTAGGTATGTTGACAGTGTATCATTTAAGCATTGCATTTCGAGATGGATATTGTTTGTACGCCATTTTGGAAGACAGCACTACATGAAAAAATTAAGCTTTTATGTTTTATCTCAAAAAATACTCAACAGATTCTCGCCAAATTTGATATGTAAGTAATACTATGGTAGACCATGTAAAAGTATGCTATTTAAATGGATGAAGCACTTATTTTCAAAATGTTGTGAAAACGAAAAATATTTTATGTTTATTTACTACATCNGCTATTTAAATGGATGAAGCACTTATTTTCAAAATGTTGTGAAAACGAAAAATATTTTATGTTTATTTACTACATCTACCATATAGTTCAGCCAATTTCAACCAAACTTTGCATTCTGGAAGTATCTATTACAAGCATCATAAATGCAAAGAAGTACCACCACTTTTGTCCACCTTTTTGTAAGATAGCACCTTATGAAGAAATAAAGTTGTTATGTCATATCTCGGGAAACAACCAACCAAATCAAACAAAATTTAACAGAAAAGCAGTATTATGGTAGGTCATAAAAAATTTATGTGTTTCATGTTGGTAAGACACCTATTTCGAAAGGGGCAACCATATAAATATTTTTAGCTTAGTATGCTAAATCTATAAAATACATGTAACCAATTTCAACATAACTTTGTACGCTGAGTATATATTAGAACAATAAAATGTATTTACATAAAGCCTTTTCGGCTGCCAGTTTGTAATACAACACCACATGAAGAAATAAAGTTTTAATGCCATATTTTGGGAAAACATTAACCAGTACATACAAAATTTGNCAACTACCGTGAAACTGAAATAACATGGCCGTCAGGAAGATTGCGGCCGCCACCGCCAGTTGCGATCTGCAAAATTTTATGAAAACTGAAAAATTCCGAGTGAATTTTTACAAATTTCGTTGTTTCAACAAGCACCCCTTTAATACAGGTGCCCCTGGGCAATTGCCTCGTTTGCTCCTTATGTTAAGACAGCCCTACGTTCTCATTATACAGCTCATCGCTTATTTTTCAACTTAAGTTTTGAAGGAAAGATAGGCTTACAAGATCACTTTTCTGTTTGTGTGCCTGTGAGTTCATGTGTGTGCCCGCTAAAAACTTTTGAACGTGTAAACCAAATTTCATCAAACTCTTTACACATATAGTACATAATAAGGACATCCGGCATTTATAGTTTTCAACCACCCTGGGTATTTATTTTCAAAATGGCAGCTCTTAAAAAAAATATTTAGAATGCTATGTGATATCTTTAGAACCATTAACTCAATCTAAACCAAATTAGGTATGTTGACAGTGTATCATTTAAGCATTGCATTTCGAGATGGATATTGTTTGTACGCCATTTTGGAAGACAGCACTACATGAAAAAATTAAGCTTTTATGTTTTATCTCAAAAAATACTCAACAGATTCTCGCCAAATTTGATATGTAAGTAATACTATGGTAGACCATGTAAAAGTATGCTATTTAAATGGATGAAGCACTTATTTTCAAAATGTTGTGAAAACGAAAAATATTTTATGTTTATTTACTACATATACCATATAGTTCAGCCAATTTCAACCAAACTTTGCATTCTGGAAGTATCTGTTACAAGCATCATAAATGCAAAGAAGTACCACCACTTTTGTCCACCTTTTTGTAAGATAGCACCTTATGAAGAAATAAAGTTGTTATGTCATATCTCGAGAAACAACCAACCAAATCAAACAAAATTGAACAGAAAAGCAGTATTATGGTAGGTCATAAAAAATTTATGTGTTTCATGTTGGTAAGACACCTATTTCGAAAGGGGCAACCATATAAATATTTTTAGCTTAGTATGCTAAATCTATAAAATACATGTAACCAATTTCAACATAACTTTGTACGCTGAGTATATATTAGAGCAATAAAAGGTATTTACATAAAGCCTTTTCGGCTGCCAGTTTGCAATACAACACCACATGAAGAAATAAAGTTTTAATGCCATATTTTGGGAAAACATTAACCAGTACATACAAAATTTGNAATACAACACCACATGAAGAAATAAAGTTTTAATGCCATATTTTGGGAAAACATTAACCAGTACATACAAAATTTGGCAGACAAGTGGTACTGTGGTTGCCCATACCAATTTATATGTTTTAAGTGGGTCAGACACTTATTTTAAACAGTATAGCTATATCTATGAAAGCATGTAACCAATTTCAACTTAGCTTTGTATGGTGACAGTATCTGCTACAACAATCAAATGTGTCTATATAGTCTCTCTTTTGTCTGTAACTTTGTGAGATAGTGTTACAGGAAATAATGAAGGTCTTATATGATATCTTGAGAAACAATGAACTGATTCCTACTAAATTAGGTAAATATGTAGTATTATGGTAAGCCATGTTAACTGATGTTTTTTAAGAGGTCCAGGCATTTATCTATGAAATAGTAGCCATATAACCTTTTTAGCATAGTATGGCATATCTACGAAATCATGTAACCAATTTTAACTTTGTATATTGGCAGTATCCGTGCAAGCATCAAATGAGATAAACTCTTGGGTCAGTCATTTTGGAAGATAGCACCACTTTAAAATTAAACTTTTATGTCCTATCTTGGAAAACAATTACTGGTTCCTACAAAATTCAGGTGAAAAATTATACTTTTGTGGCCCACCTAAATTTATATGACTTAAAAATTTAGTCATGTAATTTCAAAATAACAGCTATGTAAATAATTTTTGTTAGTGTACTAAAGGTCCCAAACAATTTCAATTGAACTTCTTATGCTGGCACTATCTATGACAATCATCTAATGTACTAATATATATCATTTGCCTGCGATTTATAAAGATTTCCACATGAAAAAATGGAGATTCTATACAGATCTTGGAGACCAGTCAACCGATTCCCGCCAAATTTTTTATGAAAGTGGTGCTGTGGTATTACAACTTGAAAACTTACATGTTTTATATTGGGCAAGCTTTTTTTAATGTTATATGTTAATGTTATATGTTAGTATGTTATACCTATTTAAAAATTCTATTAAATTTTGCATGCTTACAGTATTCATTAAAAGCATCAATTATGGAAACATAGATCCTATTTTGCAAGCATTTTCATAAGAAAGTGCCAGGTGAAGAAAGGGAACATTCATGCCATGTTTCCAGAACCATTCTACTAATTTTCATCAAACCTTGCACACCAGTAGTGCTACAGAAGGCCGTGTAAATTTTCATGACTTATGTGGGTTAGAAACTGACTTTCAAAATGGTGGTTATATAAATAATTTATATGAGTTTATCATATCTATTAAACAATTGAACCAAATTCAACCAGAATTTGTATGCTGACAGTATTTATTATGAGAATTGTATACAGATCCTCTTTTTAGGCCTTTTTGTATGATAGCACCAAATGAAAAACAAATAAGTTTTCATGCCATATCTCGAAAACCAATCAACATATTTTAACCAAATTCTTCACATAAGGAGTACTATGGTAAGTCATGTAAACTAACATGATTTAAGTTACGCAGGCTCTTATTTCCAAAATGACATCGCTGCAAACATTTCAGGTTAGTAAACCGCATCTCCCACAACATTAGACTAATTACAACAAAAATTTATGCTCCAAATCCTACCTTCATAATGCAGTTGGTTGTACGCTTGCTTATGGTACGAGGTTTTCTGGGTTTGAGTCCCAGGTATGGCATATGTGTATTTGCAATTGTCTCACTACTTTTGTGTATGTTTCTGGTTCCATCTCTAATGATATTGTTGTCAAGAGACGTCAAGTCCTACTGACATCTATGGACTTCATTAAAATCTATGTGCACCCATGTAGAGGAAAGTAGTAATTTACATCCAGTAACTTCTTGTTAACTCTTCTGCCTGTATGAATGTCAGATAAATGAGTTTGCAGGCGGTAAGGGGGGGGGAGGAGTGTACATACTGAACTGTATTCAACTTATTTTTAAAGCAGAACCCATGTCCATGTCATACCTGGGATTCAAACCCAGGACTCCTTACTTCTTGTAACTAACAGTGCTATGGAGGTCATCTCGATTCTACAAACAGAAAACTAGTGTTGAGCAAAGTGAGGAGGAGGAAGCAGCAGTACAGACCGACGGCGAGGTGCTGGGCCTTGTGCAGGCGTATCTGGTTGTTGAAGTGGTGTGGCTGCAGTCCCATCACCGCGTGGTCCTTGTTCGAGACCACGAACAAATGCTCGTTCTGCTCGCTCTCCTCTATGTCTGCCTCCAACATGGCCGCCATCTCCTGGGCATGCGCCGACCCCAGCAGCAGCAGGAACAGGGCAATGGCGGACAGCAGCTGCACGCACAAACGCAAATACCACTTCTTGTGCTCCGAGTATAACACCTCTGCAGCATGCAGGCATTACGACTCCATCTCGCCAAACACATTGAGTGCTACGCTCATATGCTGGTTCAGGCTTTCAAGAAGAAAGTTTCAAATTTGTTACTAGAGCACAACGCTTTTAACTGTTTTCTTTACCCTGCAGCACAGCCACAACATCTGAACTATTTACATACAGTTAACGTAACAAAACATTTATTTCCAAATATAAATTTCATTAATTGTACCACGGTTATACACTAGTACACTGAAGAGTAAAAAAAACTGGTATAGACATGCGTTTACAAATAACAGAGGTATGGAACCAATCAGAGTAACGTGATGCGGTCGGCAGCTAGATCAGTTACTGCTGCTACAATGGCAGGTTATCAAAATTTAAGTGAGTTTGAACGTGGTGTTATAGTCGGTGCACGAGAGATGGGACATAGCATCTCCGAGGTAGCGATAACATTTGGATGTTCGCGTACGACCATTTCACGAGTGTACCGTGAATATCGGGAATCCGGTAAAACATCACATGTTCTACATCGCTGTGGCCCTAAAAAGATTGTGAAAGAACGGGACAAACGACGACTGACGAGAATCATTTAACGTTACAGACATGCAACCCTTTCTCAAATTGGCGCAGATTGGATCTGTGGACTGCCCTGCAAGATTCATGGTGTGAATTGCCTCCTGCGTACCTTCAGACATTAGTCGAGTCCATGCCACGTCGTCTTGCGGCACTT
>NQII01000473.1:131467-392801 GCA_002778355.1 Clitarchus hookeri
GGGGGGGGGGGGTCTACACGATCTTAGGCAGGTGTACCAGTTTTTTTGGCTCTTCAGTGTAGTTCAGAGGTTATTTCTCTAATGCAAGGTAAGGGAAACTTGCAAAGGACAACAGAAAAGTATTCAAAATTTGTTGTTTTTAAAAAGCTTAAATCAGCATGAAATCAAGTAATCTGGCATAGGCCAAGCCTAAGCATGTTGTAAGGCATCACTTCACTACAAGAGTACATCTTGAAAGTGTCTACAACAGTCGTGTGTCTCGTATTCCATGGAAGTTAATTTGGCTTAGGAAGACAAGCAGTTGCTGGTTACTTATATCTGACCTGCGGCTTGCTCTATGTGATTGCTGCACTATGTGATTGCTAAATAATGCAGATATTTCATAATTCCAATTTAAAATGACTTTTTTTGAGTGTGTATGTACAGCAGATGCATGATGTATTTTACATGACACAAAGATTGTTTTTAATTTTTTAACTACATAATTTTGCCAATTTAAAAAAAAATTATTTATTTATTTGTGGACTATTTTCAATGTGTAGTATTAATTTGGAATGAAAATATAAATATAAAAAATAAAATAATGCAGTGTAGGGTTTTATAAGTGAAATTAAAATTACTTGGGCTGAACACCAAATAAATGTCAGTGGGGGAAAATTCCTTAGCACAATGAGTGATATTTAGCAATATGTGTATTCAGTTAACTATAAGTTAGTGCGTAAATTGTGTTTATTAATCCATTCACGGTATCTTNACAACTATAGCTTAATGGGCCTTATAATTTCTCATCGTTATATGGTAGCAGATCTTAAGAGTTCATGCACTGTGACCAGCAGTTCTGTGGCTCATGCTACAATGGTACTGTTCTCAAGCATACAGAGTTCTTGTGTAAGAATTATACAAAAATAACATGTTTGTCTTCTTTCAATCATTGCACCTTTTTTTTTTGCATCCAGCGCACACACGCGCGCGCGCGCGCGCACACACACACACACACAATAAATGTTTTTTATTTAGATACAAAATAATTTTTTTTAGAATTTTCTACAACACTTACNCGCGCGCGCGCACACACACACACACACACACACAATAAATGTTTTTTATTTAGATACAAAATAATTTTTTTTAGAATTTTCTACAACACTTACCAGTTCAATGACTGCTATCAACAATGAACCTTGCCTCAGGTTGAAGCAGCAGCAGCAACTCCTTACAGGCACGGCCATGCTGCTTGCTCACTGCTTTAGTTAGGTTCTAAGGAAAAAAAATAGAACATAAGAATGTCACAATCACAGTTTTTTAAAGTAACAATGTAAATGTACTTGCATGAACATAAAGAAAAAGACATGAGACATTTGTCGATTAAAACGCATAATGATAGAAGGTTAACTTTGAAACCAGGATATTATATTACAAGTGAACTAAACTAATTTACTAACACAGTCAATAAGTTCGTGGACTAGCTCCCCGCGTGTAGGCAGCTATGCACAACGATGTCTATTTACATAGAGGCACACATTGTCCCACAAAATAGTGACAGTTGGCAGCTATGCACCTCAGCCAAAGTTGGCAGAACTGTTGGAAACACTGCGGAAATATATTGGCAGGAAGACGCTGAACGGCTAAATTAAAATTACGCCCACACAACCATGCTTTCAAGTGGGAGAAAAGAGAGAATTTGCATGGTGTGAGATCAGATGAGAATGGAGGGCTTGGCAACACTGAGACCTGCTGTCTTACCAGGTCCTATTGGANAGGTTTGGCAACACTGTGACCTGTTGTCTTGCCAGGTCCTATTGGACAAGCACAGAGCAATGCACAGGTACGTTGTCGTGTAGCAACATCAAGTTATTCCCTGGCCACAGCTCAGGGATGATTACAACAAATTGCATCTCGCAGATGGCAATGTTTACAGTAGCTCCTTGTGGGATGAATTCCATGTGAATAATGTGACGTGGACCACTCCTGCATGGTCTGGCACTGCCACTGTCATGACGTCATTGGCCCACAGTCACTGCACCAATGCAGCCCGCGGAACACGCTCCTCGTGCGTCCTGATGCGTGTCAGCATCGTCCACTTGGGAACGGGCCATGACCCTATACCGAGTGATTCAACCGAGTGCCTGTGGTGTTCCTAGAGATATCTGTGTAATTAGGATAGGAATCAAGTGTTAGAATGTGCATTAAATAGCATTAGAATTTATCGCCCATGGGCAAATGTTCGTGAAATTCGCCCTTAGAGGATTGCGAACTAATCGCAGAATAAATTCACGCCATGTGCATTTTTAATGAGATGTAGAGTAGCAAGACTAGGGTATTTTAAGTGTTATATATAATTTTACGAGTGCAATTGTCNTAAGTGTTATATATAATTTTACGAGTGCAATTGTCTGTCGAATTAAGCCAATTAGTGATGTGGGAAATAATTAGTCTTTCTTTCAACTTGACCGTTCCGGTCGTAGAGTGCTCCAAAACTTAACAGACCTAAATTTCCCACATGATCTGCAGGGCACCACATAATCATGTTTTGTATTTAAATTAGTGCTTAAGAAAGAACTCTTAACTCTCCTCAAGCTAAGAGGTGTCNCACCACATAATCATGTTTTGTATTTAAATTAGTGCTTAAGAAAGAACTCTTAACTCTCCTCAAGCTAAGAGGTGTCCATCCCGAACATTTCTGTGTTGGGTTATATGTATGTTTTCATGTTAATGCAATGAGGTCAGTAAATTAAGATACATCATGGAGTGGCGCGAGCTCTCGGCAAGGATGTTGTTCGCACGCGCCAGCTCCAACAGTCTGATTCCATGGGTCTTAGGTGCTGCACATGCACCGCATCGCAGGGGATGTTTATACTTTGTTCTGAACACTTAACCTGCAATAGGTCAACATAATTTGCTTGAACTTTTATTTAGTTTACCAACAGTCTTCCCCGCGTTCGCAGCACCCCTCCGTCAGCTCAATTTACCGACCCCGGAGGTTTAATTACTATTGTAAGTTTTCNTTCCCCGCGTTCGCAGCACCCCTCCGTCAGCTCAATTTACCGACCCCGGAGGTTTAATTACTATTGTAAGTTTTCTGCCATTCTTGGCCTTTTTGTACAGTAACGGCCGCTGGCAGGCCTTGGGAGTCAGATCTGCTTTAATTTGCATTGTATACCTGTAACTGTGTACACTATTCGGCAATACAATTTACTCGAGTTCACCGAAACTTGTGAGTTCTCATTTAGTTTTGTATTTCGAGCCCTGGCCCTATCCAAGAGATCAACGACTCCTCAAGGTGGCATCCTTCATTTATAAGTTAAAATGCAATACTAAGGCGTGCTGGAAAGCCTGAATACTTCAGTTATAAATTATGTTTTCTTGTAAATTTGTACTGTGTGTGTCAGGGGATACAGTCATGTGGTCGTTCGGCCCACGATCCTGAGAACTTTGACTTCGTGCTCACCCAGTGAGCTCGCACCCATTGTATTCGAAATTGGAATACTGTGTAATATTATGACTTTTCTTAACATAGTCGCCGGATGACATCAATATTACTATCCCCGACCGCTCACATAACGTTAAATGCCCAATACAAAACCATTCAAGTATCACCTTTCATTTTAGCCTGTCCTGTTTTTTCCTTCGTGGTGATGATGGCGATTTCCACGTGGCTGATTGTAGCTTCAATTGTGAAATATACAGAAAACACCATGTTTCGTTCCCTATGGTAATCCGGTTTAGAAACGCCCTAGTGTCAACAGCACTACTTATCAGGTGACCGCACATGTTCATACGATCGTTAAATTCGTCTTGCATCAGAATGCATGGTACACTGTGATGTGTAAAAAGCGACATGTTAGGGTCACCCGACAGAATTTTGTGGCATGTCCCATGGCTAATACCTACTGCTGCTGCGATATCGTCTACTGTTTTGGTGCAGTTGGCAGGCACCGACATTGCAACTTCTTCAATCTTGTGGTCAGTTCAGCTTATTTGTGGCTGACAAGTATGCATGTTATCCTCCAAACTGTTTCTCCTCTGCACAAAGTGTTGGTGCCATTTAAACACAGCATTGTAGCCCATGATGCATCACTGTATACGTGTTTTATTCGCTAGCTGGTTTACCTAACTTTTGGCAGAACTTGACATTTGCCCATTGCTCATACTGCGACATTTTCGTGTTTTTCTGCTTGCACCATCATTCAGCTTATACTGTATTGTATGCATGCAACTGCTTGTGGTGCAACCTATCTGCTGTAGTACACCACAACGACATTATGCAGCCAGTTCACGAACTTATTGACTACACTATGTATAAGTTGTCATCCAACCTCGTCTCTCGGCCAGCATAAGCCCGTCATGGGTCGGCACGCACGAGGCGCAGCACTGCATGATGTATGTGTTAAGTTCATCAAAAGGGTTCATGTTAGTATGAAAGGTCTGTTGTGTATTTGTTTTGCAGTGCATTCTGTGCACATCCTAGTGAATTATCATGTAAGGTTCTGACGTATCTGCTTTGCTGCACACTCCTGTGCATGTTCTTGTGATTAGCAATGGCACAAGCCACCAGCAAAATTTCATGTTAGTATGTAAGGTCTTCAGTGTATTTGTTTTGCTGTGTACTCCTGTCCATATTTTGTGAATATGCAAGTAAGGTTCTCATGCATTGGTTTTGCTATGAACTCCTGTGCACGTTTTTGTGATTAGTATAGTGTATCCACCCATGCTTCATATCCATGCACATGGTCAGCTGGGACCTCCACATACGGCACGGGCTAGTGTCCCTGCTTCCGATNGCACATGGTCAGCTGGGACCTCCACATACGGCACAGGCTAGTGTCCCTGCTTCCGATGGCCATTCAGCAGTCTCTCGTTGCAAGCTTAAGCCAGTTGGATTCATGCTGCATGGGCTGCGTGGGTTTCAACATTGTATTCTCTGATCCATAATTCTCTCTGTATAATGAATCTCTGAAACCTTTTTATTTTGTCCCCGTAGCTAGCCTGGCACTTCCGTTGACTCGGAGGGCCTTTAATTATTTATTGCACCTTAGGGCTTTTCCTAATTGGTATTGTAATTTGCATATTTTTCATGCTGGTTCAGGCGAGGCCTCATGTGTTTCGTGCCATAGTGTTAATGTAATGTTATGCACCATTCCTTCTGAATTCGTGTAGCGTCTCGCACATTTTAATGTTGATTTACTTTGTAATAAATGCCAGATGGCTCTGGATATTATTGGCATGTGGTCACGCTCATTTCGTAAGTGTAAAAAGCCATCCCCCCCTTTGTACTTGTGTTTGGCATGCTCCGTGGCCAACAATGGAGCAGAAGAGTTATGTGTTGGTGTTAGTAACCAGCCACGTGGCGATGTAGTGACCCTGGTAAAAATATCTGCTCACTGCATGGCCTGGCACCCTGGGACTACAACTGCACAACTATTTTCACCTACTGCCTTGCTATTTAACACTGATATCAAAGTTAGTGAAGTAGGCCTTCATGTCAGAGACGATCACGCTCAGGATTGCATCATGGGTTTTGAACATGTGATAATAATAGGTATTTATGTAGTTTTATCATAGCCGTTAAACTACATTTAACATGAGATGTTAAAAAGCAGCAGTAAAATTAAGTAAAACAAAGTGAGACCTATAACTAAGCATGCTCCTAAAAATTAATTTCCTTATTTACAAAGTGTTACAAGGAGCCTGTGTTATGTAAAATAGTGCTTCCTATTAAATTAATATTTTATACAATTATCAGTTGGGGAATCGATAATGAAGATCTTTCCTGCAGTTCTGCCGTCTTTATTGTTAAGATGGCGAACTGCAGCTTTTGGTATAGGACTATATCCCAGAAGCTGTCCAGAGTTTTTAGATTAGGAATGCATGGTGTATGACAAAAAATTTATAATTGTCAAAGAACCTCGACTAATATAATGGCCTAAAAAATGTGCAAACTGTCTTTCATGCATAAGCAATATGAGCAGGGCTGCATCATACAACAGCCGTACATCTGTGGAGCTTGCCTTTGTCATGCATGATATATGCGTTATTTCAACTATTTAAAAGTAAATAATTCAGTTGACTCAGCGATTGAAAAAAGAACAGCTAAGTAACCTGCATATAGTCACATGTGGAAAGTTGTTCAAAATCTAAAGTGAATATGTTAAAATCTAAAGTGAATATGTTTCTCCTCAGCCTATAACTTTTTTATTTATATTATAAATGATATTCTCCTTGTTGCCCAAGCCAATAGCCCGGTTCTGCAGAGTTGTGAGGAAAGGGATTTGTTGTAGTGTCTTTAACTGGTTGACTTGTAGCAGACTCGTACTCTGAGGACACAGCCAGTGACTAAGACTAAGTAGTCATGCTGGTGCCATGTGCCATTCCTCAACCCTACACAACTGGGATAGTATTTTTATTAATTTCTGTTTATGTCATGGCTAAGTGAGAAAGATTATAACCAAAATTATTTTTACAAGAGTTTTGTGGATTTTTGTTATTACAAAGTGCAGGGTTTTGGTAAATGTGTAATGATCAGGAGGACATTCTCAGCCACATTCTTCCCACTACTATGTCCGAGAGTCTAGAAGCAACTGTGGCAGTGGTAGTAATTTTAATTGTTGCAATTTTTACCGGAACCTTTAATTGTTTTATCCCCCACGTCATTTCGTTCTGTGGTGGACTCATTGCTTATTAACTCTTCTGTTCCACTGCAATGTGCTCACATTCGCGCAGCATACTCTGAAGTCAATGTCATTAATCATGCCGGCCAACGAGAGACTCGCATGGACATCAAACCTAGGCATCCTTCCAGAACTACCATTTTAAGTTTTGTTGAATTATGTGTACCAAGGGCTGGACAACTGACTGTAAGTACCACATGTCTCTGGAGTAACATATGTTGCTCTGGGTTATAAACTCCTCTCATGATTTTCTGGTATGTGAGAAATGTTTTCTGGTCTGTTTTCTGTCACGACGATGGACAGCATATACTGCGCATCAGTGGTGTACATAGCACATTCGAACCACGTGGTAAGACCATGGTCGCCTGTACTCACCGGCATCACACAAGGAAACTGAGCTCTGCCCCGATATCTATAATGTAATTGTGTTAGCTTTCAGCAGCTAACTGGTGCTCGGGGTACATAATATTGTCCACAACGTATGCAGCCCATCTGGTGAATACTACCTTGATGGGTACTGAAACACCTGACGGCAACAGAAGCCAAGAACATTAATTCCAAAATCAATACTTATTTAATTGCACTTGTATAACTGACAAAATTCACAATGTAAAGAGTGTGATTTAAGACATTGCACTATTGCTCCATTCACACGAACACTGTACAAGTCCACATGGTTTGGCAAATGAATGTGTGTGAAAGTCCGCCTGTGAGGCTTGGCTGAGGGAAAGGCCATGAGGCAAAAATTATTGGTGAACCAATAGTCGGACAGTTACATACTCAGCACGTCATTACCTCAAAGACTGATGGAACAAGACTGATGTCGCAGCACGCGGAAGCCTGCAATGCCTCATAGGTCGTAACTATTAATGAGACACACATGAAGTTTTACAACTACTAACATTGGTAGATTTTCTGGATTCTGTTTGTAGCCATCCCTGAAAACATACAAATACATTAAATTAAAGTGAAGCTGCAGTGGTTATATTGCTTGCCTCCCACGTAGGCGAACAGTGTTCGATTCCTGGCTGAGCCGCTCCCAAATTTTTGCATGTGGGAATAGTACTGGACGATGCCACTGGTCGGCAGGTTTTCTAGGATATCTCCAATTTCCCCACCCCTTCATTTCGGCACTGCTCCATACTCACCTCACTTCACCCTCATCGGCTCTCAAGACCTATGTTAAGGGCAGCCCAAATCTCTTCGCCCTTTAAATTAAATTTTTGCACAAGTAACCCAATAATTAGAGTCTAGGATATAAATGCCGAGTAATGCCATAAATCACTGCATGTGAAATAATATTTTTTATTAAAAACAAAAACTGTGACTGCATTGTGAAAAAGTTGAAAACAAAAACTAAATTTATGGTGCAAATGATTTCTAAAGTGGTTCATATTTTTAAAATTTAAACCTTGACGCATGACGTAATTAGGTATTAGAAGCGGCACTGTCACCAATCATCCCCCCCCCCGCCAGCTTAAACCAGTGTAGAGAGACACGTGTCAGTCGTAATCACGGCAGAGAAAGGTCAAGCCGAGGTAGGAGCGTGTGCAGGTCATTACACATGTCACTGCTGCGCAGGTCTCCCCACCCCCTCCCCCTCCCCTTAGCAAGCCAAGTAAAATTTGTAAGCGCCAATATATCACAAGATAGGCAGGCGTAGTTCACCTGAAGTCAGAAAACACGCACCGCGGAAGAAATAGCTGACAGAGTAAACTTGGAAAGGGTGCCACCTTCCCCCCCCCCAACCTTCAGGGAACGATGGCATGTTTTTGAAGTGGATTGTTCTGCTTCCTCCCACCTTCCCCCTCGTCCCATCAAGGGGACACGTGTCGGAAATTAGGGAGGGAGGCTAGAAACGATATAAGCCTCTTTGCGGGGAGGGTGGGAGAGAGTTGAAGATTACTGCGCAGAGAGGTTAGTTCGAGAGACAGTTCGTCAACAGTTTGTCAGGAGTATGTCAGTTTATTACCAGACACAGAGAGGTTAGTCGCTCCGAGAGAGAAGGCCGGGAAATCGGAACCCGGCCACGTCCGTCAGGTGAAGCAACGAGCAGCACGTGGCACAGAAGTTCGGTACCGCCACCCCGAGATGCGCAGATAGTAAGTCACGGTATTAAGGGGTCAGCCAAATCGGGATGCGAGACGCGAAACGCAGACCAGATTCAGAGACAGTTACCAGAGTCACGTCGGACGAGTATTTTCACCAAGTCGGGACGCGAGTTAGCCAGCCAGTTACCACATAAGTCAGTCAGTTTCCAGTCAGTCAGTTGCAACGCACCGAGAAGGCGGAGTCGAATGGTGAGCTTCAACGAGAAGTGCCATGTCGAGATAGCGGGATTGTCCAGTGCAACCCGTATCCACGAAGGATGGGTGGGGCCCACACAGGGTCCCTCGCCGGGACATGGTAGGGTAGTAAGCAGTCAGTTACTACCCT
Source organism: Clitarchus hookeri (assembly GCA_002778355.1). NCBI lineage: Eukaryota > Metazoa > Arthropoda > Insecta > Phasmatodea > Phasmatidae > Clitarchus > Clitarchus hookeri. The sequence goes on from NQII01000473.1 coordinate 140,572, forward strand.
ACGCCGAGAACAGGAGTGAGTGGTGAGCTTCAATGGAAGCGCTACGCTGAGAGGAAGCCAGCTGTGTGCAACAAGCCAACCACAGAGGGCCTTAACAGGGCCATCCAGCTCACCAGACCAATCAACTGCCAGAACAACTACCACGCAACATATGCAGATAAGTAACCCCGTCGTCACTCAGGGACCTGTCCTGTCACCTAATGCCCCTACAGCGTCGGAAACGTAGCCAGAACAATGTACATAGTAACCAGCCCTTCAGGCCAGAACTCGCAGGGCGTTAAGTATGTATAAAGTCCCGCAACAGTGCCGGGAATGTATAAGTAAATTCCCGTTCAATAAACCTGTTCCAAACTAAGAACTCGTGATGAAGTCATTGTGTGATTTACCCTCAAATCCCAGGCACCCTATAGTCTGTGCATGGTGGAATTAACTCGGACCTTATGAACCATCCTGTATGCCACTGGTGGGCAAAGCGTCAACCTAAACCTATTTTTTTTGTTTAAAATTTAAGATAAAATGCTGCGTGCCAGGATATTGTTTAACCGAACAAAGATATACGATCGAAACCAATTCCTGTCGTCAAATTGTTTCGTGAAATTATCAGGTTTACAACACTTACTCTGTCTACATTTTTATGACTCAAAGTACAATTGATTTTTTTAAGGGCGAATAATTTATTGAAATGTCAAAATCAGCAAAACAAAATCACTTTTTTGCTATGGAAACACAGCAATTTTAGAGTAGTTTGTATTCACTTTCCAGATCAAATTGTGCAGTACCTGATAGGTATGCAACAAGCACACCTTAGAATAATTAAATTTTCGCTTCAATGAAGGGGCAGCGATTACGGAGGAATGTACAGCCATATAAATTGAGAGTGGAGAGATTTGGGCGGTCTTGAGAGCCGATGAGGGTGAAGCGAGGTGATTATAATTATGGAGCAGTGCCAGAATGAAGGGGCGGGGAAATGGCGCCCAGCGATTTTCACTTGTTCCGCTACCTAAAGGCGTTTCTCGGCGGCAAGCGCTTCGCCACATATGACGAGGTGAAAGAAGCAGTTACAGACTGATTATCCTCACAGGCGGCAGACGTCTATGACTTAGGCATACAAAAGCTTGTAGAACGTTATGACAAATGTTTAAACAAATATGGAAACTATGCAGAAAAATAGAAAAATATGTAAGGAATTAAATGAAATTTTTTTTTGAAAAAATTTGTGATGGTTTATGTTTTATAAGAAATTGTAACTTACTTTCCGAATAAGCTTTGTATATTTACAATTAATGAAACTCATTTGCAACCAAATCCTAGATTTTGCATCCCTGGCTAGCAATGCTTACGCAAAGACAGGGAATAGAACATCGGGGACGGAGTTTCAATTTTAATACATAATTCTATAAAGTGCCACGCCACCAGGCCTCCTCTCACCAATGTTGAAGTAGTGGGAGTTGACATTAAATTAAATAACTAGCATGTTTCAGTATATTCCACGTATTATCCGCCAGGTCCCGCGCTTTTGCGCGCGGACTAAATTAATTAATGAATATTTCCCTATTTATATTGGCTGTTGGCGACTTAAATGCAAAACATCCCACCTGGAACCTACCTTCGAGCCTTCTAATATTAATTATTTACCAGATATTTTAGATATCGCGCTCAGCAAGGGATTAAATTATTATTTTTATTGTGCTCTACGAACTGGCCTCGGATCATTACCCAGTCTATATGTTTAATCCGCTGGATATTGACAGTATGCCAGAGCAAAAAATTAAAGATTATAAGCATGCGAACTGGCATGGCTCTCGCGATTTTTTTAGATGAACAGGTGAACTTGCCAGCAACTTTAGACTCCCCTGGAAAATTAGACACTGCGATTAACCATATCACAGAGCTAATTCAGTCAAGGATTAGTAATTATGTCCCGGAGAGAACTCCAAAACGTCGTGATGATTCGCTCTTGACAATATGGGGGAGCTAATCACACAGAAAAATAGACCGCCCAAGCGTTATTCACGAGTCCCTACAAGGCAACTCAGGACTAAATTAATGGTATTAGAGAGAAAATTGATAGAGAATTGGCCTACTGGCAGACTAACTAATGGAAAAAGAAATTATCCCAATTAAATACTGCTTATAACAGCTTGTGGCACCTAACTAAGGCGCTTTTAAAGATGTGTGATCCAATCCCGCCTCTTCAAGGCAATGTAGGCATAGCTCACACGCTACAGCAGAAGGCAGATGCTGTAGATACATGTCTAGATTCGGTGTTTCAGCCGAACACCAATCCATGCGATCCTGTACATNCAAAGCAGAAGGCAGATGCTGTAGATACATGTCTAGATTCGGTGTTTCAGCCGAACACCAATCCATGCGATCCTGTACATACAGTTCGCATATATTGGAACCTCCGAGTGCGCCTTTGCCTGTATTCAGTTGACGAACCAGAATTAACGCATGCCGACGAGGTTAAACGAATAATAAAATATATGAATCAACGCGAAGCACCCGGGTTCGATTCCCTGCATACTATAATCTTTGAACAGCTGTCGGACAGCATGTTCGAGGCTATAGCTGAGTGCATAAATGCAAGTTTCACTCTTGCTCATTTTCCTACACCCTGTAAGTGTGCCAAATTTATAATTTTCCCCAAGTCTGGCAAAGACAAAACTTTGCCACAAAACTACCACCTAATTAGTCTCCTAAGTACGCTCTCTAAGATCCATGAACGAGTCCTGCTTCGCAGGTCTTGAACGGCACATAATAACAGCCAATATATTCCCCGAAGAACAGTTCGGCTTCAGGAAAAGCCATTCTACAGTTCATCAATTAGTGCGGCTCACTGAGCACATAACCACTACATCTAACTAGCAACATTATAGAGCAGCAGTCTTCCTAGATGTTGAAAAAACCTTTGACAGGGTTTTTCATGCAGGCCTAATATACTAATTATTTGAAAAGCAATTCCCTGACTGTTATGTCAAATTAATTTCATCCTATTTAGCAGGTCGATCATTCGTAGTCTCCAGAAGGGACTACTTCAAATTTTAAACAATTAAGGGCTGGAGTCCCTCAGGGCAGTATACTCGGTCCAGAGCTATATAATCTATAAACTCATGATTTGCAATCCCCCCAGGCACATTAACTTAGAAGTATATGCAGATGACATGACACAGTCATATTTACCCTCTCGCGACGTGCATATTTCCGCCCGTAGAGAATCAAAATTAATGTATGCAAATGCGAGAATGTAGTCTTCAGCCGAAGACACGACCCCCCCTCCAATCACCCACAACTTACACTATTCGGAGAGAATATTCCGTAAAAGGATGACGTGAAATATTTAGGCGTCATTCTATACAGAAATCTGACAAGACAGCGCCATGTGGAGACCAAGAGTAATCTTGCCCACGCTCGCATTAAACGCGGATACGGCCTTAAGCCTCACAATTGGATCCGAATATATACTTCAATGATTCGGCCCATAATCACATATGCAACCCCTGCATTGGCCTATTGCGTGAAATGTCACATTAATAAATTACAGGTGGTGCAAAATAAATGCCTTAGACAGACTGTTAATGCACCCCCGCTGTATCCCCATTAAATACTTGCACTCCGAGCTGAGTCAAGAGCTTTTGCAAGACGTCTTTCACAAAATGGCAGACCAGTTTTATGACTCGTGCCATGCACATAATACTCCACTTATTACTGCTCTTGGAGACTACGACCCAGAGGAAAACCAGCACTATAAGCGACCAAAATCGCCTTTGGCGCATAGGCCCCCCATAAGCCTGCGCGGAAAACAACTGCCACGCGCTACATAGCCCATATGCAGTCGTTTTTCACAACTAGAAATAACATTAATATTAATTAATACTGTGTATGACTATATTATAAGACACACTCCCCCATCCGACAGCTGTTGTATGCGGTTGGCCAAAGGACCGACAGGCGATTCCAAGGCGACAGGCGACAGGTTCTCTGCTGCAGCTGGTGGAGGCTACACATAGCGAAGATCCGTACTCTCGCAGCGCTAAAGGTGGAAAAGTACTCTATTACAGCCAATGGCTACAGAGGCTTGCCTGCTGCGAGGTAGCACAGCATTCAACAAACACATGTCCCCGTGGACTTAGACTTAATATTAGGCTATTTAGAGTAATCATTCGCCTTTTCCTTTTCAGGCTATTTTTTCTCATTTTAGATCCAGTAAAAGCTGGTTAGTGTTGGCACTGCTGACACTCACCGGCAGCTCATTTTTATTTTTATTAAAGTTTTCTGGAATCCACTGGTAATTCGGTAAGGGGGGGGGGGAGTCCCCTCTCATCACTGGTTAAACCAGCGCCAACCACAACAGAGGAAAAATAAGATCCCGCCCCCTCTCTACTAGCATTTCTCTTCCCATTAATAAAGAGCATGGTTCCCACACATCTGTCCTGTAGCATTTTCTATTAATGCATGTAGCAATTTTTAATTCTTTCCCGTCGAAAGGGTTTTTATGGTGCCTATGCAGGTTTTTCCCTTTCTCTGCTTAGTTATAGTAGATTAGCTAAGTACACTCAGGGAGGTTGCCATGGCGCCAAACGCGGCCATGGATGCCCAACCCCTCTCTGCCATGATGCATGTCCCCTTGCACGAATTCCCTCCCCTGTCGGCGTAAGGGCCTCAGCCCTGAGACGCATTTAGCTCTCGTCCCTACCTCGGACGTACATCTAACACTTAAAATTAGGATTGGTTAGGAAAAAAAAATCTTTAAACACCACAGAACCTGTCGCGGTCATCAAAATATTTCATGTAAATAATCACGGTTACTACCTCTATTTCGACCTAACCTCTTATGTCGCGGTAGTATATTTTGGATTTAAAGGATGGATTATTAATCCCTATGTCACAATTAACAAAAATGTCGCCTTGCGTAAATACTCAAAGCCTCGCCGTTTTCTAGTAATTCGTGTTTTACTTTCAAAATTATATATACCAATATCTGGCAGGTGGGGCATGCACAATAAGACACGCTGTTGCCGCTAATAAAGGGAGGGGAAGATTCCAGAGAGAAGTATGTCACAGTGGTACTGTAATAAACAATTTCTTCAATTACAACATCAAAAATGTGTACTTCTCTTAGATTTAATATTAGACCATAGATAGTATTAATGTTTTCAACTTCTTTTTTCCTGATTAACCTGCAGCCGAAGTTTGTCGTTTGAACTAGATACATCCTGGGTATATTATTCGTTGGATTTTGCGTGGTTTTCTACTGACATTTTAAACCAGTTTCACGGTGTAGTTTTGCAACTTCCTACTTCCATAATCAAAATTTTAAAATAATTTTACGAGATACGCTATGAGCGAAGCTGATATGGATAACGTTCCTCTCACCCTCAGCCTCGAGAACCAAATTACAGAATCACGGAATTATTTTGGAGTTTTTTTGTACTTAAGAGATTCATAAGCTCTCTAGTATACTATGTCTTTATGTAACATTTCCACAGAGCAGGATATGTCTGATCATGTCATTTGTTCATTTCATACCAACTTATATGGTAGGCATTTTATTGTAAGATGAGACCAAATATGCATATTGTAATCGTTACTTAACTTCGTGAACTGGTAAATTCCGATGGATAGCACATCATCAGTAAAATACTTCTAAATACATAACAGCAGAATTATTCAGGAGCCCAAGTAAACCACCTTGCCTCCACTGTGAGCAACGTGAGGTAATAGCGGTGATCTACTTGTTTTAAGGATGGCAAGAGTTTAAAGACACCCTGATGGAGGCTGGTAATACATATGCAGCGACAATAAAGTAAAATAAGACCAGCTGAATACATTTCTGTGCATCCCACAATGGAGTGGAAACAAAGCAGATCATCGGTCGATATGACAAGAAATATCTAGTTTTTAGTAGTTAATTACTTTTCAATTTTGAAATATTCTCTATTTCCGTGGGGGCTGCGGTGGTCGAGCGGTTAGAACTGCTCGCCTTCCACCAAGGCAAACCGGGTTCAATCCCCAGCCGGGTCATTCTCGGTTTTTCGCAAGTGGGAATCGTGCCGGACAATGACACTGGTCGGCGGGTTTTCTCTGGGATCTCCCGTTTCCCCCACCTTTGCATTTCGGTGCTGTTCCATTCTCACCTCATTTCACACTCATTGGCTCTCAAGACCTCGATGTTAAGTGCCGCCCAAATCTCTTCACTCACTTCACTCACTCTACAGTAAAAATATGATGTAGAAAGGATCTGCATACTCAAAAGCCATTTTGTTCTTTTAACATACTATTTTCAACACTTTTCGTTAGTATACTTTTAATTACGTTACACTGTAATTTGATCAAATAAAATCCTTTGAAAATATCTTTGGAAGATAGCTCCATCTTTCTGGTTATATAAGAAAGTATATATTACTACTTCAATTTGCGTGAACTGTGTCAGTGGTAAATAAGTATAAATTACTTCTTATAACAGCATCTTCTTATAGATAGTAACAAGAACTAGACACACGAGTGGAGAGTACTGGTGGATGCTCAAAGGGCAACTGGTGTGGCTGTGTAGCCCCCAACAACCAAAGAATCACTATCCTAAATTTCATTAGCAATGGGAATGCCATAACGACTTTTTCAACGTCAACAATATAAACATATATGTGATCAGTGCTTTTGGGTAAAGCCTAGTGTTATATACATCGTCCGACTTGTTAATATTTTGAAGTTTGAAGGCTATCGAGTTGGTTCCGGACGAAAATACTCAAGGAAAGGACAAATAAATCTGTTTGCGCCATCGCTAGTGCATCGGACTTACCATGTTCGTCACTCGTGCCAAATTTAATGTGCTATATGCTGGGTGGAGAGAGGCGACCAAAGTTATAGATACTCCCTTAGCATAACAAGTCTATTGTTAGCTGGCAGTTGCACAATATTTCTACTAGAAAGTTATCAACTGTATTTCTATCTTAAAAGCATCAAAATCCCTTTCATTCGCTTCGTGTATCGGTGAGAACGGGAAATTATCTGGAGAGTCCAGAATCGAGATCAGTCCAGCGAACTCAAGCGGGAGTGAGTTCGCGAGCATGTGGTATGGTAGCAGTTAGAAAGATTTGTGTTAAAGTTACTAGAAATACAGAGTGCTAGGCTGACCTGAAAATAGCTGTGTATGTGTACTCGTAAGTTAAGAAGTTCTATTAAGTTCATTTATTCATTTAAAAAAAAATTCTTTATAAACCCTTTAAGATGACTACGCCCACCTTATGCAACACTTCCAAAGAACTAAACGAGGAAGTTAATGCGGCATCCTATAATGAATACACGTGAATAACTTTTCTCCCTTTGTGAAGAAGTGGAGCAATATACATTCATGTTTGTGAAAAATGCAACACCACAGAGAAAGCATCAGAATGGAAGAAATTCATCAAACACATTGCTAACAGCATTACAAACAAACAATTGCAATTTCAGAGAAATGGAAACATTATTTGAAAAAAATCAGCACATCTATGTTGTAAAGCCTTCGCGAGCTGCAATAAGAGCAGCTACACGCCGTAGCATCGAATCGAACAGGCCTTGGTGTGTTCCTGGGAACCACCTGACAGGCTGCTTTTACCCCGAGTCCACAGTTCGTCGGTATTGGCTGATGGATGAGAAAGAAGGGTTAGTTTCTGAGTGACCATATCCCAGACATGTTAAATAGGTGACATCGGGCGAACATGCATGACAAGGAAGACGGGCGAACATGCATGACAAGGAAGAATCAGTACCATGTGCCTTACATGGCCTGGACATTTCTGGTAACATGTGGTCGGGCGTTGTATTGTTGGACTATGGCTCCAGGAGCGTGCTAAAGTAAGGATACGACTTCAGCCTCCGAAACTTAAAGCGGTTACTTTTGAGAGTTCCCACAATTCATAGCATCTGAGATCGCCTATGATATCCAATTACTTCCGAAATCATCACGCCCATCGTTCTTGCAGTATGATGCTGGACAATGCATTCTGGAAGATTGCACTCAAATTGATACTACCAGATGCGTTTGCGGCCATTATTGTAATTCAAGTTAGAGCGGGACTCATCCGAAAACACACATTGCCACTCTACACGCCAGTGGATGTGTTCGTGAGTCCATAAAAGCCTGAGGATGCACACAGTCCTCTGCGAATAAGACGCCACCGAACCGTGGAAACAGACAATGTCTGACCTGTTGCAGTGTTCCAACATTCTGCTAACACTCGAGACGAAGCTTAACTGCCCATCACGGCCATGCAGATAAGATGTCTTTCATCTTGTGATGTCACATGTCGTGGTCCAGTTCCGAGTTTTCGACTAGTCCTGTTCACTTCATTCCACTGGCGTGGCATTATGCTCCTTCTGAACAGCAATTTTGCGGTATCAAAATTCTTCTTCAAGCAAGCCAATCAATCGGCCCCGTTCAAACTCTGCAACATGCTTAAAAGGCCCTCTTTCTTGTCAGTGAGGCCCACTGACTCCAGCAGGAAAGTTTACAGCTCACTGAAGATGGAGAGCTATACTTGTCTGGAACCTCAATAGTCTTCTATTTATACACTGGCGTAGTTAGAAAATGTAGGTTCGATGCCAGCGTGGTGCATGGGAGCGAGGGAGCCAGAAGCTTGGTAACAAAACCGTAAACATCATGTTCTAAAATTTTCTCTCTAGATGTTGGCGAGAAGCGCGGTGAATATATATATATAATATCATTCGATATAGTCATTCGTCATTAGCTCTGAGTTCATCAATATCATATTTAACTAGATATCCACTTCTCTGTAATGCAACCAGCACACATAGTCTATCAACCAGGTCATTGGGGTCTTCAGAAAATAAGTAGCTAGACTTCACGACACTCTTCGCAGAAGGTTCACAATACATGTCTTCATCATGTTCTTCCGTGATGAGTAGTAGTTTGTGAGATACCTCTGGACCAGAGTACTCGGTTCGAATCTTCGTTTCTTCTGTCCCAACCTCAAGTACACTGAAGAGCCAAAAAAAGTGGTACACCTGCCTATTATCGTGTAGGGGCCCCCGGGCACGCATAAGTGCCGCAAGACGACGTGGCATGGACTCGACTAATGTCTGAAGGCATGCAGGAGGCGATTCGCACCATGAATCCTGCACGGCAGTCCACAAATCCAATCTGCGGCAATTTGAGAAAGGGTTGCACGTCTGTCACGTTTAATGATTCTCGTCAGTCGTCGTTTGTCCCGTTCTTTCACCATTTTTTCCGGCCGCAGCGATGTCGAAGATGTGATGTTTTACCGGATTACCGATATTCACGGCACACTCATGAAATGGTCGTACGCGAACATTCAAATGTTATCGCTACCTCGGAGATGCTATATCCCATCTCTCGTGCGCCAACTATAAAACCATGTTCAAACTCACTTAAATCTTGATAACCTGCCATTGTAGCAGCAGTAACCGATCTAGCTGCCGACTGCAACGTGTTACTCTGATTGGTTGCATACCTCTGTTATTTGCATACACACCCCTACACCAGTTTTTTTGGCTCTTCAGTGTAGCTCTTATATTCAGCAACATGTTTATGCTTTTGCATTGCAGATGTCAGCACTTCATCGGTAGAATATAGTGTAGACTTGGAGGTAACATATTCGTTCTCATTGCCCTGGTTAGTTGTAAATTCTTTCTTCGCAGATGGTTCCAATACACGTCATAATCAATGTTCTTCTGTGATGAGTAGTTTGTGAGATACCTCTGAGCCAGAATACTTGGTTCGAATCTTCGTTTATTCTGTCTCAACTTCACGTAGCCGTCTTCTTCAGCATCGTGTTTACGCTTTTGCTTTGCAGATGCATTCACTTCATCATCGTCAATAGAATATGTATATTTCACATCATCATCACCAGCGGACTTGGCGGTCACACTTTCGTGCTCGATGTTCTGGATAGTTGCAACATCCTCGTTTTTTATCTTACGTGTTAGTAATACATTTTTGTTGTTCACACCGTTGGACGATCTGTATGGTTTGCACTCTTCATAATAAATGTATGCAGCAGACGTATTTCCTTCTTCACTGATTGTTTTGTAACTTGATGCATGTCCAGATGGAGCAATCAATAGTTTACACGACGAAACAGTATGATGGCCAGCCATTGTATTGTCTTGCGTCAATAAGTTCAATGCTTGCTGTCTTGTGCCAAGAAAGGTGTGTTACCTTTACATATAGCAGTATGTCTCTTTAGATTGTCATTTCTACCAAATGTCGCACCACACATATCACATGATAATATTCTGGAGGCCGGTTTCTTTTGACACTCACTCTGTTCATGTCGTCGTGCATTGAAACTTTTACTGAAGGTCTTGCCGCAGTAACTGCATTGTTTTCCATGTAGGTAATTGTCGAACACTTGGTGAAGTTTTGCATATAGGCATACAGGCGATTTTCGATTGCATGTTCTCCACACTTTTCATCATCTTCAAGTACAAGCAAACTTAAATACATGTACTACTACTATGCAGTGCAGACTCCTCCCCTCTGCGAACTCCCTCTCTTCTGCACATTCCTCTCTTCTGCGGACCCCTCCCTTCTGCAGACTCCTCCCTTCTGCGGACTCCTCCCTTCTGTGGACTCCTCCCTTCCATGGACTCCTCCCTTCTGCATACTCCTCCCTTCTGCGGACTCCTCCCTTCCATGGACTCCTCCCTTCTGCATACTCCTCCCTTCTGCGGACTCCTCCCTTCTGCGGACTCCTCCCTTCTGCGGACTCTTCCCCTCTGTGGACTCCTCCCTTCTGCAGACTCCTCCCTTCTGCAGACTCCACCCTTCTGCAGACTCCTCCCTTCTGCAGACTCCACCCTTCTGCGGACTCCACCCTTCTGCGGACTCCTCCCCTCTGCAGACTCTACTTCAATGTAAACTCCTCCACGATGAGACTCCTTCACAATACTACCTTCACACAATAGTGTTGCTGTACACGACAGCTTAGCAACTACGTGAATTTCTGCAGTTACGCTAATTTATACCCTCATTCTGTCGGTCGAATACGAAGTTAGGTTGTAATTTTCTCTGTAGTGGAATATAGGGAAATATGCATATGTCTATTAGTCAAGTAGTTGAAGTAAATTTGTTCTCAACNGAGACTCCTTCACAATACTACCTTCACACAATAGTGTTGCTGTACACGACAGCTTAGCAACTACGTGAATTTCTGAAGTTACGCTAATTTATACCCTCATTCTGTCGGTCGAATACGAAGTTAGGTTGTCATTTTCTCTGTAGTGGAATATAGGGAAATATGCATATGTCTATTAGTCAAGTAGTTGAAGTAAATTTGTTCTCAACNATTTTCTCTGTAGTGGAATATAGGGAAATATGCATATGTCTATTAGTCAAGTAGTTGAAGTAAATTTGTTCTCAACTACAGCTGATAAATTTTATATATAATGCCCAACTGGAACATATTTCACATGGTCGTCATCAGCAAATTTGTAGGTCACACTTGCGTTCTCGATGTCCTGGATAGTTGTAGCAACTTCGTTTTTCACCTTAAATGTTAGCAATGCATGTTTGTTGTTCACATCTTCTGATGTCTGTATAGCTCGCACTCTTCATAGTAAATGTCTGCAACACTCGCATTTTCTTCTTCACACTTGGTGAAGGTTTTGCAGGTGGTCGTACAGGACATTCTCGATTGCATGCCCTCAATCTGCATACATCGATTTGTCAAGTGACCTAAGTAAATTTGTTCTCAACTGTAGCCTATGTTTCTTACATTATGTCCAACCGGAACCCTCTTCCATATATTCTTCTTCCTCGTGACAAAGCTTCTGTATACTAGCTTCAATGCTGTCTTCAATTTCGTACGTGTTATACAGAGGTACATTCGGGGACTTGCAGGCTCTCTCACTATATTCATCATCTTCATGCGGTTCTCATTTGGTATATTTACAGTCCAACCATATATTATATTTTACTGCGCCTTTTTTTTCCATCTCACCTGTAAGTTGATCTATAATATTCTGTTTCATATGCTTAAAATATGTACAAATATCGTCCACCATACCTGATGAATAAGATGCAACATATGTCTTCATAAGACCTCGGAATGCAGATTCTTTCAGTATGAATCCATTCTCATTTGGTAAGTTTACAACAGACACAGGTGTACGTGCTTTATATGTACACATTTTTCTATGATTGTAATACGACTCACGACATAGTTTTACCTGATGGTCGTGTATTTCGCGTCGCATGCTGTCTGGAACGCCTGTTACTTCATAACATGAGAATTCACGACCACACTTATAGCAACAAGTAGTATAGTAAGCCCATTGTGTCTTCTTCAAACATTTTCCAGATTTCTCATGTTGACGAGCACTGCTACTTTTACTAAAGGTCTTGCTGCAGTAGTAACACGAATATCTTGATGCCTGTGGAGAACTGTTCATGTCCAGGTCGGATGTTGTCGATGGCGACAGCACACCAGTATCCAATGCAGCAGGTGTCTGGCCTTCGCATGTTTTTTTCAGATGCATGCAATACACTACATCTCTTAGCTGGCACATGATAGAGTCCCTCACATGTTGCAAGACATATTTTTAAGTTATCGCGTCGTCCAAATTGAGACTTGCAGTGTTCACATGTTAAGCTAGATTGCTTCATGTTCATAAAACAAGCAGTTTCATGCCACCGGGCCACAGCTCTTAGTAAATGGCTTCTTGCAGAAACAGCACACATGGCTTTCTGTCGTAATTTCCATCTTCGCTCGAGACGATGTAACACTCTTCGAAATTCGAATAAGAACTAAGACGATTCCATTAATTTCACATGTGTGTATATATATATAAATATATATATATATATAAAATCTTCTCATTTCATCAGTGGGATTTAAGCTTTTTTTATGAATTCTATAATCGCCAATTCAGCTAGCTAGCATATCTAGTTTGCTACACCACCATACAGCTGCAAGTTTTTTCTCCACAGCTCCTTGAAATGTTTATACTATAGCTTCAAATCGAGGCAAAGCACTTTAACAATAAACCCTACATTTCTCATGACGGCGTGCGTTGCTACTTTTACTAAAGATTTTACCACAATAGCAACATTGTTTCTTACATGTTGGTGAAGGATTGTGTTCATTGTTCACATGAAGGTCACAAGTTGGTGATGTAGGTGTAGCAATACTTCGTACAGCAGAAACCTGATCGTCACAAGTTTGTAATGCTGTCAATATACTTTGTTGCTTAGTATGTAGAGGAAAGAGGTCTTTACACTGTTTCGTATGTCTGTTTAAAGTATCTGTACGAGTGAAAACACCTTCACACATATCACGTCGATCGCTTGTGCGACGCGGATTCAGCTTACATTTATGCTTTATATGTCTCTTCACATTGTATACGTATGAAAATTACATGTTACAGTAGTGACATGGATGACTAGGAGATGTGACTGATCCGCCCGTGGTTTCCTCGGTAGGGTATGATGACTTTAAGGATGTTGATGGTTCAGATTTTTCTTTCGCAGGTATCTTGCCATCAAAAGTTTCCTTTAATCTCAGCAAATACTGATTGACATGTGGAGGAAGGAGAGGTTTGCATGTTGCACTATACCTTTTTAACCTATCGAGTCTTCGAAAATATGATTTACACTTTTCACATGATAAGACAATGCATTTCATATTTTGTTGGCAGCCAGTCTCTTGTCGACGAGCATGGCAATTTTTAGGAAAAGTATTCTTACAGTAGCAGCACAAATAACTTTCCCGATTATTTTCCATCGTAGAAAAACAGCACTGTTCACTCTTCGATGTCTGAATAGCAACTGAGACAGTCAGTGTATACTACAACCATTAACCATCACCTTGGATGATGTGAGGTGCCCTTGACTTTAACTAAACCTTTGGAAGACGTTATGTTGAATTTATGTTTATGGACTGCATAAAAAATAGCTTAAATTTTACGTACAATATATATGAAAATTTGTACATTCAGACCCTACACACCTGCGGTTCGGAACACACAATACGCTACAATATACATAGGTTGTTAAATGCATATAAATATTTGTTTTATAATTATTTTTATATGTGTTTTGCAACATCGTGTAGTAGTGATGTCTCTCTTGCATGACTAATTGCTCGCAAGCCTCACATAATATGTTAGACCCCTTTATCCTTGTGTGCGGTAGTGTTCCTTATGATAGATTGACAGCTTCGTCAGTGACAAGACTATTTCTAGGGCCTCACGTAACATGTTAGGTATCTTTATCCTTGTGTGCTGCAGTGTTCTCGTCGCGAATGATGCCTATGTTGTGAATAGGTGATGACTATGTTACGATTTTGGTAGCTGTATCTTAATGGTTCGGAAATTATAATCTACTATGCTTATAGGTAAGCTTAGGATGCAAATGCCCATGCAGTCATTTTTATTGTTGGAGTTGATACAAATGCTATGGATTTGATAGCAGTATCTTCAACAGGTCGGAAATTACGACCAACTATGCTTATAAGTACGCCTAGGGTATAAAATAACCCTGTGATAATTTTCGTTGCCGGGGGCGATTCATATGTTACAAATTTGTCACCTATACCTTAAATGGTTCGGGAATTACGGCCAACTATGCTTTTAAGATCGCATAGGGCTTAAATTACCATGTGATAATTTTAATTGCCAGAGGCAATGTCTATGTATGCTAGAGTGTGAAGTTTGGTGAGTCGTCTATCCACTGCAGCACTACAGTCGTGGGATACACCGCCTGAGACAGTGTGTTGTCTATCCACTGCACCACCGCAACTCCACACACATAATGGAATGCAAGAGCATGGAGTTTGACATGTAGTCTATCCACTGCATCACCGCATCCCCCATTGAAATGCTAGAACAAGTCCCGCACTGCCTGGGGCTATGTCTATCCACCCAACCACCGCGGCCCCAGGAAGCGAGTCGTCTATCCACCGTACCACAGCGACCCCTAAGAAGTAAGTCGTCTATCCACCACACTGCAGCGACCCACAAGAAGTAAGTCGTCTATCCACCACACCACAGCGACCACCAAGAAGTGAGTCGTCTACCCACTGCACCACTGCAGCCCCACATCGAATGGAATGCAAGAGCCGCACAGCCTGGGGCGATGGCGATTCGTTGTAGAGAGCTGTGTTGGAAAATTTTGAAAAACAACATGTGTTGATGTGGGAGCCGGCCTGTAGCCTGGGGCTATGTTATGAAGTCGAGGCGTTGTCGTAGGGATACGTCTAAGGCTATGTCTATCCACCGCTCCACTGCAGTCCCAAGAAGCGAGTCGTCTATCCGCCCCACCACTGTGGCTGCCAAGAAGCGATTTGTCTACCCACCACGTCACCGCGGCCTCCAAGAAGCGAGTCGTCTACTTACCACACCACCATGGCTCCTAATAAGCGAGTCGTAATGAGGAAATTAGCATTATCACGAAGAAGCTGTTTTAGGCATGCATGAATAATTTTGACATAGGCATGCGTGAATAAGTTTGACATAGGTAAATCGAATCCACTGCTACATGGCGTCCCATGCTGAAATACTACTGCATTGTTGCCTGTTTCTCACATGATACATCGTCGAAAATAAACACAGATTTTGGTAACGCATCACTTGGCTGCACGACCTTGCCATTGTCAGTAAATGGAAAATAACGAAGTCCGTCCATGGCTTGTAGTATTTGTGATAGGCGTAAGTACATTGGATGTTGTAGTGATTTTGAGTATAGGTAAACGTTTTCGAACCGAAGACCGAAGGGATCCTCCAGAAGGCTGAGAAGCACACATGTCTTACCGCAGTAACTCGGTCCTGCTATGATACCCCGTACGGTGCTAGGTAGCAGCTTTCCATGACGTAATCTGAATACATTAGTTTTATCGTCGTCGTCGTCGACATCACTGATGAGGACAGGAAACGTGGTGGTCTGTGGCACGATCTACATTGAACTGATATTCAAATTGGGTAAACCACGATACTTATGTTAGTCTTGAACATCCGAGTTCAGGTGATGTGGCCGGCCACGTAGTTGTGGAACTGTGTGTGTGCATGTGCGCGCATGTGCTTGGACGTGTGCATGTGAGTGTGTATGCATGCGCATGATCGCGCATGTGTGTGTGCTAAAGGAGTTGTCTATCCGCCACACCACTGCGGCCCCCAGGAAGCGAGTCGTCTATCCACCATGCTATCGCCGCCCCCAATGAGGTGGAGTCACTGTAGGGAGCCACGGAATTCATGAGCATGAAGTATACGATTTAGTAGGAAGGAATTAAATGAAAATCGAATTTGGGAAGATTCTGAGAAAATTTGGGAAGACTCTGAGAAAATTTGGGAAGACTCGATGAAAACCCTCTAGTATGGAATGCAAGAGCATGAAGCAGGGACCAGTCGAGTCATCGTGGCAGGGATTTGGGTAGAGTTGGAGAAAACCCCTCAATCCCTCATTGCCCAAAAAGGAGTCACTCCTCTATATTGTGGGGTCATGAGCAATTTCAGACCGCCACACAGCCCTAGCATGGAATGCAAGAACACGACACAGGGACCAGTCAGGGGTGATGTGACAGGGATTTGGGAAGACTCGGAGAAAACCTCCTAACTTGGAATACAATAGCATGAAATAGGGGCCAGTCGAGGCACCATGGTAGGGATTTGGGTAGACTAGGAGAAAACCCCTCATTGCCCAAAAAGGAGTCACTCCTTCATATTGTGGGGTCATGTCAGAGGCTATGTCATGGAGTCATGGCAGGCGTTACTGTAGGGACACGCCTGATGCTATGTCTATCCACTCTGCCACCGTGGCACCCCTCGCCATTGAATGCGAGAGCATGAAGTTTAGCATGGCATCTATCCACTGCATCACCACGGCCCCCAAGAAGCGAGTTGTCTATCCACCACTTCACCGCGACACCCTGTACCCTGGGGCTATGTCATGGCTTCTGAGAAGGGAGTTGTCTATCTGCTACGTCACTGCGACAACCTGTTGCCCGAGACTATGTCATGGTGTCGTGGCAGGCGTTGCTGTAGGGACACACCTGAGGCTATGTCTATCCACTCTGTCACCTCTTCACCACTCGCTATTGAATGCGAGGGCGTGAACTTTAACATGTCTATCCGCTGCATCACCGCGGCTCCCCAAGAAGCGAGTTGTCTATCCACTACTTCACCGCGACATCCTGTAGCCTAGGACTATGTCATGGCTCCCAGGAAGTGAGTTGTCTATCCGCTACATCACCGCGACATCCTGTAGCCCGAGGTTATGTCATGGAGTCGTGGCGGGCGTTGCTGTAGGGAGATAGATACCTGAGGATGCGTATATCCACTCCACCACCGTGGTACCCCTCGCTATTGAATGTGAGAGCATGAATTTTAACATGGCGTCTATCCACTGCGTCACCGCAGCCCCCGGTCGAAATTCCAGAAAAATACTTGCAAAGTCTCGTAGCCTCAGGCTATTTGAACTCGATGCCTCGGGCTATTTAATGGGAAGGAGGCGTCGTGCTAGGGAGCACGCCTGAGGCTATTTCATAAAGTTTGGGTGTTGTCTGAGAGGGACACAGCCTGAGTCTATGTAGGAAAAAAAGATAGCCGCCATAAAATTTTAAAGAAAAAATTTGAAACTTTTGCAAAAATTTAAAATTCTTGAAAAATTGGAATTTTTTTTTTTGGGAAAATTTTGGAAACAAAATGGCCACCATAATAATTGAATGAGAGAGCAGGTGGTTTTCGTACTGGCTGCCAAGATGGCCACTGTATAAGTGGAATGCAAGAGCATGATGTTTACAGCTTTATTAGCAAGATTCTGGCTCCCTCACTCCCACGCACTATGCTGGCATCAAACCTACATTTTCTAACTACTCACTGGTAAACGTCAGTTCACACTGCTCTGCTGTGTACAGGCATGCGCAGTCAATTTAAATGCTTCACTTGCCTTTTATACACGCTTTCCATTTCCTGTGAGTTAAGTTTCATTTGCAAGTTTCCTTCATGGTGCTGCATGTTTCTGACATAAGAGTGTACAAACCTAGGGAAAAAGCATGTAAGTACGATTGAAGATCACCGCATTACAAAAGCTAATATTACGTACAGGACAAGTGGAAGAAGTGATTTAGGAAGGTCTAGAATACGATGTAAAGAAAGCATTAAGAAGTCGGAACAGGAAAATGCCTAATCCACGAAGTAAAGAGGACGACGAACTTTACGAACTTATTGCAGAATTTTTTCAGCTGGCTCACTTTTTCCGGTAACATGTTCATCTTATTTTATACCTCTCTGTTACTCTGGCAAATTATTTTTGCTATTGTTGTCTAACATCTTCGCTTTATGCCGGGAGGCTAGTCGTGGGATCACTTACAGAACTTTTAAAAATAAACTTATATTTAGAACCGACACATGCCATACACATTCATGTTTTAGCCGGTACTTGAACCCGGAACCGTGTAGTCAGAAGGCGTTCTAGCGACCTCACTCACGGCCACCTTATGCACTGCTGATGCTCCTGCATTTCAGACATCAACTACAATTTTGGACAACTCGGGATGCAACTCAGCTAGAATACTTCCCGGCAGCACCGGTCGAAACAGGCGGGAAGGAAGTGGCGCAAGCGTCGGGAGTCCTCAGTACTGGGCGACACTTACTAGTTTCCGCGTTGCATGTATGTGAACAATAGCTACAGCTGCTCGGTCCACTGATAGGTAGCCGATGGCGCGTGGGAACTGCGGGCTGATAACAGTGTCGCCACACAATGGCGTGGTTTCTCTCGCCGCGGCCACGAAACGACGAGCAGTCTGCTTTGGCGCACAGAAAGGCACGTACATATTGACCTTTCATCCCAGCCGCCTTCCGTAGGCAAAGCTTTGTTTGGTGTAGGCTGTTCATGGCTGATTGAGCACTTTTGAAACTACCCACTGTAAAATGTCAATGCCCCTACCCGTATACAGTTTAACGGGCACAGTGACTGGCATACGTCCAGTAAAGATGGTTAACGAACGACGCACTCAGGGAAAGTAGATCCGTTGAATTAGATGCGTCAGGTAAACGTTTGTAAATATTAAAATGATTTATTTTGCGTTGTTTTTAATTCGTATAAGTGTAGGAATTAGCAACTTTGTAATACTTACATTTACTTTTCTAATAATTCCACAGATTTACTCGACCGACGCCTGAATGAAACGATCAGGCCCATGACAATGTTAATTTGACATATGATGGAATAATACAAAATGTGCATACAAATAGATCTTAAGCAGCACTTTCAAAAGTCCTCAGTTAACTATAGCATTTTTTTTCAACTTCGTCACTTGAAAAACGTAGCAAGTGACTCTTACTCATCTTTATACTTTTAGCGTGTAGCTTAACAGTAGGGGACGCAGGATGTTTCAAGGCTTAGAAGTGTGGGAACGCTAAGGGCGTCCGAGAAATGTACAGAAAATGCTTCATCACCTTTATGTGTTATACAGTAAACTGGCATGTTCCATCGGCAGTTCACCTCTGTGAGACTTTCAGCGGTGACGCTAAATTATTGCGCAATAATAAAGCACTTTCTTGAATTACTTCACCTATTTTCCATCAGAGTTTTTACCCATAACCGATTGTAAAATCTTCCGTTTTATAAATTTCTTTTTTTTTAAATACACATTAGAAACGGATATAGAAAATTGAAACTAGTCTTAAGACGTGAAATGTTTCTTAAATGCTATTCATAAGCGGACACCTCTCAAACACGTAGGCACTATTTTAAACAAAACTTTTTTCTGAAGCTATGTTTTCTGTTTCGTGGCTTAGTTTAGCCGTATACAAGCAACTTAAATCTAATTTGTAACATAAACAAAAACTGTTTTATACTTATCAGATATGCTTTTAATGGTTACGTAGACTTGGCATACCTGCTTTATTCCCGAAGTCGCTAAAGATGGTTGTCTTTGCATACGGGGCTGCTGATTTGAGTACGTACATACATAGTTGGTGGTAGCAGTTTAAACATTTGCATTGATACGGCAGCTCGCATGACACAAATCGAGGTGTTTTTTAAAAATTATTCTAAATTCAATAGTTATTTTGTTTTTGTTTAGTACGAGAACTTGTGTTCAAACTTTCAGAAATACCTATTAAAATTTTTTGTTTTACAAAAAATTTACAATGCATGTTGTTAGTAAACACACATATCACATACTGACTGTCGCCAACAGGCAGCGTCATTGCTATAAGGTTATTAATGTATGGTAGGCCTATATGCTGCTTGCAGTAAGTATTAACAATATCCTCTGCCATCGTCTGCGCAGTGGGTACATCAGCATACCATTGATGCATGTAGGTTTTCAAAAAGAGGACCACTTTTGTTAATTAGATCAAACTGCTCATTAAACCAGCATCAAACGTTCTTAGTTCCTGACGATAAAATACCGAGCTGTAAACCATTTTTTTAGTCAAATTATGAATCGGCAAGTCTAAATTAACCGAAAATCTTGTTGAAACACTCTCAGATGAACCGTTTTTGAGAAAATTGGGTGAGAATTTCGAAAGAGACGCAGAATGGTCTGCCAGGCAAGCAACAGACAATGCCTGTTTTGATGGTAGGAGTGAGGGAAAAAATTTGGGCGGCTCTTAACATTGAGGTCTTAGGAGCCAATGAGGGTTAAGCGAGGTGAGTATGGAGCAACGCCGGAATTCAGGGGCGGAGGAAACGTGAGATCCCAGAGAAGGCTCGCCGACCAGTGGCATCGTCCGGCACGATTCCCACATGCGGAAGTCCGGGTGGCGGCCCCACCGGGAATCGAACCCGGTTCGCCTTGGTGGGAGACGAGTAGTCTAACCACTACACCACCGTGACCCCCTCCATGGTAGGACATTTGAACAATTCCTGTATACAGTATGGTTAGTGCGTTTACTTGTGTACATGCAGAAGTTTGCAATGTTTCAAAAGATTCGTTTACTGCAATATTACCTCCATCGTATTCATTTTGCAGCCCAGTACCACTTATTTACACGCGCGCCCATTCGTGCTGTACAGTAAATCAAGGTGCCATCATCATTAGTTAATGCAAATCACCCGACTCACACCATAACACGACTATTTGCACATTTAAATTACAGCGAGCACTATTCGCTTTTCACTCGCGTATCGTTCATTCACAAGTCCTATATCAGGCCACTGACAGTTTGTTTTGAACTTTACGTTTTTAACTTTACTTCATTGTAACAAAGTTTCATGTAAACATAGGGTGGCAACCCTAATTTACTTAATGAAGGCGGATGATTTTACCAACTACGTTTTCAGAGGTGTAAGATCTCCGTTACACAAATCACTATTCACCGATTGGTTATGCTTCGTTTCAAATACCTGCACTGATCGCAGCGCGCTCAAGTTTTGAATTTGGCGCCACTCCGCCGTATTTCGGTTCTCGGTACCCCTACTCCTGCTCCATCTCTACCTCCTCCTTGGTTACGCCTTCTGGCACTCACTGTTCGTTTGGGCACCAACTCGTCGGCGCTTTTCCAGCCTTGATATGGTTACGTGATTTACTGATGTAAACGGATGTGCTGCTTTGCCATGCAGGTGGGTTAAATGTTGCGGAGTTTTTTTTAAAAGTTTTTATGACATTATTTAAGGGCTAGTTAACTTCACCGGGATTTTCACTGACAGTTTGTATTCAAACATTTTTTTTGGTCTCCCGTTTTAAATTATGGTTCGATTAACTTTATGTGGTGCAGTGACGGTGTTGTGAATGTTTTGTTATTACCTTGTTGAAGTTTTTTTTAATGATTTTGCTGCGGTTAACCCGAGGCGGTGATGTGTTGCAACGTAATGCGGAAGTCAANCTGCTGCGGTTAACCCGAGGCGGTGATGTGTTGCAACGTAATGCGGAAGTCAAATGTACCGCACTGCTTTCACTTGGTCGCATCTAGTTGAGGTCTATTCTTCACCCATCTGCAGGATATTAATTATTTTTTACGTGTTGTTATGGTTTTAAGGAGTTCTTTACTACGCTTAGTTGTCTAGTCATAATAATTTGCTATTATTTTAAGNGATTAACTTTATGTGGTGCAGTGACGGTGTTGTGAATGTTTTGTTATTACCTTGTTGAAGTTTTTTTTAATGATTTTGCTGCGGTTAACCCGAGGCGGTGATGTGTTGCAACGTAATGCGGAAGTCAAATGTACCGCACTGCTTTCACTTGGTCGCATCTAGTTGAGGTCTATTCTTCACCCATCTGCAGGATATTAATTATTTTGTACGTGTTGTTATGGTTTTAAGGAGTTCTTTACTACGCTTAGTTGTCTAGTCATAATAATTTGCTATTATTTTAAGNTACGTGTTGTTATGGTTTTAAGGAGTTCTTTACTACGCTTAGTTGTCTAGTCATAATAATTTGCTATTATTTTAAGGTGATTCTGGTGCGCTACCGAGGAAAGGGGTTTTAACCTTAGCTCCTTATGAGCTATGAATTAGCTCCCCTATAAATTTTTACGTCAATATTTTTAATGTCTTTATTTTAATTGCCCTTGCCGACGCCTTTGTTCGGCTCAATTTTGAGCGCGCGTCATGTACGCGGCTGTCCGTTGTGTTACAGTTTTAATATTACGTGTGTTAATTTTTTTTGTCAGGCATATATATTTTTGTGGCCTTTTATATTAATTGTGAAAAAAGTTTTTTGTCTGATATTTTAGTTGCTTGAATTGTGAGGCCCTTTTACGTGATTATTGTTTTTTTACAGCCAAATATTGTAATACCAGACAAGCTACAATTTTGGTAATGTTTCTACATGTTTTTGCAGTTTTGTAAATGGATGATATTAAACGAGATTCATTATTAAAATAAATGATTATTGCAAACAGATTTGTATTGTTTATGTTTGTAATAAACTTATGCACGGCAAATACCTTATACTATTTTGAACTAAAAGCATTTCAAAACTCGTTTTTCGGGGGCACTTAAGGGAAAAGTGATACATAAGTTTTGGTATTACAATTAACGCGTAACGTATATTAGAAGTATGCGTTAGAAGCGGCGCTGTTACAACCCTCACCCCCCGCCAGCTTAAACCATTGTAGGGCCTCCTGGACATGTGTTACCCCTTAACACGTGTCGAGGTCAAGCCACGATGGGGTAGCACTTTCCGCCCACGGGCATCTCCCCCACTCCATAGCAAACCGCGTGAAACTTGTACACGCTTAAGAAACGATGAGCTATGCTAGGGATTACCACCCACGAGATAAATTAAAAAAAGTGCTGAAGGGTGATACACACCGAGAATAAGATGACAGCATATGTCAGGGGCCACCCTTCCTCCACCCCCTCTCCAAACAAGGGAGGCACGTGTAGGAATCTAGGGAGGGCGCCAAGAGAGTTTAAAAGCCTCTTTGCGGGCAGGATGGGGCTCAGTTGAATCAGGTCAGTTGAACCAGAAGTTCGCGAGAGTAAGGTTGAGCGAGAGGTTACCGGGAGAAGAGAGTCGTGGAGACGTACGTCGAGAAGCGAACCCCGAGCAGCAGTCGTGGAGAGACAGCAACAAAACCAGGGCCTTTCTAAGGCCACCCGAAGCGCCGGATCTCAGCCAGCCGAAAACAGACCAAGAACTACAAGTCGTCTCCCAAAGAACCCCCCCTCCCCAATACGCCGCCTACAGTTCGGACGAATACATTAATTAGGGTACCACTCGGATTTGTGTATGTATATTGTGATTTCGCGACAATATAACTACCAGTAACTTGAAACCCCGAAAAACTACCTTATTGAATTATCCCATTCAACACCCAAGGCACCTTATTTCTGTGCCATTTAACATTAACTGAAATCCTATGACCCACAGGTGGGGAATAGCGTCATATTTTCATAAGGAATAACCTAGTGGTCTTTGCCGATGATGTTCGAAAACATCTGTATATATAATGGTGCTGAATTCTACCGACAAATTCCGTAAAGCGATTCCTTGTGCAAAATAAAGTGGGACTCAAGGTCAGTGGGCTAAACCAGGTTCGTTAAGGGGTGGAAGTTTTAATTAAATAAAAGAGCTACTTATAGTTTCCTAATATTATTTACAATAAATAAAAATAAAATTCTCTCGACCTAAATTCTCACAATAAAATGCTGTTTACAATTAATGAATTCAATCAATACAATTAAAAATTACCTCAAGGAAATTAATGTTATTAAATAATTTGAAATCAGCCCCAATAAACAGTCCTATTCAATTATTTTTATAAATTATATGTTCGTATTTGACAGCTACAATATTTACAATCAAATCCGTATTACATGTTCATTCTGTTCCACCTCAGTTTAGTCCATGCCCCACCAGCCCGCAATGTTTTATAGTTCTCCGAGCGCCTTCACGCACAGTAGCTTTCACTCGTTGGATTTCACGCACTCTCTTTCATTCACACCACGAACACCTCGTCCGCCGTCGTCTCGCAATTTCCAGTCGTCGTCCGTCCCTCACCGCACTTTACTTCGCCTACCGCACTCAGCCAGATGGCCTCCGCCAAAGACTCCCGACCCTTTGATAACTGCAATATTTATAGGGTCAAAGGCCATCGCCCAGAAATTTCTCTAATTGCCGCGTTGCACGGAGGATTCTAATTCCCAGAATATTCTTGCGCGTCCTCTAATCTCGCCGGTTTCTCCAGTAGTGGGAAGGAGAAGGGGCTGTTAAGTCAGCAGGGTCACCGCTGTCAATCATCTCCTCCCTCATCCGGGCGATCGGCGGGGCACGAGCTGGTCTGCCGTAGGGAGGGGGGTTGAGGTGGGAAACCCCCTACAGAGCCGGGTCCACGCGTGCGTAAAGGGAGCTCGCGGCCGTTGCGAGCTACAGCGCGTAACAATATTAAATAAAATATAAGCATTTAAAAATTAAATTTTTAAACGGTATTTTTTTTTACAAAATTTTGGAAACGAAGTAAGATAAAATTTACAATCATCCGAATATTGTTTTACTTGATCGGGATCTTCAACCTAAGAGCCAAGTTTACTTAATACTAACCATTGTGATGAAAATAACAGGGATAGCCACACTCTTATTGCAGACAACTTTTTTACCGTCAGAAATTATGAACGTTTGCTGAGAAGTATTACCTAATTAACAGAAATGGTCCTCTTGTTGCAATTGCACAGGACCAACCGTTTTCGTAAAGCGCACACAAAGCTTCGAATGCAGCTATACCGTGCCTGGTACGTAGGCAATACTACCTGCAGCCGTCTATTGTATGCTGTTGTGCCCAGTGCACAGACGCAGGGGCGGACAGTTTTAACACTTACTGCAAGCAGCATGTACCAAACATTGATAAACTTTATAGTAATTAAGCTGCCTGCTTGTTTGTGTCGACAGTCGGTGGGAAATTCCCTGCAGGAAGTATTGGTATTGCCTAAGCGCCTGAAAATGTATCGTCGCCATCGAAAGACTTGTGAACGTTTTGCACGAAAACGGCGAGTCCTGAGCAGTTGCAACAAGACAGCCGATTTTTTTAAATTAGGTCCCACTGCTTAATAAATCAGCATCATATGTTCATAATTTCTGACGGTGAAAAAGTTGTCTGCAATAAGAGGGTGACCACCTCTGTTATTTTCATTACAGTGGGTGGTATTAATGAGAGTTTATTCTTACGACGAAGACCCCGATAACACAAAACAATGTTCAGAGCTTTCATTACAGTGGGTGGTATTAATAAGAGTTTACTCTTACGGGGAAGACCCCGATAACATAAAACAATTTTCAGAGCTGCAATTTTATTTTAATTAATTTCCGATATTTTGCAAAAAAAAAAAAAAAACATTAAAAACGTGATTTTTAAGTGTTTATATCACCCGTAATAATAGTCAGTATTGGTATGAAGTGTGTATATTTCCTACTTGATTTTGCACAAGGAATTACCTCACGAAGTTTGTCAGTGGTACTCAAGTAATTCTGTATATCCGTGGGAAACATTTACAACGAGCGAAGTGGCGCGGTGGTTACACACTGGACTAGCATCCGAGAGGAGTCTGATTCACTTCTTGCTCTAGTCGCTCTGGTTTCCTTTTTTTTTTTTCATGCTTTTTATAAATTACTCCATGTGACTGAAATCCTTTCCCACTCCTGTTTTCTCCGCGTCACAGATTCCATTTATAATTATCTCCGCTCTCAACGAGACGTTAAGTTAAAAAAGAAAACGTAATTAACTGACGCCATTCCCTGCTGCGGAATTTCATTGAGAATCACAAATTTCGTACGCAAACATAAGAACAATAATCGCTGTTATCTTAATCATAATGTTCAGCTTGGGCAAGCAAAATCTTAATGAAATATTTGAGCAAGTGTGAAAAAATTGCAAGGGACTGCTTTGGCATCCGCTAAGAGCTATAAATGAAGACCAATTGAGAAAACAACCCTTAGGCAAGCTGAACTGGACTAAAACCCCAGCCTTCCAACTTTGGGTCGAGCACATAAGCAGCATAATAATCGTAAGCTAACACAAAATTGAATAAAACTTGTTTGATATTTAAGAATTCAATTCGTTGTGTGCCGGTAATGTAAGTTGCAATGGAAAGTACGAATGAGCCACGTTATGTATATAAAGTTCCAATTTGCAACGTGGAAACAACTCCAGTGCCGTAGGGGCAGAAGCATGAGTGAGTGAAGAGACTTGGGCGACTCTTTAACATCGAAGTCTTGAGAGCTGATAGGGGCAGAAGCGGATCTAGACTTTTGACTTTTGGTTTTTTGAAGTTGGGAGAGGGGTGGGGAGGGTGTCATTTTCTCATTGTGCAGGCGCAAGTCTCGACTTTCGATTCGTGGCATGGGAAGGGGACACTATTTAGTCATAATTTAAGGAAAAAAAAAATCGAATTAATTAAATAAAAGCAGTATGTTGAATAATTCTGTTATTAATACATTTCAGTTTTAAAACATTAACAGANATCGAATTAATTAAATAAAAGCAGTATGTTGAATAATTCTGTTATTAATACATTTCAGTTTTAAAACATTAACAGAAAAGTTTCATGTCAGTGCGAGGGTTTGTAAAACGTGTGGTCCTCTCTCCCTCTGAATCCGCCCTACGAAGGGGGAGGCTCTGGTAAAGATTAATTTAAGGTCAGGTTGATGATACTACTATAATTTAATTAATTTGCCGCTTCACGGCAGAAAGCAATGCATCTGTTATTCCATTGAAACTGTGTAGTTTTTCGTATCTACAATCCTGTTTAATATTCGAAAATACTTTAACATCACACTCTAATTTTTGAATTTTTCGACCGTATTTCAAGTTACGCAATTGATTTTACTTTTGCTTGCCTCACGTTAACGCTATCTGTTAACAAAAAATAACTTTTTTCTTCCGTCAGCACAGACAAATCTATTCCAAAATTTGATACTGGAAAATACGTCACTTATGTGCAACACTATTGTATAGCTAAATTTCATAATAATTATTAAGTGTAATGGTCTATAAGAACTTTTTTTTAACCCGCAATAAATGTACCTATTCTGTAGCAACTTATAATAGTGGCAATGCAGTGACAGATTCCTCCAGGATTTTGGGACAGCGACAAAATGCAAAGAATAAGCTGGAACTATACGGGAAATTTATTTATGCCATATGTTTAGAATTATTTTTCTCATCCGTGTATTGGGGCTAAGTTAAAACACGTATTNCGTGTATTGGGGCTAAGTTAAAACACGTATTCAGAAAAACAGATGCTGTGGCATAGAGTATGTGACGTCTTTATTCGTAAACAACCTGATACACTATAAAACAATGTTTTTTTTCCCCATTAAGTTATTGAACTTATTGTACGAAGGTTTTGTATATTATAGATAAGAGCAAATTGTACAAACCTAGTTCATNCCATTAAGTTATTGAACTTATTGTACGAAGGTTTTGTATATTATAGATAAGAGCAAATTGTACAAACCTAGTTCATAAAATAATGTCTTTTCAAATGCAGTCCACGAGAAGAAAAAAAAAGCTATTTGTAACTCCAAAGGAAGGTCACTATGCTATCTATACGCTAGTACACATTTTTTCGTTTGATGGCCTCGAGTCTTGTGTAAATAACTGTGGGATGTTTGCACATATATAGTTCACTAGAAATGAACAACCTAGATAAATATCAAACCACAACATGAAAAACGTGAATATATAACGTTCTCATAAATAAATATGGTAATTTCACACACACTATGATTTTCAAGTAAATTAATTAGAAATTCGTTGCTTGAAAAGAAGAATAAAGTGATTCAAAATTCTGGGACCATGACAATTGAATATAACTGGAAGAATGTGAATAGCTGGTGCTATGTAATCGCACTTTGAGCGAAATTCATATTTTTCATTATAATATTGCAAAATGACCAAGTTGGTTTAGAGAAAAAACTTATTATGTAAATTATTTAGTAATTTAGTAATTTACATTACTGAAATATACACCAAATGGATTTTGTACAAAGCGGAAAAAAAAGATCTTGCTAGTAAATATAAACAACATACGAATATTTGTGAATAACATTACTGAGAGTCAAGTAATATGCAATTACTTTAAAAAAACATTAAAATTTTTAACTCTGTGTGGGGGATAAAAATAGCGACTTCCAAAGTACATATATTTACTTATAGGAATAGGGAGCCGAATAGCTTACTTATGGACAATGATTTTCCCATTTTAGTTTGACGGCAGTCGTGATATTATCTGATGAACCTGACTTCACTTTTGGCTACGTTGACTTTTCAAAAGATTTACTTTGACAATTTGAAAATTTCGCAAAAAGATGAAAAAATAAAAAAATAAGTAATGTAAATCTCCGGTAGTTATCTCTTTTAAGCTTCATCTTTCGGTTATGCTATAGGAAACACGAAATTCGTTAAAAGTAAAATAAATTTGTTAATAGAAAACAGTTGTAAATTTTCCGGGGATATGCTTAATATAAAAAAAAATTAAATTATCATTTCTGGTGCTGTACATTTACATCTGTTTGTATGCCAACGTGATATTTTCAGCAGAACTCCATTTAAAAATAAGATATTCTGGTAAAATTTTATTTAAGTAAATTTAATTGATTTGATATCTGGCTGTTCTTCCTGTAATGGAACAGCGTATTTATTTTGGAACTATATTGAGTGGCAAATTAATACTTATTATTGGTACCTGACGTGTTTTATACCGGATGAGTCGCCCGCGCCTATTTTTCCATGCATATGCAACCCGCACACAAACATACCCATCTAACAAAACGCCAATCATAGCAGAAGACCACGTGCACGTTGATTCGTTGTCGTCAGTACAGCAAGAGGAGAAAGGATGGTGTTATGCCAGCAATGCGTTAGAAAGCCGTCACTTTTCAAATAATGCACATCCGTTTATTGTGTTGAAACAGATTATTGCGATATTTACCTAATACGTTGGTACTTAACGATTGCGTCCTTAGTAACACACATCTGCCTCGCTTCGAGCCATAGTGTTTCTTTATGTGACATAAAAATACAGTCACCGCTTACTTTATTGGCGAAAAGTAGTGAACGCCCACTTGCTGTTTTGTAGCGATTCTCTATTTTCGCGACGCTGATTGGTGAGAATGTTCGCTGATGTTCAGGTAACATACGAGGCGCCATAAGAAGTACGTACACTGCACGGGACTCGGCTACACAAGATACAATTATTTTACAGCGGAGGAGATGTTAAAAAAAAAAAATNGTACGTACACTGCACGGGACTCGGCTACACAAGATACAATTATTTTACAGCGGAGGAGATGTTAAAAAAAAAAAATTAGTACTGTGTGCGGGTTGCATAGATATATAAAAATAGGCGCGAGCGACTCACCCGGTATAATATCTGCTGAACTTGTCAGAGGAATATGGTGCAGGTGCATTATGCATTTCGGCTGGAAGCTCATGAAATCCAATCATAAAACTATTGCTTTCCTGTGATTAATTAAGTTTTTTTGTAAGTTTTNAGTACGTACACTGCACGGGACTCGGCTACACAAGATACAATTATTTTACAGCGGAGGAGATGTTAAAAAAAAAAAAAAATTAGTACTGTGTGCGGGTTGCATAGATATAGAAAAATAGGCGCGAGCGACTCACCCGGTATAATATCTGCTGAACTTGTCAGAGGAATATGGTGCAGGTGCATTATGCATTTCGGCTGGAAGCTCATGAAATCCAATCATAAAACTATTGCTTTCCTGTGATTAATTAAGTTTTTTTGTAAGTTATGAGGAATTATTTATTTTATATTAGTTATTTAAAGCACAAAAAATATTGCGTAAATGGAATATTTATGTGGTCCGTTAAACGAATTTCTCTATTAGGGTATTTTCTCTAAATCGTTAAGGCTGTTCCCGAATATTGCTGTTAGCCAAAGGCAGTGTTTCGTTAGATGACGTCAGAAGTAACTGCCGTCTTCCTCCATGAAAATGGGAAGAAACATTTTCTTTTTAAAAGGGAGACAGTAAAATATAAATCTTCACAAATGAAANAGAAACATTTTCTTTTTAAAAGGGAGACAGTAAAATATAAATCTTCACAAATGAAAAAAAAAAATCATGTTTGAAGATTTTCTTGGGTTTTTCCGAGCATAATTATTTTTTAACTTATAATATATATATATATATATATATATATAAATATATAGTCACTGTTTCGTATACAACATGCAGCGGTTTCAATATAATGATTAAGGGTAAGGAACTTGGTCCCGAGCAATTGGAGGATTCTCCTTTAGGAAAATGGGTCCAATGTTACGTAGACACGGCTATAATGGCAATGGCATGGTAGTAAGGAAAGAGGCCTTACACCAATAAGAATAACCGTGCTGCAAGACCGCTCTTCGCTAAAGAGCACCTAAATAAGAACCAGGAGTTTTTGGAACAATGTCGTCTGGCCAGATTAAACTAGAATAAACTCATTTGGCTCGGATGGAGAAAAGCTAATACGGCCGATGAAGTTTGTAATACACTTGCCAAAGTTAAACAAATGTTCCGTTGGGAAGGGGAGGGGAGAGGAACATTCTATTTACTTATAATACAATTGACAAGTTTGTGTGAAACGACATTGTAAAGAATAATGCCACGCCAAGTGCAGAAAAATAGGAATGTCATGTTCCTACAATTTTCAACACAACGACCCGAAAAACACAGCTGGTTTTAATAAAGAATGGTTAATTTGTAACATTCCAAAACAATTGAAAACTCCCCCGTCTCCTATCCTTAACCGCATTCAACATCTATGGGCATTTATGAAGTTTCAAGCAAACAGTAGAAATTNACTCCCCCGTCTCCTATCCTTAACCGCATTCAACATCTATGGGCATTTATGAAGTTTCAAGCAAACAGTAGAAATGTTTCTTCCGAGGAGCCGAAAAGAGTAGTGACTAAAGAATGGTACAGCATCAGTGGAGAAAGATGTGAGAGACTAGTCAGCTCTATGCAGTGCAAATGAAAAGCAGTTATCAAAGCCAAAGGCTACTCCAAAANGAAAGATGTGAGAGACTAGTCAGCTCTATGCAGTGCAAATGAAAAGCAGTTATCAAAGCCAAAGGCTACTCCAAAAGATACTAGACGTTCTGTTTTGTGGGTTTCATTAATTAATTGCAACTTGTGAATAACAATGGGACATAGAAAAAAAAGTTACTTCCTTGGTTTTATTTTGTATTTTGTGTTGAATTTTTGCATTAACAATTTACTTGTTGATATTTATACACTTTGTTTGTGAAAATTGCAACACTCAGAAAGAATGGCCAGAATGAATCCAAACTCGGCGGATAAGTAGGACAGCGTACCAGCAATAAGTGATTACGATTTCAGAGAGATGGCTTACACAAAGACCCAGCAGTGTCCTCCCTTGGGTGACCGGAAAGCTCAGTCAGTGAAGAGCCGTCAAACGAAGTGAAAGCAAGTACCAGTATGCCTGTCAAAGGGCGCCATATCAGCATGTGAGTGAGTTCGAACGGGGCATAATGATTGGTCTCTGGGAAACGGGCTTGTCATACCATGACATTTCGGCTCCTATAGGGCATGCTGCTACGACAGTGATGTGTGTGTGGAACCAGTGGATAGAAGAAGGTCGTACGCAACGACAAGCGGGAACAGGATCACACAATGTGACCACAGCACTGGATGACCGCCATCTTGTCCGCATGGCCGTAACGAACCGTACAGCTTCGCAGTGTTGGCTCGACACTGGAGCACTCTAACGGGTGTGAACCTGTCTGCGTCGACGGTTCGACGCCGTCTGCTGCGGGCTGAACAGGTGGCACTCATGCCATTGCGTCGGCTTCCATTGTCCAGAAACCACAAACGCCTCAGACTGCAATAGGCACATGAACGCCGCCACTGGCGTGCTGAGTTGCAAAATGTAGTGTTTATCGGACGAGTCCCGTTTCAACCTGTCCTACAGTGATGGCCGCACACGCATTAGATGCTACTGTGGTGACCGAAATCTGGCAGCCTGCATTGTGGAGCGGCATAGCAGACGAACGCCAAGTGTGATGGTTTGGGGCGCAATTGGATACAACATGCGATCTCGACCCCTATGTATGGAGGGTAATGTGAACATAAACCACTACATCAGGGAGGTTTTAGAGCCCGAGGTACTGCCCCTCCTTTAGGCAAATTCACTTGNAGGCACATGAACGCCGCCACTGGCGTGCTGAGTTGCAAAATGTAGTGTTTATCGGACGAGTCCCGTTTCAACCTGCCCTACAGTGATGGCCGCACACGCATTAGATGCTACTGTGGTGACCGAAATCTGGCAGCCTGCATTGTGGAGCGGCATAGCAGACGAACGCCAAGTGTGATGGTTTGGGGCGCAATTGGATACAACATGCGATCTCGACCCCTATGTATGGAGGGCANTACAACATGCGATCTCGACCCCTATGTATGGAGGGCAATGTGAACATAAACCACTACATCAGGGAGGTTTTAGAGCCCGAGGTACTGCCCCTCCTTTAGGCAAATTCACTTGCCATATTTCAGCAGAACAATGCTCGGCCATATGTGCCGAGGAATGTGCAAGCCTTCTTCAATGAAAGACGGATACCACTACTTCCCTGGCCTGCACGTTCATCTGACATATCGCCCATCGAACATGCCTGGGATATGGTTGGTCGGCGACTTGTTCGTCATGGCCTTCCAGAAATCACAGTTGATGCTTTGTGGACTCTCATACAAACCGCGTGGAGGGAGATTCCCCATGAACATATCAAGGTCCTCTTTGATTCCATGCCACGACGTTTAGGGGCTCTGATTGCAGCACGTAGGGGCTTCACACCGAACTGAATTCTCAAGGACAGAGATCATGCACAGTTCTGTAATCAGAATCAATTGTGTATTGTCATGTACCTAATCTGTGGTATAAAGTTCATTGCAATCACATGTATCCTTCTTGGAGTTGCATTTTTCGCAAACGTTAGTGTATATAAAAGTGAAAGTCTGTATTTACATAGGCCCTAAGTATGTTCGTTCTCTATGCCATTCTACCCCGTTTGACAAATCTGGACCAAATTTGGCAGGGATACCCTTCAGCACCCAACTCGTTTAGACCAAAATGGACTCCGGCTCCCCTTTGGGCTGGAGACTCCTAAAACAAGGTCACGTGTCACCTAATATCTACTGGTTCCGAAACTCTTAAAACAGTGTCATGTATCTCTCATTGTCATCTTATACCCCCTGGAGAAACTGGGTAGTTCTGCCAGTATTAAGTAAATTAAATTACCCATATTTTTAAAACCGAAATAAATAGAAAAATTAACTAAACTATCTGAAATATAAAGATATTGCCATAAAATCGAAATGTATGTANCAACTCGTTTAGACCAAAATGGACTCCGGCTCCCCTTTGGGCTGGAGACTCCTAAAACAAGGTCACGTGTCACCTGATATCTACTGGTTCCGAAACTCTTAAAACAGTGTCATGTATCTCTCATTGTCATCTTATACCCCCTGGAGAAACTGGGTAGTTCTGCCAGTATTAAGTAAATTAAATTACCCATATTTTAAAAACCGAAATAAATAGAAAAATTAACTAAACTATCTGAAATATAAAGATATTGTCATAAAATTGAAATGTATGTATAAGAAAGTGACATACTATGCTTCCAACGACGTGAACTGAAAGGCGGAGGTGTATTCACAAACGGGTAAGCATCCAATATTGTGTTCAGGAAGAAAATGTTATTACTACGCTGCTGAATACTTCGGCAACAAATATGAACGTTTATAGAGTTTGAAAGATGTGAAGCAGTGCCTTCTCGATGTCTGTATCTAAGAATATCACACAAATTTACAAGCACGTGTATATCGCATGCTGTTCGAACTAGCTTCTTTTAAGCACTATCTGGAGACTAATAAAGAGCAACTGTAGACCGCACTTAATTTGCATATCTTAACACCTTACGAAAATCACGCGTTTTCAACCCTAATTTCAACCACATATAGTTACGTTTTTGTGACCCGATCTGTATTGTTTATGCCACCTTTTCGTTTCCCCACTGTTACAGATGAGTTCAGAGTTACTGTCCCCGTTCCTCCCCGGTAAAACTGGAAAGATCCAATTTTTTTTAAGGTATCATAGGTAGTATTAAAAATAGTAGATGTTTACAAAATAGCTACGCTACGTAGACCTATTTTGTAGATATTAGATTATGGAAAATAATACGACTTAATTTGCCATTTCGTATCGCCTTGTATATACCAAACGAAACATTAAAAAATTACAAATTAACTAATATGAAATCGCCAAAGAAAATATAAACATGTGAGAGCATAAATAACTTATTCTGAAAGAAGACCCTATGTTTATTATTGTCGAAATAAGAGTTTTAATAACCAAATAACAATCATGCTTTTAAAATTAACTTTAGACATAATTAATGATTATTTTCTTTAAAACTGTTATAATGTCGAATATAATATTCTTATAACGAAGCGTTTGGGACATTTTGGTTATGATTACCTACATTCAAATTTTTTTGTTGTTTTACGGATTTGCTTTACTTCAATATTTATTTCAGTAGTTAAAGTAGGTACCGTCTCTCAACCTCCAATGCCTTAGAAACGCCATAAAATGATTTAACTTATTTATTGTTCACTTATTTATTGTCCCATTAGAAGTATGAACGTTGTTTTTTTTTATTATTATGGCTTATAGACTGATAATTTAATTATTTCTCGTAACGTAAACACTAATTTTTGCTGAGAATTAGGTTAAGCAGATATGTTTAAATTGCAAGCACCGCGTATTCAGATGATCGCAACATTAAAAAATGTGGCGAATTAAGTAAATTATCGCTCATTGAATTATATAGTTTAAAGCATATTTTTAAGCAAAATTTAAATAATAAATTAAGTTATTATTAAGTTTTTTAAATATAAAGTTTATTTTCAAAGAACAATATCCATATCATATTAAATAATTTACACTCGGATGAAATTAATACATTATGATATACTCA
This sequence comes from Clitarchus hookeri, assembly GCA_002778355.1. Classification (NCBI taxonomy): domain Eukaryota; kingdom Metazoa; phylum Arthropoda; class Insecta; order Phasmatodea; family Phasmatidae; genus Clitarchus; species Clitarchus hookeri. The sequence goes on from NQII01000473.1 coordinate 175,973, forward strand.
TAATATTGATGTCAATAATACAAAGGATAGGCTGTGTCAAATAACAGTGAATGACATTATTTTGTAATGAACCGTTAACTCCAGCACTACGTACATAGCTATGCAGTGTTTTAACGCTCGATAAACTTTATAGATCNTTTGTAATGAACCGTTAACTCCAGCACTACGTACATAGCTATGCAGTGTTTTAACGCTCGATAAACTTTATAGATCTCATGCGCTGACTCTCTCCCTACGTGCGCCACCGACACAAGTTCATGCCCTAACGTCGGCTTTGGCTTTGTATGAGAGCAGTTATTCAGTCTGTAGGAATTTTGCGTCTCTTGTGTCTGAAAGACTTACTCTCCTAAAATGTTCTTATTATTTCTCGAAGCAAGTAACACTGAAATTTGCGAAGTGAGGTGTACGATTTTTACACTTGACAGTTTTGAAGTTTTTGTTATATATTATGTGCCCCCCTTTGTGAGCATTAGTCACATTTATATAGTGCACACATATTTAGGCTACTGTTAACCCACAATAAGCTTACAATTTGTAAAGTGGGCTACCCGAACATGTTTAGCCTTTGGGGGTGAGCGAGAGTATATTATATTGTTTGAGTGTATAGAACAAAGGTTGTCGCAAAAAATTAATATGAACATCATAAATTACTTTGTTCGAATTTTAATGTTGTGCACTTGAATATAATTTTTCTGAACGAATGCAATACCCCCAACGCAAGACACCAAACAAGTTATTATTGACACACATTTAAAACACCTTGTTTATCGTTAAAGATACATTGATGTATCTCTGAAATAACAGGGGATATAATACATTGTTGTGTCGGAACTGGAAGCTACTGCGGTGGTAGCGTTGGAGTCCCCCCGCTGGAAATACTAATGCGAGGCGAGTGATCAATACTGACCTAGGTACAGCGGCAAGCCCTAGGCTACTCCACGCGGCGGCAGGTACTGGCACTGGCAGCGACGCGGCACTGCGCCGAGCGACTGAGCCCATCCAGCTGTGAACATCTCGCACCACCACAATCAATAACAACGCCCCCGGCGGCCGCCGCTACTACCTGGCACGCGGACGTCATCCCGGGCTCGCTACTACCACCGCCTGAAAACGTCAGGCACCCCGCTCCGCCTTCACTCGGGGAGGGTCGAGTACAAGGCATCACCACGATTGCCAGATGTAATGTTTTCCCCTGAACAATTGCGCTTTTGCCAAGTTTGTTTCGCGTTCTGTTCTTGTATGTTGCAGTACGCTAAAATTTTTTTTTTAAAGGAGAAATTACACAACATAGCAAAATACAAAATAGATACTTGCAGACACAGAAATGTTCACTGTGACATGTTCTAACAAGTGTTTATATTTGTTTTCATTATATTTCGGCCTGATTTAGAACATGTGCTACTTTCTAAGTTTCTAAGTTTTGTTAATTTAATGTGTGTCGTTTATGGGCTCATTTAGGGTCGATCGAAAATGCAATGTTTTCGAAACATGTTCTGTTTTCTTTTCTCTATCTGGCAACCCTAAGTTTAGTAGGTACATGTCCGCATTTCCAGATCAAGTTTTTTTTTGTTGGAGCTTGTTAAAGACACGTGCGCGGAAATTAGTTAAGTTATCTGGATCTATTTGTTTTTATTACCATCAACAGATTTATAAATGTGCTGTCGCGCACACGTCTTCAATGCTTGAAAAGTCCAAGAGATGAGATATCGCAGTATGAAAACTAAATCTTGCACACATCTTGTTGGTTAAATATGAGAATAAAGTCAGTTGAACTACTCTGTCAGCTGGATAGATCGTGTTTACAATAGCCTCTAATTAGTGACACCAGCCAAATCGAGATCTGATGTATCGGTTTGGCCAGAGTACATTCAGGAAATCTTCACTCTTAAGTACGGTTACTTTCGAGAACAATAAGTAAGCACGGGCTGATAACGTTTGTTGCAATGTTGTGTTGCCACCGTATTGTCGCCCGTGACAGCTTGTTTAAGACAATTTCCGTTTTCTTCAGCAGATTTGCGCTTTGAAAAATGTAACATCGTCGAGGAGTAACTGTTATTTGAAAGCCTGTTTGTCTTGCTCAGGAAGGTTGTGCGCAGAAAGGCTAAATATGATGAAGACGCCTACTGATTACAATGGCCTCTGAATATTATGAGACGTGTGACTGCATGGCTTCGAACCATCACTGGAGCTGCAGCGTTGTAGCGGCTAGAGCCCTCGCCTCCCACCAAGGCGAGCCGGGTTCGATTATCGACGGGTTTGCTCTCGGGTTTTCGCAGGTGGGAATCGTGCTGGACGATGCCGCTGGTCAGCGGGTTTTCTTGGGGATCTCCTGTTTCCCCCGCCTCCCGTCCTTGCATTCCGGCGCTGCTCCATACTCGCCTAGTTTCATCCTCATCGGCTCTCAAGACATCGATGTTAAGAGCAGCCCAAATCTCTCCACTCCACTCGAACCATCGCTAGTACGGCATACTCACAACATAAGCGTGACTTTGTAGTGATACCGCCCACCGACCAGCAAATATTCTTCCTCGTCTGCTGAGCCTCTTGCTTGTCCTCACTGTTGCGTACTATCCGTCCAATATCTGGCCGTCCAATTATTCTGTTTCCAGACGGCCTTTCGTTTATGTTTTAACAAATATTCCATTCTTCATAATTTTTATTCTATCGCTGTCTTCTAGATTTTATCAATTTTAATATGCATGCACTTGCATTCATCACGTATGTTATCGTTCCTAACATCATTTCTTCTGCTTCTTCCCATAATAATTCTAGGAGTTTACATTATTGCTGTTTGCATTTTTTGTTATAAAATGCGTTATATTATATTAAGATACGATGGGCATGACTGTGGATTTACGTATCCTTGCCTTGTTTCTTTTGTTAAATTTTTAATCTTCAGAAGAAAAATTGCGCCTTGAAAACTAACAGACTCATCATGGGTGGGAAAGGTTTTTATAATTTTCCGAGAAACTTATTTTTTTCTGTATTAGATATACATATATATCTATGTATCCATCTAGTATAATGCTAAAGGGCATTACGATTGGTTTTATTCAAGGAGATGTACCGAATCTTTCAGATAAAAACACAGCCTCTGTGACGTGTCTAAAAGTGCCTCGTATTTAACATTCATTTGTAGTTCCAGTTGAATCGTTTGTCAATGGGTCACTCATATCTTCGTCTTTATTTATCTTGATTTATTGCAGTTGTACAGTATTCCAATACAATATGTGCTAGCGAAATACATAAAGAACCCACGGGAGAAAATATAGGAGAACCCAAGGAGAAAACAAATGCTAGCATGTAAGTTACCATCACAACTGATCATCTAGGATAATAAAGTAGACAGATAGTGTTGGGGTGCACGCAGACAAAACATATAAGGCTAAGGGCCCGTTATTCGTCCCCGTGCCTAATTCCGTCCTCTTATGTTTCTAGTCTAGTTGGCGCTGCAACCTATCGACTACTAGTGGAAAACATTGCCATTGAGACAGTAGAGAGTATATTGTGAGCGAACGGGGCTGTATTTGTTTTTGAGCGACTTATATTCATATATATACAGAGGTAACACAAGTCATGGGATAGCAATATGCAAATATACAGATGGCAGTAGTATCACGTACAAAATGTATAAATGGGCAGTGCATTGGTTGGGCTTTCATTTGTAGTCAAGTGATTCATGTGAAAAGGTTACTGACGTGATTATGGACCCACGACGGAAATTAACAGACTTTGAAGGCGGAATGGTAGTTGGAGCTAGACGCATGGGACATTCAATTTTGGAAATGGCTNCAACATTCCGAGATCCACAGTGTCAAGAGTGTGCCGAGAATACCTAATTTCAGGCATAACCTCCCACCATGGACAACGCAGTGGCCGACCGCCTGCACTTAATGACCGAGACCAATGACGTGTGCGCAGAATGGTCAGTGTTAACAGACAAGCAACACTGCGTGAAATAACCGCAGGAATCAATGTGGGACGTACGACGGACGTGTCCGTTAGGACAGTGCGGCGAACTTTGACTGTACTGGGCTATGCCAGCAGAAGACCAACTTGAGTGCCTTTACTAACAGCACGACATCGCCTGCAGCGCCTCTCCTGGGTTCGTGACCATATCGGTTGGACCCTAGACGACTGAAAAATTGTGGCTTGGTCAGATGAGTCCCGATTTCAGTTTGTAAGAGTTGATGGTAGGGTTTGAGTGTGGCGCAGACCCCACGAATACATGGACCCAAGTTGTCAACAAGGAACTGTGCAAGCTGGTGGTTGCTCCATAATGGTGTGGGCTGTTTTTATATTGATTTGACTGGAAAGGGTTATGATCAGCTACTTGGAAACCACTTGCAGCCATTCGTGGAGTTCATGTACCCAAACAACGATGGGATTTTATTGATGACAATGCGCCGTGTCACTGGGCCACAACTGTTCACGATTCGTTTGAAGAACATTCTGGACAATTCCAGAGAATGATTTGGCCAACAAGATCGCCCGACATGAATCCCATCGAACATTTGTGGGACATAATCGAGAAGTCAGTTCGTGCACAAACTCCTGTACCGGCAAAACTTTCGCAATTATGGACGTCTATAGAGGCAGTATGGCTCAATGTTTCTGCAGGGGACTTCCAACAACTTGTTGAGTCCATGCCACGTCGAGTTGCTGCACTTCGCCGGGCAAAAGGAGGTCCGACACGATATTAGGAGGTATCCCATGACTTTTGTCGCCTCAGTGTGTGTGTGTGTGTATATATATATATATAGTGGACATTTCCAGGGCCATATCTTTGTCTAAGGTATGTAAATAAATTACTTATTGACTGTAATATGTAGCACGTTGTGTATATTTTAAAAATTCGCATGGTACACACCTTAACGAGCCATGTTTTCAGATATTAGTCGTCATATTGAATGTGTTCGCTGGCCCTAATAGCCCCCCCCCCCAAAAAAAAATATGTTCAAGAATTTCGTCCCGGAGTCGAAATTTTTAACAGTATATCAGCTGGTAGAGTAATTTTTATTTCTATGTTTATAGATAGAGAAATGTAAGGAGTGGAACAAGGAGGCGATGAAAGAAGTCATAAGAGCTGTACGGGATAAAAAGATGGCATACAAAGCTGCCGTAAAAAACATTTAACGTACCAAGAGCAACTGTGAAGGACTAGGTCAAGTCTGGAGTTTCAGCTGAATAATGTGTGCAGAAAAAATAGGACTTAAATCTACTTTAAATGAAGAGTTTGATAAAATTCTAGTTAATTATTGTTAAGAAATTGAAATTAATTATTATGGATTGACTCTTGCAGATCTCAGGAGGATGGCGTATCAGTTATCTATCAGGAAAAATCTTTCCCATCCCTTCTCTGCAGATACAGGACGGGCGGGTCGAAAATGGCAACGTCTGTTCTTAAGAATGCATCCACAAATCTCAGAAAACCACTTAATCTATAGCCAGTTTGGATTCAAGGATTCACTCGTGAAAACATTCTGAAGTTTTTTTCGGTTCACAAACCAGAGTTACAGAAGACTGATTAAGAATCTTCTCGAATATTTAATGCAGACGAGACAGGCATTTCTGTTATGCAACATAAAACAACCAAAATAATAACAGTACAGGGCAGTGCATTCCCCCATGTTAATATTTCCCCATAATCAATGGCAGGTGGAATTCCTAGATGGATCACCTCCAGGTTCAATAGGTGGAGTTTCTGAAAGTGGGTGGATCAGCAGCTCCTTTTTTCCAGGTGGTTGGAACATTTCATTACCATAGTGAAGCCAAATAAAGAAAAGTCATTTGCTCTTGTCTTAGATGGCCACTTTTCACACGTATGCAACATCCATCTAATCGAGTCTATTGTGTGCTTAACGCCACACTCTACAGCCAAGATGAAGCCCATGGATATTTATTTTATGTTTCCTCTTAAAACATACTATGCGAATGCTTTTGAGAATTGGCTGTTAAATAATCCCAACTGTATTGTCAGAAAGCATCAGGTTGCTTCACTGTTTAGAGAAGCCTACGCACCAGCTGCATCTCTGTCAACAGCCTTCAATTGATTTAGAAATACATGTCTGTATCCATTCAATCCAGACATCTTCCATGACATAGACATTGTCATCCAGTCGACTGGAAATCAATCTGTCACTGCAAGCTTACACAATGCTCATCTGGAGCAACCTTCAACATCCAATGCTTCCCCAACACCTGCAGGTTCATCAGCAGTTGCTCCAAGTTTAACACAAAGATCATCTCCATGCCAGACCGTCTCTCCAAAAGACATTAAAGAAGTTCCAGTCATTCTACCTTCAACATCCAACAGGTGTGGCGAAACATTTCTAGTAATGGGAACCCCACACAAAGAAAAACCTTCAGGAGGCTACAGAGAAGAAAAATAAATCCGAAGGCCAACCATCAAAGAGTTCTCGAAAGAAACTTACCTTTGTTTCCTATATCCAACCTCAAAATGAACCTAAAATTTCTGAGAAAGACTCATAATAATCCAAGACAACCGCAAAACCTTAATTTTCAGTCTCCAAATCTGTCTCTTCAGATTCCCTACCCATCAAATGAGCTGCACAGAAAAAGAAGTCTGGTCGACAACAGAAACGAAGGAAGCCATGCCATAACAGTTCAAGTGACTGTTCTCCTGAAGAGACTAAAGTCGTATATGTGTCAACAGACAATGAGGATAGTGACGACGATGGCTGTAGTCAGTCTCGTGGGAGACTTCTCTGCTGACAAATTTGGTGAAAAATGGATTTCATGCACACGTTCTATCAGTGGTGTCATGGGTTGTGTACATCGTGTGATATTAAAAAAAAAACAGTTCATTTGTGACAACTGTTTGGATATGTGACTGATAACTTAAAAAAAAAAAATTATATAATTAACTGAAAATTGAAATTAGTCTTAAAATTAAAAGAGCTGCCTGATTTTGATTTTTACATTTTTATTTTTCTATTACATTTTAAATTTGACTATTTAAATCTTATCCTACTTAAAAGTTATCTTTTGCTTTTTATTTGTAACATTAATAATAACACACTTATTAATGTCGTGTTTCACATATATTTTGTAGTTTTACATTTTATCATTGCATAATTCAAATTTAAACATAGAAGAAGGAATTAGGGCCACTTTTTTTTAACAAATTGGAAAGTACATGTTCATGATTTTGTTTTACATTAATTTATGAATGATTATTTTTTCAAATTTCGCCATGGTAGCCATGCCAGCAAATATTTTAGCTTCCTTAGCACAATTCATTTATCTAGTATATTCTAAAGGTTAAGTAACAGGACAAAACCAAGATGGGGACGAAATTTGGGCCCCTTACCTTAAACTCTGATGCCTATAATAAAATTCAAACCAAAGACTTCCTGGCTGGCGGACAAAAGCGTTTCCTTTACAGTCTACTTTCAACTTCTGACGGATACACGGCAGGATGGCGGACGGATACACGGCAGGATGGCGGACGGATACACGGCAGGATGGCGAGATAAGTATCCCAGGGAACAGTTTTGGGGNGACGGATACACGGCAGGATGGCGGACGGATACACGGCAGGATGGCGAGATAAGTATCCCAGGGAACAGTTTTGGGGTCATAGTCATGTCTGACTGTGCGTATTCTTTTCAGAGTTGCACACAGTTAATCAGTGAGTGGGGAGCGCGTCATTTCGCCTAAACAGTTTCAGAATTGTCACTTGGCCTAAAATAATTTGGCCTAAAGTCACTTAGCCTAAAATTATTTAGCCTTAAGTCATTTGGCCTAAAATTATTAAGCCTAAAGTCATGTGGCCTAAAATTATTTAACCTAACGTCACCTAGCCTAAAATTATTTGGCCTAAAGTCACTTGAACGAAAATTATTTGGCCTAAAATTTTCCTATTGAAATAAAAGAGTTGAGGTTAGTTGCTTTCATCGAAGCTAGATGGCACTCGTAACGAGCAATATGTCACACTTTAACCAGTCAACAGATAGCAGTACCTTTAGAAAACTAGATAATATTTTTAAGACACGAGCCTTAAAAATTTAGAAAATGTGGTTTATTGACAGACAGCATTCTGTTAATTTATGTTTTTATGTATAGTTATGTTTTTTTATTGTAAATTGATGACTGTGCTAGGCAACCACCACTGATTTTAATGAAAGCATATAACGTTTGTGCGTTCAAAGTTTTTGGTACAAAATTTTATGAAGTTAGCTAGGACTCAAAATTTTGATGGTATTATTACATTAATGATATTCATTGCAGTTATTACAAAACTTTTGATTATTTTGGAATAGTATAAAATCCTTCCACACTAAATTCAATGGTTTTCTGGATTGAAAATGTGGATGTCAGTTCGTGCTACAATTCCAGCAAGAAATAACAGTAAAAAAATTGAGCACGCACTTGCCTGTGGAGCCTGCTACAACAAAACAACATGGCACGAAACGGCTGCCTGCTAGCAGTAATAGCATAAGAATAATTTAAAAGTTTCTATTTTTTATGCTGTGTTCTATGCTGGCTAATCATAAATTCTCAATTACGTGATCAACGCTAAACGAACTTGTGGTAGAAGAGTATTTAAATTAACTTCGTAGTTGCCTACATTTCTGAATTCATTGTATTATGAAGATGATAACGAATTGTTGTATATTTAGTGGGTTAAGCTCTTGCCAGTTTTAAACAACCCGAATATGTGTTATAAAAATTAAAGCAGTACAAAGTTACCGAGGATTTGTTTGAATTTTTACCACGATCACTGTTAATGTCCACGTGCCCACAGAAATAATTTCAAGGGGGGGGGGGGGAAGAGAATCTTAAGTTTTCACAAACAAACAAAAATAAAAACGTCTTTATTACATAAGGTTAGCCAACACATTGGTCTTAAATATCAGCGATAACTGTAAAACCTGTCATTTTTCAACCTCGTTTCTGATTGATCGCGGAAGAGTTTCCCTTACTAGGGTTGTTCAGTGTTTTACTCAGTAACGAATTACTTTAAAGTAACTATTTTAGGACAACTGGTTACATTTTTGCAAGGTAACTTGTAACTTAACAAAGTCATTAATAAATTGTAACGGCCAGAAAAATAAAAGCTACTTATAAGTTACTTTTCGCTTCACAACAGTTTCATCTCATGAGCAGCGACAGCGAGAATAGCTGAAGTAGTTAGAACTTTATGAGTCCACGAGTTAAAGAAGCAAGGGGTGTTCGCTTGACTTCGGTCTACATTCCTAGAATTAGTACCTGTACCTACACTGCCATTTGCCCTGTCTCCTTCCCGTCAATTTTTTCCTTGTCATGTGAAACCTGAAACGTGAAACTATGAGAACAGTGAAGAAAATTGATTACTACTTCCTTAATTAACGATAATTTCTTTGGTAGTATATAAAGAACTACAACGCAAATGTTTAAGTAGATGTTTACTATGCATTAATAAATATTTATTTAGACCGAGGGCTTCTTCACCTAACATGAGGAAACCAATGCATGAAAGAAAATGCCATGTAGTGCGCGTGTGTGCAATTTTGTATTGTATGCACATAATGTGTTGCTAGATTGGACAGATTTAGTAAACATGGTTATATACTTTTATTAATAATTTTCTTGCAAAATACTAGTGCTATAAATTTAATTTTGAAATGTAGTAACATCTACGTAGTTCAGGAATAATGGAAATTAATTAAATTTATTTATAAACATTTTATTTCCTTAAAACGTATTTAAATTTTTTTTTTTCAGGTTTTTTAGATATTAACATTTAGTGAATTTTTATAAATACTTAAGAAATCACCACTAACAGAATCCGAACGGAAACCTATAAAATAATAACTAATTGAGTAATTAGAATTTTGAAATTAGTATCACCTAACATGTTTCCTTGAATTTTGTTTAAACTCTGTCGCAAATGTTTTATTTGCTTTTACAATAAAATGTTCCATATGTATATACAGTAAAAACAAATAACATATTTAGGAAATATGCAACATTTTGAGGTCGTGTTATAATTTTCAAATTTGGCAAATCAGTTTTATGTTTGGCTTTAATTGATTATATGTACATGATATTATTTCGCATACTGCTTAAACGTGTTTAAAAACTACAAAACATCGCCATACGTTTAGTATTTGCTATATGCAATTTAAACCAACAATTTAGTGTTATTTATTTTACAAATTGCCTACCGGAAATCAAAATCAATTTGATAACACTTTACATGAAAACTATTTCCTACCAGCCATTAACAACACAGGATTCAAATGATTTTTACTCATATTGACTACAAAATAATAGGCTGTTCATGGTAAACTCACCACTTTTGAAAGCCCTGCTTAGGATTTACTTATTTTCTCATTTTTATCCTTCAGATATATGTAGCGTTTGCATTGCCATAGACAGTCTCTTTATTTGTGCGCCATTCACGATAAAATCGTAGAATTTTTAGAAAAGTAAATATGTTCATAATACATATGTAAATTAATGCTTTAATGTATATAAAACAAAAATATCTCGACCGCAGAAGCCAAAAATCTACATATTACGCTCTCAAAACAACGTCACGTCTGTGAACTATTCCTATTAATTCACTGCTAACTTAACTGGAAGCCAGTATGTCAGTGTGCACCGTAGCATATATGTAATATTATTATAATGTTTAACATACATTTGTGTAAATTTCATTTAATCAAAAACACGGTACTTTTATATTAACCACTGTATGGAACGCTTCTTATATATAGTTTTGTGCTTTGGCGCTTCGTAAGAGATGCAAAAAGTAAGAATTTTGTAATAAATTATTGTAAAGTAATTTTAATTTTGGAATATACCTTTTTTAAAAATTGTATTGACTGTTATATAGGAACCGTATTAAAAAAAGCCTTTGTTTATGAGGCCATTTTAATTTTGTCTAATGTTAAATGGTTTTGTTTCTTTTTTTTTCATTAGAAATACTTCAACTGATGTACCCACCGACAAAAGAAGACGGTCTATTTTTAAGCATAAAGTTAAAAATTTTTTATTCTTCTTATATCCTTGACACTGTTAATACCCAATGTCTGTGCTGTTAAATACACTGTTTGTTCAATACTTTATAACATGTAGTATTTACAATATTACAAGATTTTTGTATATTGGGGTGTCAGATTTATGATAATAGGAAATTGAAGTGATAGAACTAAAGCCTCAAAGTACTGAAAAGTAATTCCCCTAGTGGGAAAAACATGTACCATGCTATATCACTGACTGTACGAATTGTTAGCATACACATATGAAAGTCACCTACTGAGTAACGGAGTTCAGATAAATTACTTTAAAATTAACGCCCAATTACATTTTTTCGGAAGTAACGAAAAGTTATTGGAAGCTACTTTATCCACTAAAGTAACACAACTGAAGTTATTTTTAAAATCTAACTAACTAAACACTGGGCTGTAGACTACAATTTTTCAGGCTCGCATGGTAACGCTGCCGTTATTTTCTTACGAAAACGCTACGAAAACGCTACGATCGCTGCAACGATCGTAGCACAGGCTTTAAGGTCTTAATGTGCATATATTTCCAGTTACGTGACATTAGATTATCTTCAGAAGTTGAGATATTCATTACAGCACGTTTTGTGTAGCAAATCTGTGAGATGAATTGCCTAAAAAATTTAATTTTTAATTTGGGTGTCGTTTTGTCAGTTATGTTCGTTTTGAGAACTGAGTTTTCCAGTAAATTTTCTGAGGAATGAATTACGGTACCTAATGTTAATTGAGCATTTTTTTGGGCAACTATCATTTTACTAATTTTCATTATTACATTTTTAGCCTACTTTCCAAAGGAAAGAAAGGCTTATGCGATCACTTTCCTGTCTGTATGAATGTGTGTCTGTGTGTATGCCTGTGCGTATGTATCTCCCCTCCTTCAATTTTTGAACGCGTGAACCGAATTTAACCAAACTCGGTACACATATAGTACCAAGTAAGGGCACACGACCTTTATAGTTTTTGACAACTTCGGGCACTTGCTTTCAAAATGGCGGCAATTTTAGAATGTAGGACATGTCATATCTTGGAAACTATTCCACCGATTTTAACCAAATTTTGTGTGCTGGCAGCCCATTGTGTAAGCATTTAATTTTGAGGAGGATATTGTTGTTGGTCTGCCATTTTCAAAATAGCACCAATAAAAAAAATTAATATTTTACTTTATATCTCAGGAACTATTCAACTAATTCTCACCCAATTTGGCATGTAAGTAATTCTATAGTACACCATGTAAACGTAAGTAATTGAACATAATTAGTAACTTTTTTTTTTAAATGGCAGCTATACAAAAGTTTTAAGTTTATTTAGCATATCTGCCATGCCATTTAACCAATTTTAACCAAATTAAAAAAGTATCTGTTACAAGCATTATACATACCAACAAATAATCAATTTTGTCGGCCATTTTGGAAGATAGCGCCATACGAATAAATTAAGTTATGTCATAACTCGTTAAATAATTAACCGATTTCTATCAAATTTAGCAAACAAGTAGTACTAATGCAGATTACGTTAAGTGATATGTTTTAAGCATGTCAGATATTAATTTAGAAAATGGTGGCCATATAGCTATTTTTGCTTAGAATGTTATATCGTCGAAATTATGTAATCAATTCCAACATAACATTGTATACTGTCAGTAGACAATACAGCTACCAACTGTATCTACATAAAGCATCTCTTGTCCGCCATTTTGTAATATAGCGCCATGCGAATAAAATGAAGTGTCTATGTCATATCTCAGGAAAGAATGGACCAACTCCTATCAAATTTGGCAACCAAGTAGACTGAGACTGAGGCAGATAATGTCAAGTTGTATGTTTTAAGCATATCAGACACTCATTATCAAAATGGCGGCTATATATAAATTTTTAGCTTATAATGCTGATGCTACTCGCCACCTGTGGTATACAGAGTGGTTCGTAGGGTACGAGTTACCTCTCTGGCGCAGACTATGGGCGCCTTGGGTGTTGAATAGGGGGTAAAGAATAATTTACTCACTCGGTGTTTCAGTTTACGAGGTTTATATTTGTCTTGAAAGAACAATACAAACATAGACACCTCCGAGACAGTTTCCTGCAAGTTAAGAGCCCGAAGGGCGGCTTTCAAGTACTCGTGCTAACTGCTGCCGACGTCGTGGGGTGACGCTAGATGTCGGGGAATGTTCCTTGAACGATGATGCTGGTACTTAGCTGTTTTTGCAGTTCTGGTTGATCCGGTGGTAGGTTGAGGTCCGGTAACCTGGGCGACCCTTCACAGGCCCTCGGCTTGGCGTGATGGATACAGCGGCCTCAATGACGGCTCTCCACGACTGACTGTCCCGGGTTCTCTTCTCGATGACTTTCATGATACTACTTACTCCGGTGACCTCATGATCTGAGTGATCCCTCCTTTTCCCACAAGTTTGCTTTTAACCTAACCTCTTTCGATGCCCCCCCAGATCCTCACAGGTTTTTTCACTCATGGGGGAGGAGAAAGGGGGTGGCCTGCAGCCATACTTCCAAACACTGTCGGCCCTTCTTACTCGTCTAACTAGAGGTGCATTGGCGCAACTCTAGCTTACCTCGGCATTTCCTTGACATGTGTCCATGTTCTCATGCGTTTTACATGGTGAGGGGGGGTCCCGCGGCAACTGCCAAACACTGTCAGCCCTTTTCTCGGCATGTATCCATGGTCTCACGTGTGTTCCTCGGTGCATCGGCGATTTGTTCGCTTAACTCGGCATGCTCTTAGCACGTGTTAACTGCCTGCCCGCCCTCCCCCCACCCAGCAGGTCTTGCCTCGCGGCATGAGTCTGTAGGGGGCCCTACAACTGGTTTAAGATGGCGGGGGTGGTGATAGCGGCGCTTCTGATACTAACCATATGTGGCACGCATCAATGCTATATCGTCTAAACCATGCAATCAATTTCCACTAAACTTTGAATGCTGGCAGTAGATATTACAACTATCAACTGTATCTTTTTGGTGCATATTTTATCCGCTATTTTGTAAGATAGCACCATGTGAATAAATAAAGTTTTTATGTCATATCTCGGGAAACAATTGACAGATTCCTACCAAATTTGGCAAACAAATAGTACTGCAGCAGGTGGTGTAAACTAGTATGTTTTAAGTAGCTCAGGCACATTTTTTTCAAGATGGTGGCTACATAAATATTTTTGCTCAGAATATTTTATCAATTAAACTAATTCCAACTTATCTTTGTATGCTGGCAGTGCCTATTACAACAATCAAATTTGTCTATGCAGAGCCTCATTTCTCTGCCATTTTGTATGATAGTTCCACTAATAAAAAATAAAGTTTTAACTCATATATCGGGAAACAATTAACCCATTTATTACAAAATTTGGCGAAAATGTTATACGGTTGTAGATAACATTAATATATGTATTTTTTTAATATGACACTTATTTTAAGAATGTCGGCTATACAAAAATGTATGGGTTGTGTGCTACATCTACGAAGATATGTAGTATATTTTAACTTAACTTTGTATATTGGCAGTATACAACAATCAAATTTGCTACTACAATATTTTTTCCCTCCATTTATAAAGATCGCCCATGGAAATTATGGAGGTTTAATGCCATATCTCGAGAACCAATCAACCGATTCCCCCCAAATATTACACTATAAAATTTAAACTATTTTTTACCAAATTGTGCACACCATAAATTCTACAGAAGTTCATGTAAACTTTCATGATTGAAATTTTTTCAGACAACGATGTTCAAAATAGCAGCTTCATAAATAATTTAGGTAAGTTTGATACATATATACAAGAATTTAACCAATTTAAACCAAAATTTTTATGTAGACAGTATACATTAGAAGCATCGTATATAGAGTCTCTTTTTCTGGCAATTTTGTACGATACCATCAAATAAGAGAATAAAGTTTTTATGTCATATCTCAGGGAGCAAACAACCGATTTCCATCAAATTCCTCACAAAAGTAATGCTATAGTGGGCCATGTAAACTTACATGTTTTATGTGGCTTAGTCACTTATTTTCAAAATAAAGGCCCTGTACATATGTTAGGTTTGTAAACCCTACCATACGAAACATTATACTGATTAAATCCGAGGTTGATGCTCCGAATCCGACCTCCGTAATGCAGTGGATGTCATGCTGGCTTATAGTACGAGGTTTTCTGAGTTCAAGTTCCGGGTAAGGCATGTGTGTATTTGTAATTGTCTTTTGTCTCATTACTTTTACATAAGTTTCTGGTTTCATTTATAAAGTTATTGCTTTTAAAGAGAAGCCAAGTCTTTCCGACCAACTCAGCGTTTAAAAAATTATTTAAAAATTAATTACACCCACGTTGAGGAAAGTAGGCTCATTAGTTATATCAGCAACTTCTTGTTTCATCCTTAGGACCCATGAGTGGAACAGATGTTAGTTCCATCACGTTATTTAAATTTTACCATTTTCTCTGACCATTCTCTGTCTAGGTAACAAACTTTCCTCGACTCCCATCTTATATATTTTCTTACTTCGCCATCTATTTTTAAGAATCGATCATTTCCGTTATGCATTTTTATTCATTTATTTTTCTTTATGTTGAAATTACAGTCATTGTGATAACGAACAATTTACATACAGAATATGTGACAAGATAGAACCAATGGCTTCAATTAGGCGTATGTAAGAAATGTTTAGTCCGCACGCCCCTACATATTACCTGATTATATTGTTTACTTACCAAATTCTTTTTAGCCTACTTTTCTGTCTGTGTGTATATGTCCGCGCTAAAAGCTATTTATCCCTATAATAGATTTTCACCAAACTCAGTAGCTACACTTAAAGTTCACGGTAGGTCACCCGACTTAAATAGTTTTCGACCATGCCACGTACTTATTTTCAAAATCACGACCATTTCAACATATGCAAATAAATCTTTCGGATTACATTTCGGGATCTTGTCAAGACATTCTCTTCAAATTTGGCAAATTCTCGGAAAAATAAATTTCATTGAGATTATGCGATGAGAAATATTTTTAATGGCTGTGTAATAAATACTCTAGGTTAATAATAGGTCGTATCTCCTAACGTTAGACCTATTTCAACCAGACTGGGTAACCGGGCAGCCCCTGTTGCAAGTATTGAAACGTAAGCACTATTTCGCTAACCGATTTAAAAAGATAGTGTCGCCTGAAATATGAAAATATTTTACGATATTTCTTATGAAATTGTTGCCGAAACGAATCCTAACAAATCTTGTATACAAAGGGTAACAATACAAACCAACTAAACTTAGAAATGTTAAGAGTATATGTTAAATATTTTCTGAATGACAGCGTTATTTTTAATTGATTACTTGCTGCATCTCCAGAACCATTAAATCAAATTGATCTCAGCTTAGTATGCTGGAATACTTATCGTATGCACTAAACACACAATGATGAGAGGCAACAACGGTACGGATAAACTGACTACACCGCAGAGGAGGACATGCACAGCTTGGATAAAAATAAATATAGCTTCTTAGAAACATCACCAAAGAACTATTATTACATACACATTATACATTTATCATACAGTTGATTTTTGGACTAGCGAGCTTATAATAGGGCCTATGTAACTGAACAGAACATTCATCATAATGAAAAAAGATATACAACAAATATAGCTCCGATTTTTCAGAGGACACGTACATAAAAAAAAAATCCTGTTATTGTAGCCAGCTATCTTATTAAATGTTTTCCAAGAATTTTACAGCCAATTTAAGAAATACTTAATTTCGAGTTCATTAAAACACTGAAGAGCAAAAAAAAAAAAAAAAAAAAAAAAANGTATGGAACCAATCAGAGTAACGCGATGCGGTCGGCAGCTAGATCGGTTACTGCTACTACAATGGCAGGTTATCAAGATTTAAGTGAGTTTGAATGTGGTTTTATAGTCGGCACACGAGAGATGGGACTTAGCATTTCCGAGGTATCGATAACATTTGGATGTTCGCGTACGACCATTTCACGAGTGTACCGTGAATATCGGGAATCCGGTAAAACATCACATCTTCGACATCGCTGTGGCCGGAAAAAGATTGTGAAAGAACGGGGCAAACGACGACTGAAGAGAATCATTAAACGTGACAGACGTGCAACCATTCCAAAAATTGGCGCAGATTGGATTTGTGGACTGCCGTGCAGGATTCATGGTGTGAATTGCCCTCTGCATACCTTCAGACATTAGTCGAGTCCATGCCACGTCATCTTTTCGGTATTTCTGGGTGCTCGGGGGACCCTACACGATATTAGGCAGGTATACCAGTTTTGTTGGCTCTTCAGTGTACATAGAAAGCATTTTAAAGCGCTGTGGACAATTATTAACTCTCTATGTATGTAGGTACGTAATATTTTATGTTGATAGGTATGCATGTACGTGTGTAATAATATATACACGTAGATACGTATGTTATCATGTAAATATGTCCGTATGTACGTAGGAACGTGTGTTTGTACATAAACATGTACCTATGTATTTAGTGTATACATTAATTTATGTACGCATGTATGCAAGTAAGCATATGGACTTATGTAATGTATGTAGGTACTACGTATCTGTTTACTTGTTAACATATGTATATGTGATGAGCTCATGTATATCGCATCAAATACCCTTTCGGTACTTGTAACATTTCCAATTTTTAGTACAGTTTATTTTTGTATAAATAATTCTAAAATTTTATTAGATATTTGCGCTGCTTATGAAAGCACATACGAAATTGTAGTTTCAGAGCATACACTGTTTATCATAATCCCTATTACATATGTACTTTTATGGAGTAGATGAATTTGGTTCCTCCGATGATTAGAGAAGGGGGATGCCAAGCGGCTTGATCTTAGATTCCACCATCATGTGTCCCCTTGACCTCTGTCAGCTATCTTGTTTTCAGTTACCATCTTGTTTCCAGTTGCCATCCTGTTTCCATCCGCCATATTGTTCCTAGAATTATCCAGTCCATGCTATATGATTCCATTTTCTTTCTTCGTGCTCTATAATTTCTTCTTGTTTCTCTTATTATTTCTTTCCCCTCTCTCTTTCTTCTTTCCCCTCTCTCTGCCACCTTCTTCGTCCGCCATATTGTATTTCCCTCATTGCCTGCTAGGGGCGCTGTTGTCGGCCATCTTCCTTTATGACTGCTAGAGTGCACCACCAGCATCTGCCAACTTGGATGTAATCTGCTGTAGTACCCTCGTCGCTGGTCTCGGCCATATTGTTTATGACTACTAAAGCATACCACTGGTGTCCACCATGTTGGTTCTTTCGTCGCCTGATAGGCGGCGCTGCTTCCTCGTTCGTAAGGTCGTCTAATGATATGTGTTATTAGGTATTTGCCTTTGTGTGTACATTTTATAGTAAGACGACTCAAAATATTGTCTGGAATAGCGCATATATATATAATGTTATAATCAAAGCCTTTGTGAATATTCTAGAATAATAATTTGTAATAATAATTTTCATATGTTTTTTGTAGCCCTTATAACTACTCGAGATGGATATAATTATTTTTATAGAATCGTAGGTATGGAATAAGAATTTTGTAATTTTTATTATTTTATATAATCGTATGTATGCAATAAGAATTACATTTTTTATAAAATCATAAATATGCAATAAGAATATGTTATTAATTTTATAAAATCATAGGTTTAAAATAAAATATTTATTTTTTTAGTTGTCTATGCTCTTGCATGCTGTCTCTTTTCTTTAAGTATTATTTTCGTATTAAAATTTTTAAAATATAACTGTTTCACTTTGTTTGTTGTTTCTTGTGGATTTGTAATCTACCATACATGGTGAACAAAACTTCCATAGTGTATTTTTAAGCTAAATGCTGCTGTTTTCGAGAAGTTAATTCATAATGCTCCAAGAATGAATGTCAACGTCTGGCACATAGTAACACATTTGTTGTCGGTGTATGATGTCACTGTTTTAAATCACATCATGTAATGTTGAAACAAGTCGTGTTTCATGTGCTATCCATACCTACCCCAACACACTATCGCTGATATACAAGCAGGGCCTGTGGTGGTGCAGTGGCCAGACTGCTCACCTCCCAACATGGAGAATCAGACTCGATTCCTGGTGGGTTGACACGAATATTCGTATCTGGGAAGCGTGGCAGACGTTACCATTTGCTAGGTTTTTTGTTTCGGGGCACACCTATTTCACTATTGCTTCATCTCCACCCCACGTGACCTTCATCGGCATAGATTAATTTCTCGAGAAAAGACGGCATTTAGCTTAAAAAACAAGATTGAAGTTTTGTTCATAATGTACGGAAGAATATAAATCCACAAGAAACAACGAGCAAAATGAAACAGTTATATTTTTATTTGCATAAATGTGCTGCCAACACCTCACTTTTCCTGAATGGGGGTTGATATTGGAGCCCATATTTTTTTGCTTTGTACTTCGTCGTTTAATAATGCAGTATCCAGAAACTTAGACATTTATCGCTCATTATGGCTGTTACAAGCAAAAAAATATATACTACAACTACACTTGCTAGGGCGGTTTTCACCTCTTCGAAATAGACATAGGTTACATGTTGTGCATATATTTTCGACCTATTTTTTGATGAGGATTTAATTCACGAAGTTTGTCGGTACAGTTCATATCAACCATGTAATAAACCCACTAACTTCAGTAAATAATACAACACCAAGAAGGATACATGTGATTGAAATGAACTTTACATCAAAGATTAGGTACCTGGTAATATACAATTGATTAGGATTACAGAACTCTACATGATCTCTGTCCTTGGAAATTCAGTATGTTGTGAAGGCCCCACATGCTGCAATCAGAGCCCCTAACTGTCGTGGCATGGAATCAAAGAGGATCTGGATATATTCCTGGAAAATTTCCCTCCGTGTGGTTTGTTTGAGAGTTCACAAAGCATCAACAGTGGTTGCTGGAGGACCATGATGAACAATTCGCCGACCAGCCATATCCCAGACATATTCTATGGGCGACATGTCAGGTGAATGTGCAAGCCAGGGAAGCAGTGGCACCCATCGTACCTTGAAGAAGGCTTGCACATTTTTCGCCACATGCTGCCGGGCATTGTCCTGCTGAAATATGACCTGTGGAGTCGCCTGAAGGAGGGGCAGTATCTGGGGCTCTAAAACCTCTCTGGTGTTGTGGTTGCTGTTCAGATGTCCCCTAATAAGTAGGAGTCGCGATCGCATGTTGTAACCAATGGCGTCCCAAACCAACACACTTGGCATTTGTCCGCTATGCCGCTTCACAATGCAGGCTGCCAGATTGTGGTCACCACAGTAGCATCTAATGCGGCCATCACTGTAGGACAGGTTGAAGTGGGACTCACATGCAGCATGCCTAGGATGGTGTTCACATGCCCATCGCAGTCTGGGGCATTTGTGGTTTCTGGACAATGTAAGCCGATTCAATGGAATGTGTGCCTCCAGTCCAGCCCACAGCAGATGGCATCAAACCGTCGATGCATACAGGTCCAAACTCGCTGGGCTCCAGTGTCAAGCCAACACTGTGGACGAGGTTGTACAGTCCGTTACGACCATGTGCACAAGATGGCGGTAATCCTGTGCTGTGATCATATTGCATGGTCCAGTACCATGCTCATCGCTGTGTACGACCCTCTTCTATGTCCTGGTGCCACACACACATCACTGTAGTAAAATCATGCCCTGTAACAGCTGAAATGTCACAGTATGACACACCCATTTCCCGGAGACTGTCATTATTCCCTGTTCGAACTCACTCACAAGCTGATATGGCGCCCTTTGACATCGACGAGGCATACTGGCACTTGCTTTCGCTTTGTTTGATGGCTCTTCACTGACTGCACCCTCTTTTGTGTGACCTTTCCAGTCACACAAAAGAGGGCGCTGCTGAGCCTACATGTACATCATCTCTCTGCAATCTTAATCACTTATTGCTGGCACACTCTTCTACACATCATCTGAGTTGGGATTGATTCGGACCATTCTTTCTGGGTGTTGCAATTTTTACAAACAATTGTGTGTGTATATATATAATTGTTTTTAAAATGCATAACAAAATTTCTTTAGTTGGTTGAAAATCAACAGTTTCCACTATCAGATTTTACACAGTCACAAGCAAGAAGTCTGTATCTAGAATTTGTTTTGCTGAGATTCACTTTGCTGATTGTCGGCCTCCAGAGAGGTAGGTTGGATGTTTCGGCGCATTGCTCGCAAACTTGAACAATTTCGCTTACATTTTGAGTCGGTGTTGGACGCAGAGGTAACATGAGGGTATACACACGCGTTCAGAAGGCTCGAGTCGACTCCTGTGGATCACCAGCAGGGAGGGCTGTTTCATCGTACGACAGACTGTAAGCACTTCACAGGAGTCGCTGTACACCATCCAGGGACATGTCACGTCATCTGGGGATAAGTCTGTGTCCACCAATACCATATCCAGGTGGCCAGCACAGTAGGACCTGTCGTCACGCATCCCTAACGACTTCATCCATTACGACCTAAGCATCGCCGATCACATGTGACCTTCTGCTGGAAACGGGCAGAATGTCAACTGCGCATTGGCGATGAGTGGTGTTCAGCGACAAAACACGGTTATGTCTGGATACAGATCGTATAATTCGATTCTGGAGACGTCCTGACCATCAATGTGATCCACGCTTCATTATAGAGCGGCGCATCGCCCCCAACGCGATGTGTCATAGTTTGGGTTGCCACTTCCTATAATTCCCGCACCCCACTGGTTGTGATTGAAGGAACCCTGACAGCACGGCGATGTGTCCCAGAAATTCTGCGACCATGTGCGCCCCCCTTACTGATGTAACTTGACAACCCCATTTCCCAGCAGAATAATTCCCAGCCTCCCACAGCATGGGTATCTTTGGCCCGACTTTGTGATCTCAAAATACTTCCTTGGCTAGTGATGCCCCACAGACCCCTTCCCCATCGAGAACTTTTGGGACCAGATTTGATGGCAAATTTGGCCAGCGGTAACTTCGGCGGATTTGGAGTGTCAGTTGCGCCAGCTGTGGCAGGATCTTCCTCAGGAGAACATCTGATGTATGCATGCCTCCATGTCCAACTGTATTGCCAATAGGGCTGATGACGAGACCCGGGTAATTGAGTATCCAGGTACCCATTAGGTCTGTTATGGGTGCCCGAAACTACCAGTACTCGGGTATCCATTATGCATAGTGTGTGTCGTACCCGATGCATCGGGTACCCGGTGAGAAGGTATTTGAGTGTATTTCCGGCGATACTTTCGGTTCCTGTGTTCTGTTGTTTCCCATTCCAGCAGCTTCCTCTGTGTTCTTAGTAGTGTCATGAATTGCCACTCGGGTCGCTGCAAGCAATGTTGTTTCCAGTGAAAGTAGGGGAAGCTTTGGCGGGTGTCCTTCCAGTGATTAGAGGCCTTCTTGACAACCACTTCTGTCCGAATGTAAAGGATAATTACACGACAGCAACTTTCAAAACCTCTATACTGATGGCCCTTTATTCTTGGTTTAAATTGACATAAATACGCCTGAGTTAGTGGTTACACAGCAGGTTGCTTCATTACTTGATCCCCGATATAAGGACTTGCACGCTAAAGACCAGACCGCAGTAATTGTGATCCGACAATATGTTTGTCAGATGATAACTGGTATTTCACACATACAATGGAAGACCAGCTTAGTAACCAATCAGGTGACAGGGAGCCGGATTATGGCATTATTTGCTAAACCCAAAAAGAAATCGAATGGCACTTCCCAGGTTGAACACTACCTTGGCGAACCTCAGGCTGGAAACCATGTAGACCCTCGTGATGATGGAAGTGCGTGAGAAGTCCTAATAATGTTAGCTCTTTTAGCAAAACTATTTTTGGGATGTCCAGCATCTTGCGCTAATTCAGAGAGAAACTTTTCTACTGCAGGCAATATAGTTACTTCTAAACATAGTTCTTTGTGCCCAGAGAACGTTAATTTTCTTATATATGTACACACTAACAAAGTTTTCCGAAACTTTGGAGATCTCATTCATTTTCTTCCTGAGTTATTTTTGTTAAAACAGATGTGTAATGTTAATTTGGGTTGTTTATGTAGAGATAGTCGAGGAAACGTCACCGAATATTTTGAACAGACTCCTCCATTTGTTTGAATGGCTATTCGCCAATTATGCTTTATTTGTATAACAAACAGACCTTACAGTGTATTAGTATGTTTCATTGAAGTTACATTTACGTTCACGTGATTACACGACTTAACATATAATGTCTGAGTAAAATGTAAGTATTTAAGCTCATTTATGGGTACATGCCTGTTTTCTATAAGGAAATATCCCCTGTTCAGATGTGCAAATATGTAGGAAATAGATATAAACTAATTATTTTACATTTGTATTTATGTGCAATATACAGTATACATCACAGCCATTACATATGGTACAACCTATTTGGCTTTACAATAGAACTGTTCAGTGGATTGTACATTTCAAAGTAACTAGTATATGTGCGTGATCTTCGATCACACAATACATATTACACAGTTGCAAGGAACGGATATCCGGGTAATACCCGGGTTCCTGCTTCTTAGTACTTGGGTACACGGGTATACCCGAAGACACCGGGTAGTGCTTGGGTACTCGGGTACCCGAATACCCGGGTATCACTAGGCCTAATTACCACCTGTCTGCATGCTATGGGGGGTCCAAAACCATACTAAATGCAACCTGCAAGTATTGGTCATCTGCAATGCACTATTGGTGTGGTAAAATATTTTGATATTTTCTGTATACGTACTACCATGTCCTATGCCTGTAAACACTTACATTCCTTTGTAATGACACCACCAGGGTAATCTAATTTTTTGCAAATAAGTGTATACTAGCATTTTTTCATGGGCATTTGTCAGCAGTAGCTAGATAATGACGGTTCAATGGCAGCGTCGTGCGTGGGACACCGGGACACTGAATGCTACCAAGTAAAGTGAAAACATCATTATCTTGCATTCCATTTTGACGGCAGCCATCTTGGCAGCCAGTACGGAAACCACCTGTTCTTGCATTCCATTGAGACGGTGGCCATTTTAATTTAAAAAATTTTCAAAATTCTAAAAAAATTAAAAAAATTTTATTTTTTCAAATTTTTTCAAAACTTTAATTTTTTTTTAAAAGTTTTAAATTTTTTTCTTAAACATTTTATGGTGGCCATTTTGTTTTCCTACATAGCCTCAGGCTGTGTCCCTAAGACAATGCACAGACTTTATGAATTACCCTCAGGCGTGACCTAGCACAATGCCAGTTCCCCATTAA
This sequence comes from Clitarchus hookeri, assembly GCA_002778355.1. NCBI lineage: Eukaryota > Metazoa > Arthropoda > Insecta > Phasmatodea > Phasmatidae > Clitarchus > Clitarchus hookeri. The sequence continues at coordinate 200,270 of NQII01000473.1, forward strand.
ATCACCAGAGGAGACGAGTTCAAACAGCCTGAGGCTACAAGACTTTGCAAGTTTTTTTTAGCATTTCGNAATTTTCAAAATTCTAAAAAAATTAAAAAAATTTTATTTTTTCAAATTTTTTCAAAAGTTTAAAATTTTTTTTAAAAGTTTTAAATTTTTTTCTTAAACATTTTATGGTGGCCATTTTGTTTTCCTACATAGCCTCAGGCTGTGTCCCTAAGACAATGCACAGACTTTATGAATTACCCTCAGGCGTGACCTAGCACAATGCCAGTGCCCCATTAAATCACCAGAGGAGACGAGTTCAAACAGCCTGAGGCTACAAGACTTTGCAAGTTTTTTTTAGCATTTCGACGGGGGCCGTGGTGAAGCAGTGGATATACGACATGTTAAAGTTCATGCTCTTGCATTCCATAGCTAGGGGAGCCACGGTGGAGCAGTGGATAGACAACATGCTAAACTTCATGCTCGTGGATTCAATAGCGAGGGGTGCCGCAGTGGTGGTGGAGTAGATAGACATATCTTCTGACGTGTCCCTACAACAACGGCCGCCACGATGCCATGACATAGCCCCAGGCTACAGGACGTCGCGGTGAAGTGGAGGATAGACGACTTACTTCTTGGGGCCATGGTGATGCAGTGCATAGACGAAATGCAAAACATCATGCTCTTGCATTCTATAGCGACGGGAAGCCGCAGTGGTGCAGTGGTTAGACAACTCACTGCCCGAGGATGAGGCATTCCTCGAACATTCCATGGTGGCCATGTTTGTTACCACATAGCCCCAGGCGTCTCCCTATGTCGATGCCACGACTTAATGTATGTTTGGCGTCAACGGCTGTGGCTGGGGGAGCTAATGACATAGCCCCAGGCTACAGGGTGCCACGGTGGTGCACCTATTAGACAACTCGATGTTTGGGGCCGTGGTGGTGCTGCGGATAGACGCCTCGCTTCTTGGGGTCTGTGAGGAAGCGGTGGATAGACAACTCGTTTCTTGGGTGTCATAGTGGAGCGGTGGATAGACATAGCCTCAGGCGTCTCCCTACAACGACGCCACGACTTAATGACATCGCCCGAGGCGTAGCGCGATTTTTACGGAAATACACAGTGAAATTCCTTTTTAGCATCAACTTCTATAGCCCCAAGCGATGCGTGATATTTCGAAATTTATTTGAAATGTTATATTTTTCTGTTACATTGCCTCAGGCTCTGCCGACGTCACCCGATAAATTCTTTTTAAGCGACAACAACCATAGCTCCAGGTGATGTGTGATTTTTCGAAACGTATTGCAAGAATTCCATAGCGACTGTGGGGCTGCGGTGGTGCTGTGGATACACGACAGAATGCCTTAGGCGATGCGGGAATTTGTGCTAGCATTCTGACTGGGGCTGCGATGATGCGGTGAATATACGACATGTAAAACATAATGCTCTAACATTCCATTGCTCATGACCCCACAATATGGAGGAGTGACTCCTTTTTGGTAATTAGGGATTGAGGGGTTTTCTACGAGTCTTCCCAAATACCTACCATAACACCCCGATTCCAAATTTGTCGATGATCCCTAAATGTGGGGCAGTGACTCCGTTTTGGGCAATGAGGATTTGATGATTGTCATTCTCTTGCATTCCATGCATGGGGGTTTTCTCCGAGTCTTGACCAATCCCTACTACAACACTCCGACTCCAAATTTGTCGATGATCCCCCAATGTAGGGCAGTGACTCCTTTTTGCGCAATGAGAATTTGACGATTTTTATTATTTTGAGTTCCATGATAGGGAGTTTTCTCTGAGTCTACCAAAATCACTGCCACGACACCCCGACTGGTCACTGCGTCATGCTCTTGCCTTCCATACTATGAGGTTTTCTCCGAGTCTTCACAAATCCCTGACACGATAACTCGACTTGTCCCTGTGCGGGGGCTGAAATTGCTCATGACCCCACAACATGGAGGAATGACTCCTTTTTGGGCAACGAGGGATTGAGGGGTTTTCTCCGAGTCTACCCAATTCCCTGCCACGGCGCCTCGACTGGTCCCTACTTCATGCTCTTGCATTCCATGCTAGGGAGTTTTCTCCGAGTCTTCCCAAATCACTGCCACGACACCCCTACTGGTCACAAGGTCATGCTCTTGCATTCCATGCTAGGAGCCATGGTGGTGTGGTGGGTTGGCGACTCGCTTCCTGGGGGCTGTGGTGGTGTGGGGGATATATGTCTCACTTCTTGGAGGCTACAGTGGTGTGGCGGGTAGACAAATCTCTTCTTAGAAGCCCCGGTGACATGGTGGGTAGACGACTCGCTTCTTGGGGGCCGCTGTGATGGGGCGGATAGACGACTTGCTTCTTGCAACCACAGTGGAGCGTTGGATAGAAATAGCCTCAGGCGTGTCCCTACGACAATGCCCCGAATTCATGACATAACCCCAGGCTACAGGCGGGCTTCCAGGTCAACACATGTTGTTTTTCAAAATTTCCCAACACTGCTCTCTACAACGAATCACCATCGCCCCAGGCTGTGCGGCTCTTGTATTCCATTTCGATGTGAGGCTACGGTGGTGCAGTGGGAAGACGACTCACTTCTTGTGGGTCGGTGCGGTGTGGTGGATAGACGACATACTTCTTGGGGATCGCTGTAGTGTGGTGGATAGACGACTAGCTTCCTGGGGCTGCGGTGGTGTAGTGGATAGACATAGCCCCAGGTAGTGCGGGACTTGTTCTATCATTTCGACGGGTGACGCGGTGGTGCAGTGGATATACGACATGTGAAACTCCATGCTCTTGCATTACATTATGTCTGTGGAGCTGTGTGTGTGCAGTGGATAGACAACACACTGCCTCAGGCGGTGCGGAGGCTTGCTCTTACATTTCGAAGGGTGCCGAGGTGGTATGGTGGATAGACGACGCGTCAAACTTCATGCTCTTGTATCCTACGACTGTGGTTCTGCAGTGGATAGACGACTCACCAAACTTCACACTCTAGCATAAATAACAATGAAAACTTTAAAAATTTATACATTTTTAAAGTTTTGAAATGTTTATTTTTTTTAAACTTTAGAAATTTATTAAAAAAAAACAAAAAATTGTAAGAAATCCGCGGCCGATGATGGGAGCAAGCTCCCGTATTCAGCTTTGACGATGGCGTTCGCCATCGCTGATGCTGCCGCGAATTTCATAAAAAAAATTTTTGGAAATAAATTTTTAAGGTTTGAAATGTTTATTTTTTTAACTTTTAAAAATTTTAAATTAATTTAGACTAAAAACAAAATTAGTATACATATTTGTATACAAATAAGTATATAGTTGTATATATTTTGTCGCGTGCCGGTTTAGGGATTATAGCACGATATTGGCTCACATCCACCACCCCCTCACACCACCCCCGCCTCGCGCACTTCGCAAGGCGCCTTCCAGGCGGCATGTGGAACCACAGGCAGGTGGAAAATTTCGGGACACGTGGAAAATTTCGGGACACGTGGAGCTGAAGTGAAGGCCTCCCCCCCACACCCCCTTCATCTTCGTACATCTCTAGCCGCCGGGAGATCTGTTGAGAGTGCAGGGCTTTCTTGAGTCATCAGCAAATAATCCGGTGTAGTTCGCCTGAACGCAGTAAATACGCACCACGGAAGTATCGCTGACGACAGTAGGTATTATCCCCCCCGCCAAACCTTCAGAAACGAGGACACGTGTGTTGGAAGGCTTGGTTAGGCGTCTTCCACTTCACCCCTCTCACCCCCTTCCCTCCCCTACAAGGCGCCAAGTGCCGCCGATTCAGGGCAGCGGCTGGCGTGTATAAAAACCCCTTTCCAAGAATAGGAGGGGGTCAGTAATATCGGGTACGTCAGGCAGTCATATCGGGGCAGTTGTTAGTTCATCTTCACCGCCGAGAGACGTCAGTTCGAGCAGAGAGTAAGTTAGTACAACAGTTACTAAGGCCGGGATATCGGGACCCGGCCACGTCCGTCAGCCGCATCATTAAGGAGTCAGTCATATAAAAACAGTTGATCATCACCGAGCCAAGGGAAGAGTTGCGGGAAGAAATCGCGAGAAGACGCGAGTACGAGTCCGAACAGCAGCCCAGGGAGAATCAGCACCGGGGGGCCGGCTTCCACGACCTACCACTTCGCTGGAACTCATTCCCAGATGACAGCCTACCCACACTCACCGCTGAGTTAAGTATAGAATTCGTCGTCCAAAGAAGCCCCACTCAACCACGAATTCGCCCCGTGAATACGAGTAAACAAATTATGACAGTACCGCACCTCGAAAGTTTTGATGTTGTGTATTTGTGAATATATACGAGACAATATATTCGTACTTCAAAATACAACAGTGATAGTCTACCTCATTATAATACCCGCAACCTCCAAGCACTTTTTAGTCGGTGCCTGGAGGACATTAACTCTGACCAGATAAGCCACCATGTCCTCGACAGTGGCGGTACCTGCGTCAATTTATACATATACTACTGCAATGGAATCGCCACCTAGTTCACCATCGTCGCCTATTTCACCTGCGTTGGTTACATCCTCAGCTAAATGTGAAAAGAGACAAACCATGACATTTTTTGAAGAAATTAGGGAAATTTTTAAGAAAAAAGGGCAATTTTGCGGAAAAAAACGACGTATTTCGAAAAAAAAGGGGAAAAAGATGTTTTTGGGGAAATTCGGGAAGTTTTTAAGGAGAAAGGGAAATTTCGAGGGAAAAAGGGACATTTTGACGTTGTTTTCCTAGAGCTGCACACCTAGCCCTAGAATGGGAAACATCTGTGACTCGCGTGGCATGCTGTGTCATGCTATCAATTATACCTTCCAAGGCTAATGGCTTTACAGGTATACTACCATTCTCTGAGAATGCACACACACATAGGGGCTGTCTTTGCTGGTAAAAAAGTTTTTTTACAAGCAGCAGTGTACTGTTTTTACCCATACGTACACACACTCTCAAATAAAGCGTACTTGTATCGTACTCCATCATGTAATGTCTTTACAAAGATATATCAATGCAGTAGTGTACTGCTTATTGTTGTGCTTTTAATATAAAATCACGTTTTGGTTTGGGCTGTGTGTGATTGTTATCCAACATAAATAAGAACACAGTGAATTTCATGACATACAAATATATTACCACATTTTTTTTTTAAATTTGAATTTGCCCTATTTAAGAGCGCTTGGAACCATTTTGTTTGAGTTTTCTTGCTGCCCAATATTCCTTCATGAGTTGTGACTGTCTTTGTTTTCTTTCCTCCGTGAAGGTGTAGTTGTTTTTCCTTCTGATTTTGGGTTCAAATTTTGCAGTGTCGACCAATCTTCTGAAGGTTTCACGGTCTCTCGTGTTTTCTTCTGTAATTGAAAGTGATTTTAGGTCGTTTCTGACTTCTTGTAGCCAATTGGTGGGTGTTTTTAGACTGTTGTTGTGATCGAAAATCTTTTTGGTTAGTCTGTAATTGTCCATTCGTTGTAGGTGGCCATAGAATTTTAGCCGTTTTTTTCTAATGTTCTCTGTAATTGGTTCTACTTTGGTATAAAGTTCGTTGTTGCTTTTGCATCTGTATGATGTATATTATATATTGTTTTTTGCAGCATACTCTTTGTCTGGACCCAGGGCGTTCTTGCGTTTGACATCTCGTTGTCNAGCATACTCTTTGTCTGGACCCAGGGCGTTCTTGCGTTTGACAGCAGCATACTTCTTGCGTTTAACATCGGCAGGCAGCTGAGCATCCTCAGGCAGCGGCTGGATGTCCTCCTTAGTAATGGCGATCAAAGCAGCAGAGTTGGCAGGTTCAGACAAAGGTTCTTGCGGAAGGTAAACTCTTATCGCATCTTGCAATAAATCGTGAGTTATAACTTCGTCTGGAACCAGGGCGTTCTTGCGTTTGACAGCGGCAGACCTCTTGCATTTGACAGTGGCAGACCTCTTGCGTTTGACATCAGCAGGCAGCTTGTCGTCCTCCTTAGTATTGTCAATCACACCAGCAGCAGAGTTGGCAGCCAGCACCAAAGGTTCTTGAAGAATGTAAACTCTTATCGCATCTTGCAATAAATCCTGAGTTATAACTTCATCTGGACTCAGGGCTTTCTTGTGTTTGACAGCAGCAGACCTCTTGCGTTTGAAATCGGCAGGCAGCTGGACGTCCTCCTTAGAATTGTCAATCACAGCAGCAGAGTTGGCAGCCATAACCAAAGGTTCTTGCGAACGGTAAACTCTTATTGCATCTTGCAATAAATCGTGAGTTATAACTTCGTCTGAGCCCAGGGCTTTCTTGCGCTTGACAGCGGCAGACCTCTTGCGTTTGCCATAGGCAGGCAGCTGGACGTCCTCCTTAGTATTGTCAATCACAGCAGCAGCAGCAGCAGAGTTGGCAGGTTCGGCCAAAGGTTCTTGTGGAAGGTAACCTCTTATCGCATCTTGTAATAAAGTCAGAGATATAACTTCGTCCGGCCCACATGGCAGGGAAGTGTTTGTTCGCATATAGTTAACAATACATCTTCCCAGAATATTGCATTCGACCATCTGCTGACGTTGCTCATATGTCGACGTTGGGTTGTTCACAAGCAACCAATGTGCTATATCATCACACTGTTTGCTGTATGTTCTTGACTTGGCCTCGCCATCACAGACATAGGTTATACAGTTGTGGCCAGGCGTTACACTCAGGTAGACTGTCTCTGGACGAAATGGCACTTTCATCTTGAGCTCGCTAGTGTCGACTGGCAGGGTAGACACAGCTTATATAGCAGCCATACGATGACATGACGTCAGTGGTTCTTGAACAATAATCGTCATATACGGACATAAATGTCGTACATTATCTTGCAACATTTCGTCATTAGCTCTGAGTTCATCAATAATCTTATTTATCTCTTCGCTGACAGAAATATATCCCCTTCTCTGTAATGCAACCAGCACACATAGTTTATCAACCAGGTCGCTGACGTCTTCAGATAATAAGTAGCTAGACTTCACGACTATCTTCGCAAAAGGTTCAAAATACATGTTTGCATCAATGTTCTTCCATGATGGGTAGTTTGTGAGATACCTCTGAGCCAGAGTACTTTGTTCGAATATTCGTTTATTCTGTCTCCACTTCACGTATTCGTCGTCATCATCGTGTTTACGCTTTTGCTTTGCAGGTGCAGTTACTTCATCATCGTCTGTAGTATATGTATATTTCGCATAATCATAATCATCAACATCATCATCGTCTTCGGACTTGACGACCACACTTTCGTGCTGGATAGTTGTAACATCCCCGTTTTTCATCTTACGCCTTAGCAATACATGATTGTTGTTCACATGGTTGAACGGTCTGTATGGTTGGCGCTCTTCATAATACATATCCGCAACAGGCGTATTTCGTTCTTCACAGAATGTTTTGGAACTTGATGCATGTCCGGATAATGTTATGGGCGATGGTACAATCAAAAGTTTACACAACGTATCAGCATGGGAGTCATCCATTGTATTGCCTTGCGTCATCAAGTTCAATGCTTGCTGTCTTGTGTCAAGTATAGGTGAGTTACCTTTACATATTTGAGTATGCCTCTTTAGATTGCCAATTATACCAAATGTCTCTCCGCACATATTACATGAAAGTACTCTGGAGGCTGGTTTATTTTGATACTCACTCTGTTCATGTCGCGATGCATTGCAAATTTTACTGAATGTCTTGTCAGAGTAACTGCATTGTTTTCCATGTAATTGTTGAACACTTGGTGAAGTTTAGCATGCAGGCGAACATACCATTTTCGATTGAATTATTTCCACACTTTTCATTATCATCTTCCAGTATATGACAACTTAAACACATATACTATGCAGTGCAGACTCCTCTTTTCTGCGGACTCCTCTTTTCTACTGACTCCTCTTTTCTACATACTCCTCCCCTCTGCAGACTCCTCTTTTCTGCAGACTCCTCTTTTCTGGGGACTCCGCCCCTCTGCAGACTCCTCCCGTCTTGGGACTCCTCCCCTCTGCAGACTCCTTCTGTCTTGGGATTCCTCTTTTTTGCAGACTCTTCCCTTCTGCATACACTACTACCTTCACACAGTAGTGTCACTGTACACAATAGCTTAGCAACTATTTGAATTTCTGCGGTTACTCTAATTTATACCCTCATTCTGCAGGTCTAATACAAATTTAGATTGTTCGTGTAGGACAGGTCTTGAAGGCTCTCTCACTATATTCATCTTCGTGTGGTTCTGGTTTTGTATATTTACAGTCCAACCATATATTATATTTTATCGCACCTTCTTTTTCCATCTCGCATGTAAGTTGATCTACAATATTCTGTTTCAAGATATGTACAAATATCGTCCACCATGTATGATGAATAAGATGCAACATACGTCTTCATAAGACCTCGGAATGCAGATTCTGTCAGTATGAACCCATTCTCATTTTGGTAAGTATACAACAGGTGCTGGTGTAGGTGATTTATATGTACATGTTTTTCATGATTGTGATACGACTCACGGTATAGTTTTACCTTGTAGTCGTGTATTTTTAATCGCATGCTGCCTGGAACACCTGTTACGTCATAACATTTGAATTCACGACCACACTTATAGCAACAAGTAGTATAGTGAGCTCATTGTGTCTTCTTCAAATATTTTCCAGATTTCTCATGTTGGTGAGCACTGCTATTTTTACTAAAGGTCTTGGTGCAGTAGTAACATGAATATCTCGATGTCTGTGGTGAACTGTTCATGTCCAGGTCTGATGTTGGCGAGGGTGACAGCGCCCTGGTATCCAATGCAGCAGCAGGTGTCTGCCCTTCACATGTTTTTTCAGATGTATGCAATATCCTATATATCTTAGCTGGCATAGGAGGGAGTCCCTCACACATTGCGAGATGTCTTTTTAAGTTATCGCTTCGTCCAAATTGAGACTTACAATTTTCACATGTTAAGCTAGATCGCTTCAAGTTCATAGAACATGCATTTTCATGTCGGCCGGCATGAAGGCTCTAAGTAAATGGTTTCTTGCATAAACAGCAAAAATGACTCTCTGACTTATTTTCCATCTTCGCTCGAGACGATGTATACTTTTCGAAATTCGAATAACAACTACGGTGATTCCATCTATTTCACATACATGTTCAAATCTTCACATTTCGCCAGAGGTATTTAAGTTTTTTATGTGTTCTGTACACATATATTCAGCTAACGTCTCTCCACCACTACACGCAGTTTTACATCTCTCATGTCGACGTGTGTTGCTGCAGTTACTAAATATCTTATCGCATTTGCGACAATGTTTCCTACGCATTAGTGAAAGATTGTGTTCATTGTTTACTTGAAGGTCAGAAGTTGGTGAAGGGGTATCAATACTTTGTAAAGGTGACATCTGATCGTCACAATTTTGTAACGATGACAAATGTACTGTGTTGCTTAGCATGTAGAGAAACAAGGTCTTTGCACTTGTTCGTATGTATGTTTTAACTGTCTATACGAGTGAATATACCTTGGCATATATGGGATCGATAACTTGTGCGATATGGATTCAGCTTGCATTTATGTTTTATATGCCTCTTCGCATTGCAGGCATATGCAAATGTACTGTTACAGTAGTGGCATGGATGTCTAGGAGATGTGACTGTTCAAGCCATTGTTTTCATAGTAGAGTGCATTGCCTTTAATTCTGTTGATGGTTCGGATTTTTCTTTTGCGGATATGTTCCCATCAAAATTTAGTTCTATTCTCAACAAATACTGATTGACCTATGTAGTAAGAAGAGCTTTGTATGTTGCTCTATGCCTTTTTAAGCTATCGAGTCTTCGAAATATGATTTGCATTTTTTACATGAAAATATAATACATTTAATATTTTTTTACCAGCCAGTCTTGTGTCGACGAGCATTGCAACTTTTAGAATAAGTCTTCTTACAGTAATGACATAAATAATTTTCTCCATTATTTCCCATCCTAGAAACAAACAGCTCTGTTTACTCTTCGAAGTCTTAATAGCCACTGAGTCAGTCATCCTAACCTATACTAATATATACATACATACAGATGCAACAGCAGTTACGTTTATGCCCGCTTTGTTAGCGTCGAGACGCCTTCGAGACATGTTAGACTTCTTTATCGTTGTGTGCAACAGTGCTCTTTATGTTAGACATGCGAGAGCCTCACATAACCTGTTAGGCCCCTTTATGCGTGGTGGTGTTCTCTCTTTATAATTTTGGTAGCTTGCACTTATGCTTTATATGTATCTTCACACTGTAGGCATATGAAAATGATATGTTACAGTAGTGACGTGATTGATCATGCTATTGTTTTCATAGTAGTGTGCGTTGCCTTTAATGCTTTATCATTAATGTGTGGTTGGAAAGACTCTGAGATAACCTATGTGCATATGTTTGGGAAGAATCTGAGATAACTCTCCTGGCTTGGCCTGCAAGGGCGTGATGTATAGCTCATAGGAAGGACTTAAATGTTTATCTAATTTGGGAAAAACTGAACCCTTTAGAGATGATGGAAGTTTGCCGAACGTATCTTACACACTGCGGAACTTATGCATACCTATGCTTGTAGTGCTTAAATCGTTCTTTTTGTTAGGTGGCATGCATCGTTGAAGTGCGCCATCCTTTTATTTTAAAATGCATGTGTCGTGTCGTTGAAGTGTACGGTAGCATCCTTTATGTTATGCCAAGCACGCTTCGTCTCAGTGTTCGGTGGCCCCCTTAATGTTAAGGTGTGTGTACCGTTGAAGTGTTCGGCACCACCCTTAATGTTAGGGTACATGCGTCGTTGAAGAGTTCGGCATCACTCTTTATGTTAAAATGCACGCATCGTTTCAGTGTATGGTAGCGCCCTTTATGTTATACCTTGCGCGCATCACCTCAGTGTTTGGCATCATCCTTTATGTTAGTTTGCGTGCATCTGGCGTCAAGGCCTACGTTATGAATTTGACGACTACAACTTAAACAGTTCGGGAATTACAGCCAACTATGCTTATAAGTTCGCATGGAGCTTAAATGACCATTTATTAATTCTCCCTGTCTGCATCGATGCCAATGATATGAATTTGACAAGTACATCTTAAATTGTTCATGAATAACAGCCAACTATGCTTATAAGTTCGCATAAGGCTTAAATTACCATTTGTGAATATTCTTTGTCTGCTGCGATGCATATGATACAATTTTGAGGAGTACATCTTAAGCAGGTCGGGAATTACGGCAAACTATGCTTATTAGTTCGCACAGGGCTTAAAGGGCAATTTTATAATTTTCCTTGTCTGCATCGATGCCTATGATATGAATTTGACAAGTACATCTTAAACGGTTCGTGAATAACAGCCAACTATGCTTATAAGTTCGCATAAGGCTTAAATGACCATTTGTGACCATTCTTTGTCTGCTGCGATGCATATGATACAATTTTGAGGAGTACATCTTAAGCAGGTCGGGAATTACGGCAAACTATGCTTATTAGTTCGCACAGGGCTTAAAGGGCAATTTTATAATTTTCCTTGTCTGCATCGATGCCTATGATATGAATTTGACAAGTACATCTTAAACGGTTCGTGAATAACAGCCAACTATGCTTATAAGTTCGCATAAGGCTTAAATGACCATTTGTGACCATTCTTTGTCTGCTGCGATGCATATGATACAATTTTGAGGAGTACATCTTAAGCAGGTCGGGAATTACGGCAAACTATGCTTATTAGTTCGCACAGGGCTTAAAGGGCAATTTTATAATTTTCCTTGTCTGCATCGATGCCTATGATATGAATTTGACAAGTACATCTTAAACGGTTCGTGAATAACAGCCAACTATGCTTATAAGTTCGCATTAGGCTTAAAATACCATTTGTTAATTTTCCTTGTCTTTGTCGATGCCTATGATATGAATTTGACGACTACATCTTAAACGGTTCGGGAATTACAGCCAACTATGCTTATAAGTACGCATAGGGCTTAAATGACCATTTGTTAATTTTCCTTCTCACGTCGATGCCTATGTTATGACTTTGACAGGTACATATTAAATGGTTCGGGAATTATGGTTAACTATGCTTATAAGTTCGCATAGGGCTTAAATGCCAATTTGTTAATTTTCCTCTTTGGCGTCGATGCCTATGTTATGAATTTGACAACTACATTTTAAGCAGTTCGGGAATTACGGCCAACTATGCTTTTAAGTTTGCATAGAGCTTAAATGACCTTTTGATAATTTACCTTGTCTGCATCGATGCATATGATATGAATGTGACGAGTATATCTGAATTGGTTCGGGAATTACGGCCAACTATGCTAATAAGTTCGCATTGGGCTTAACAGTCTATTTGTTAACTTTCCTTAACTGCAGCGATGCCTATGTTACGAATTTGACGAGTACATCTTAAACAGCTCGGGAATTACGGCCAACTATACTTACAAATTCGCATAGGGCTTAAATGACCATTTGTTAATTTTCCTTGTCTGCATCGATGCCTATGTTATGAATTTTACGAGTACATCTTAAATGGTTCGGGAATTATGGACAACTATGCTTATAAGTTCGCCTAGGGCTTAAATGACCATTTGTTGATTTTCCTTGTCTGCATCGATGCCTATGATATGATTTTGATGAGTACATCTTCAGCAGTTCGGGAATTATGGCCTACTATGCTTATAAGTTTGCATAGGGCTTAACTGCCTATTTGTTAACTTTCCTTGACTGCAGCGATGCCTATATTACGAATTTGACGAGTACATTTTAAACGGTTCGGGACTTACGGCCAACTATGCTTATAAGTTCGCATAGGGCTTAAATTACTATTTGTTAATTTTCCATGTCTGCGTCGATGTCTATATGTTTTTGACAAATACATCTTAAACGGCTCGGGAATTACGGCCAACTATGCTTATCAATTCGCATAGGGATCAAATGGCTATTTGTAGTCTACAGGCTATTTCGGAAAACTCTGAGAAAACCCTCTTAGCTTGGATTGCAAGTGGGTGAAGTTGAACATGTCCTCTATCCGCTGCATCACCACGGCACCCTATGAATTCAATAGTATGAAGTATGGTAGGGGTCAACTATGAGAAGTCTCCGCAACCCCTCAACCCCTCATTGCCTAAAAATGAGTCATTTAGCCACATTGTGGAGTCATTGAAAGTGTTTTGAAAAAATAATATTTTGAGGGAAATAGGGAAATTTCGAGGGAAATTCTTGACTTTTTCAGGGACAAAAGTGACATTTCGAGGGGAAAACACGAAATAATGGCGGCGGAATGCAAGAGCAGGATGTGGCCGGCAGCAGCCATCTTTTTCTCCCAGCCCTCCGTGTCACGAGCCTGTGTTCGAACATACCATATCATACTACTCCTGGGGCTATGTTATATCGTCGTGGCGGGCGTTGTTGTTGAGACATGCCCGAGGCTATGTCTATCCACTCAACCACCACGGCACCCGTCGCTATTGAATGCAAGAGCGTGAAGTTTATCATGTTGTCTATCCACTGCTACACTGTGGCTCCCCTCGTTATGGAATGCAAGATCATGAACTTTAACAGTCGTTTATTCACTGCATCACCGCGGCCCCCTTGTCGAAATGCTAAAAAAACTCGCAGTCTCGTAGCCTCAGGCTGTTTGAACTCGTCGCCTCGGGCGATTTAATGGGAAGGGTGCATCGTTCTAGGGACACACCTGAGGCTATTTCATAAAGTCTGGGCGTTGTCTTAGTTACACAGCCTGAGGATATGTAGGAAAGCAAAATGGTCGCCATGGAATGTTCAAGAAAAAAATAATTGAAACTTTTGAAAAAAATTTGAAACTTAAAAAAAAAAAAATTTATTTTGAAACTTTTGAAAAATGTTGAAAAAATAAAATTTAGGAAAGTTTTTGAAAATTTTGAAAACGAAATGGTCACCGTCGTAATGGAATGCAAGTGTATGATGTTTACACTTAGCTTGGTAGCGTTCGGTGTCCCAGTGTCCCACGCACGACGTTGCCATTGAACACCCTTGATCTAGCTACTGTCAGAAATTATCGGAAGAGCCTACATCGAAATCACTTTCTTTCTTCCGTTTCTATCAGTATGTGGGCATGTTTTATATTCTGGAAGATGCCTAACACAGACATATTCTGTTACTGTGCTGTCACGGGAAAGAAGTTCAGAAACTTTCCTTATATGTTATTGTAATACATATAATCGCATTACAATACAAATTAAAATGAACACAATTTATGTATGCTAGAAAATAATAAAACTTCAGACTCTGAAATTCAGAATAGAACATAACTTTAAAAATTTTTCTTATCGTTCACATGCCTCTTTATAACATTTTTGAAATCAATTTCTCTTGTTTTTATGTTGATTATACCTGCTATTGTGCTGTGTGAGCCACTTCTTAGCCGGTTATTTTTCACGAGGGAAACAAAAATAAATGAATGTTAGTAATTTTATTTCATCACTGTTGCAGCCTTGAATTGCACAGAGAATGACTTTTACTATGCAATGTGCTAACTCACTGAAGCTTTTTATTTGATAGCTCTAGCTTTCGGTATGGCTTATTCTACTAAGGTCAGGAACAAAACAAGATTTCATATGGGAGAGTTTGGCATAGGGGAAATTTCTGCCACTAGTTGCGCAGTGTTCCAAAAGGATTTTTTAAATTCATTATAATTGAAATTGTAAGGTATGTGAACAATAAAAGAGAAATATTTTACTTGGCTAAGAAGTTATTTTATGTTTGGCTTATAATTATTGCTAATGTCCTGTTTTTTAACGTAGAAAAAAGAGAAAATCTGGCACTCACGCTTGCCTAGTGGCGAAAATTTTCCCTTTATCAAACTTTTAACATTGATCTTACCAACCTGTACTAGAAGTAACCTTACCATTGGTATCGTCACCGTATGACATGCTTATGACTTATCGGTGAAAAGTAAGAGGAAAGATGCGTATGCGTCTATTTTGTTCGTCTTTTAGTACCATGGTAACATGTAAATATAAATACTACTATATGACTTTCACTTGTCAAACTCATTGTTCACATAAAAATATTGCTATGATATTATGTGTAAATTTACAAAGTTAAAATTTCGAGTAATTTTTTAAATCAAGCAATATGAACACCTGCATGCTTCTGTATTACGACATCAGTGTATGAATTTGGGTTGATGTTGAATATTTGAGGGTGAAGTGAGGTGGGTATGGAGCAGTGCCAGAATGAAATGGCGGGAGAAACAGGAGATCCCCGAGAAAACTCGCCGACCAGCAGCATCGTCCAGCACGATTCCCACTTGCGAAAATCTGGAGTGAACCAGCTGGGATTGAACTGGGTTCGCCTTGGTGGGAGGCGAGCAGTCTAATCGCTCAGCCACCGTGCCCCTTGTGTGCATGGAGCGCGATGCTACTTTGGAAGAGGCATTCCGGCCGATAACATCTCGGCTAGATAATTTACAACAAACTGTTCCACCTGCTGCCATGAATACTGAACCAGACATAGAACCCAGGACTGGGAGGAAGCGCAAGATACTTCCTGAAGATACTGCGGCTGATGAAGATGATTTGCCTTTGGCTGCATTGAAATGTAAAATGGACAGACCTAACTTGCACAGCACGACCGTTCGCAATTACCTTTCATCGTACACGAAGTTTAATTACCGAATGTATGGTGTTTATAGGCGCAATAAGAAATAGTTCTTGGGGAACAAACAAATTTTTTTTCTGTCAAATGATTTTATACATATTGGTGACGAAGCAATCCGGACATCTCCATGCCCCTATGAATTGCTGTTTAAATGCGAGCCTGGCGAGTACTCGCACGAGGTGCTTCATCAGTACAGGCACTTACTTAGCCTCACGATTGCGCATTTGGCAGACAATAACTCTTCTAGCAATGCTTATAAGGATGAGACACGCCCGAAATTCGCCATTATCGTTGATCTGTTCCCAGATGTTGACTTAGCGACCAGTTCGGGTATGCCTTCGTAGCTGCATGGAAGCAACCGACTCGAGTTTGTTTACTAGGACGATGTCAATGAGCTCGTATCAAGTCTACTACTGCTGATTGCAAATTCAGCAGGCTCGAAATAATTCCCACACAAACAAGATTGTGAATATTTTAAAACAATTTCATGAAGGTGGGTACGTATACTAAAAAAAAAAATGTCATGTGCGCAAATTGCTACCGAGCTCCACCGGCCTGCGCGGTGTAATTATCACAGGCGGAAAGTACTATTCTTTGGGCTGAGAGATCTATACCAGGCCTACCTAGTTGAATTGATCTCATATGCAGCTATTAATATGGGCTTCAGATACACATTAATTGTAATAGACAAATACAGCAAATACGAGGGGGCAATCCCAGTTCGCCGGAAACATGGCATTGATGTGACCAATGCTATGAAGACTGTTTTGCATGACAAGGGATCACCTAAAAATTTGCAGATGGATCTTGGCAGAGAATCCTACTATCCTGCCTTCTGTTCGTTAATGGCTGCAAATAAAGTTTATCACTACAGTACCCATAGTGGGATGAAAGCTTCCGTTGCGGATTGGTTTAACTGTACTCTGAAGACCGAGATATGGAGATAATTTTTGTCATGAGAAAGTTACAAGTGGCTACACATGTTGCCCCAAATGGTATCGTCCTACAATCGACGAGTACACCAAAATATACGCATGTGGTCAGTGGATATTCGGGTTAATTCTTTGCTGGAGACTGTGCTCAAAGCTGAGAACAATTTGGACACTCACAAGCCTTAGGCGAATGTTGAAGACTACATCAGGATTTCACGAGTGAACGGGCAGTTGCAAAATCATACATACCAAACTGGAGTATGAAGTATACAAGTTTCAAGATTCACCATTACAAACCAAGGACCTATTATCTCGCAGACTTAAATGGTACTGAACTCCAAGGTTCGTTTTGTAATCATGAGGTAGAGTTTACGAAATTCCCAAACATTTATTTGGTTGAAAAAGTTCTTTGTTGGTTGGGCAATCGGCTTCTTGTGAAATGGTTGGGTTCGATTCTCATTACAACAGCTGGATAAAATGCTCAGTGCTCTCTGATGGGTAATTTAAAGCTAGCATTACAAGAGAAAGAGGGTTGTGCCTGTATGTGCCACCGAAAAATGTACTTTTTAAATTATAAAGCAATTCGTTCTTACAAATATATGTATTTGTGTTGTGTAATTAATTCATAATCTGTATTTCCCTCATAAACTGATGCTCCCATTGTCCCTCTATGTTATATGACCATGCATGTGTTTATTTATGTCCAGGCTGAAAATGCGACAGACTGAGACTGGGTGTATATGGACGTTAATATTGGCCACGAACCTCGCAGCTGTGATTATTTCTGGCTGGGCATGTAGTGCATTCTCATTTATTGGGTCTGATGGCCACAGTGTTTGTGGCCTGCGGTTGTTGATGACCTCCCGGGAGATTTGAGATTGGACCATATTTCTGACTTGTAATACTGTGCAGTGCGTGTTAATGTGTTCTCATGGGCGTTTATTCGTATTCATGCCGGTTCTCCTAACACGCATTCATTCTTTCAGTTTGACTGATTTTTAACATTCCTGAAGGTCTGGCAGCTACAGTGGGTCTGTATGCCACAGTTATTATTGGCCTCCCAGGATATGTGGATTGGGTCGTATTTCTGACTTATGTTACGGCAGCAGCATGGTGTATGTTAATGATCTTGGAGACTGGCTGGGCATGCCATCTGTTCTCACAAGCAGTGTTTAATATTCAGTGTCGTGTGTTATTTAATATTGATGATGGCTATAGCTGGCAGTCAACCTGCATGCGTGTGGATGGCTGTCTGCTGGTGGAATTAGTTTTTTGTTCATTACCACTAAGTTGGTTGTCATGAATTCCTGCCGGGTCGTTATTTCTCCCAATATGCACGCAGAATGGCGTCCTGCCGGCTGCTACAGGTGTTATTAATTCCCTCTGTTACAGGACACTAAGAATGAAATGTTTCCTGCACGCATGACGACCTTGCTCCATTTCCGTGGTGACAAGTTGGAGATGCAGGAATATGCATGCGCTTGCGCATGATCGAGACACATGTATGTTACTGCGTACTTGGCTCTGTATGGATGCATATAACTTTTATATAATTATTTTCTGAATGTTAGAATGAAAGTATCTTCTTTTTACACATAAGATATAGTAGGGCGAGAGCTGGTGCATGTTCGAGGCACATGTACATTGCTGTGCAATTGGCTATGTAAGGATGGATATAACTTTTATATAATTATTTTCTGCATATAAGAATTGTGGTATTATATCACGTTATTAATTTATATATATAACTTTTACATATATATAAAGTGAGTGCGAGCATGCACGTATGATACCTGCAGTTTTCTCCTATGTGTAAATTCGTCATTAAACATCTTCTTTTTTTGCGATGACAGATTTATACCGATGCGAGTATTTACTTTATTTCTTCTCCTAACTTTGCATTGACGATTTTTTTCGCGATTGCAATTTTATTGTTTGGCACGTGCATAGGCCGATTCGAGTATATATGTTATTTCTTCTCCTGACACTTCCTATGTAATGGTGGTCGTGTGATCTAGAAATTGGACTGATGACCGAAGGGTGGTTAGATTGAAACCACATGCCTCCAGCGTTTTTTAAGTTCCGAAACACCTACCAACTAAAAAAAAATATCTAGCGCTCCTGGTGGCCACCACTTGAATTCCGTTCCTCAATGCTAGTGCGCCTTTGCAGGCAACGAGTGAACCAACCAACATGAAATGGACGCATCGATACCACCGCTCCTAGCTGCGAATGGTATAACCTCCCACACTATGGTGGCGGGTGTGGGAATTTAAGTTGTCCTCCCACAGCAGACGACTGGCAGCATGAATTAAAGATGCAGGACATAAAAAGATAGAACTTAGCACAATCTGGAGGTGAGTGTGGGAATTAAATATGGCCGCCTACAGCAGACGACTGGCGGCGAGAACTAAAGATGGCTTTCTACAGCAGACGACGTCGATGGTGATGGAGGACGCGAAAAGCAAGAGAGGGTTGGGAGACAAGAGAGAAAATAAAGGAGACTGGAAGGAATATGAGAAAACCCCAAGGGATAGAACATATGAGGGATAGAATGGACTAGTGATGGAGGATGCGAAAAGCAAGAGAGATAGGAAATGGGTGGGAGACAAGAGAGAAAATAAAGGATGCCGGAAGGAGTTTGGGTAAAACCCCCAAGAGATAGAACGAACGAGAGAGAGAACGGATGTGGGAGAGAGAGCAGCAGGAAGAAATGCCAGAGCGTGATAAAATATAAGAGGTGTGCTAGAGCATGAAGAGATTGAAAAAAATGACAGAGCAGGAGGGAAATAGGGAAATCCCGAAGAAAAAAGGGAAATCCAATATGGCCGCCATTGGATAGGAATGACAGAGCAGGATGTTTCAGCGTGACAGCATCCAAGATGGCCACCAGCGGGTCTGTTTGTCCGCATCCTGCATCCTTCTAGGTGAATGCCCCTTTTCCATCTAGTCTTGCAACTTCTTCACATTTAATTACAGGTATTATTCCGAGTTTCTAAGAGCATAATGTTACTATAGAAAATATACTGGGATTTATTTCTGATGACTCTAAAGCGGCCTCTCTCAAACTCATCCAGCTTGGCACAGACTTGTAGAATGTGCCGTCGGTGCATGCTGCATGCTCACTGAACTTGGCTCTGTGGCTCACACTGCTACTAAGGTCTTATTCGGTGTCGTGCAGCTGAGAATGATGGAGGGACATGTATACCCCTAGTGGCACGTCCACGCAAGTAAATCACATTAAATGCAAATGGGACACATGTCGGCCTATTACGGTACTGTGTGGCAACCTTCGTTGCACTCGATCGATTGGTAGATGGTGATCAATTTTTTTTTGCAAATGAATGTAGTATTTCATATATTACCACCTTAATTTGTAGATGCATTTTGGTGACTTAACAAGGAAAAACGTAGTTATTGTTATTTAATTCACTACACACGAAGTATTTTTGATGGCGTTGTCAGTAGAAAATCTCATTACTGTAAATATTTTTCAGCAAAAAAAAAAAAAAATATACATTTCTGTAGATATCAATTTAGTTTACTTTGACTAACCTTTTTAAATTGTAATAACCACGTAAAACAGTTAACTATTTGATGCTACGCAGAATTTTAAATTGAAATAAAATGTTTAATTTTTTTAAATAAATTACTGTTTATATGAGGACGACGTTTTATGCCAACAGACTTGTCAGAGAATGACCTAGGAACTACAGTAAAATTACAAATAAAACGGAACATATAGCCATCCTTACACTGAATTTGAACCCAGGACATCTCACACCGTACCATTATGCGAAAAAAGAATACAATTTTTCTATTAATTAATTTGAGGTTTTTCGAATACAGTATATTATATACTTTCCAGTATCAAATTTCGCTGCAGAATATTGTTGACACACACACACACACACACACACACACACACGCGCGCGCGCACGCACGCATGCACGCACACACACACACACACACACACACACACAAATATTTGCGCTGTTGTGTAAAACGAGTATTCGATGATTGTGTATGTGTGTGTGCCCGCGCGCGCCAACAATATTCTGCGCCGCGGTTGTCTTGTCCACGCCTCGTGAAGTAACGCGCTCCCAGCGTTCCAAACTTGTCCTTGCCTCAAGCCTTTTTTTCACCTTCCCCTCCCCCCTTCCACTTCCTTGTGGGTTGAAGAATACGCAGCTGGGAAAATAAAACTACGCAGGGCTTTCAAAAGTGCTGAGTTAAACGAAACACTCAGCTGTCATATAAATATACTTTTTATTCTGTGAAGATTAAGAAGTATGTGAACCAAACCATTAAATAACCAACCGAGGAAAATAAAACACCTCAGTGGTGATTTTGGCACCGTTTCCGCAGTATACCGCTTGAAGAATTGTGACGAACTCAGATCTCCCGAGTGAGAGGAAGCAACAATACCCACTACTCCACAGAAGTTTAAATAATGAAGAAATTATTTCAATTATGTAGTTACGTCAATCAAATATACTGATTAAGTGCTTCTGTGTTTTACGTAATCAGTTTGCGTCCTTCTATTTATTATAAGCACTCATATATGTTACAGCAGAAATGACAAGATNTGTGTTTTACGTAATCAGTTTGCGTCCTTCTATTTATTATAAGCACTCATATATGTTACAGCAGAAATGACAAGAGGATTACACACGTGTGGACTTGTTTCTATTACGGGACCTTATTTAATCTTTCCGTACGGATGCTCTAGGCCCTACCAATTCTTATACCGAAGTAACTACAATTGCCGTACAAAATAAACAATACCAAACTGACAAATATTAATTGCTAAAATTACCTTAAATATTTTAGCAGCCGCAATGCATGCAAAGGAACGGAGTAAATGTTTTCCCACTAAATTCGTCATTTCTCTTCCAATTAAATAAAACTTATTGGTTTTTGCTTGGAGCGAGTTAGTTGATGCCAAATGCAGCCGTTACGATAGCATCATTAATGTATTTTGTGAACACATCTTTCATTCCTATCTTCAGTAATTCAGATGCTGCACAAATACGTAAAAATGACAACATTTACGTAAAATAATCAAATAAGAGATTAGAATAAAGGTTTAGGATTAGTACACGACATGGACTATCGGAAAGTAATAATACATACAATTATCAAATAACAGGGATTGTTCTTCTGGTAGTGAAAAATTAAAGATGAAATGGCTATGTTTTATAATAGCCCAGTCAAATTAGACATAGCTATGGAAAAAATTCCAAAAGTTTTGATTATTTTTTAGGGGCTTCCTTTTGATNTAGCCCAGTCAAATTAGACATAGCTATGGAAAAAATTCCAAAAGTTTTGATTATTTTTTAGGGGCTTCCTTTTGATGTGGGGAATCATATATCAAAAGTCCCCGAGGGTGGGGGGTAGAGCTCGATGAGGGGGGGGGGAGGTTTTTCGGCTTTGTTTTCGACCTTTTTTAAGTTTTTCGCTTATAACTCGAAAAGTAAGCGTTTTAGCGACTTAATCACCCAGTACAACATTGACGTAGACAAAATTTTCTACAATTGTTAATAATAATATTTTCTCTACGATCAAGCGTTCCGCCGCTAGAGCGCGTTGAAAAATGAGAAAGGTTTACAAAATCTGCAAAAATGCCCTTTAAAGCTATTTTAACCTTGGATTTTTCCTTGGCATTACTTTAGATGACATCCAAATGCTCATATTATGTTCTCATATGTATCATGACATGTTTTCCAAACGTCAGTGATGCTCGTGAGGTGACTCAATCATGTACGTTGTCGAAACGGAGTCCCGATGTCACAATGGAGTTATAGGCTGACAAAGTAGACACTTTTTATAATTCAGAATGAGTTTTTCTNAACGGAGTCCCGATGTCACAATGGAGTTATAGGCTGACAAAGTAGACACTTTTTATAATTCAGAATGAGTTTTTCTTGATGCAAGTAATTGCTAATTAATAATTACATCGTAAATGCAATATGAAATGGAAAGTAAATGAAATGAATTCATTAATGGTGAAGTTGATGTTAGTGTGTGTGTGTGTGTGTGTGGGGGGGGGGGGTGTCTGGTCCATGATGTCTTCTAAGTCATTTTCAACTTGAAAATTTAAATTGGGTTACAGTGAGGTTCATATGAGTTAATAATGATTGATAGATAAATAGAATGTACATGATATGCATACAATTTACAGTGAATAACTTGTTAGGAGGATAGAGGACGATGTCCATGAAGTCTTGGTGTCCATGAAGTTGTTCGTTGTTAACATGAAAATTGAAATTCGGATAAAACTGTAGTTAAAAGTATAATAATACTAATTATAGTAAATTAATAATAGTAAATACAATGTAGATGATTTGAATTAAGCTTACAGTCAATGACTTGCTGTCATTAGTTGATGTCATCAGAGGGGTCCACCATGTCGTCAGGGTCATCGTCATCTGCATCGTCTT
Source organism: Clitarchus hookeri (assembly GCA_002778355.1). Taxonomy (NCBI): domain Eukaryota; kingdom Metazoa; phylum Arthropoda; class Insecta; order Phasmatodea; family Phasmatidae; genus Clitarchus; species Clitarchus hookeri. Next base: position 223,228 of record NQII01000473.1, read on the forward strand.
CAACTGGAGGGCTGTTGCTGCATACACCCTCACTGTTGCTGCAGATGTTTGAGCAGTGGATACCTGAATTTCTGCAGCTGCACCGGGCACTGCAACCTTTCGTGCAGCCACAGAAGATGGTTGAGAGGACTGAAGCAGGATCAGCTTGATCGAGGGTTGGCAGTGGGCTCAGGTATCCATCTCTTCCCCTCATCCAACCCCAGTCCGTAGCATCGAGTTTTCTCCCCAACCATTCCTGGACTTGGTGGTAAACTCGATAGGAGTGCTGTATCGCAGCGCCTTTAGTTGGTGGAAGAGAGGGGAGGTCAGGCTTCACTCNTGGTGGTAAACTCGATAGGAGTGCTGTATCGCAGCGCCTTTAGTTGGTGGAAGAGAGGGGAGGTCAGGCTTCACTCCCAATGTTCCAACGGTTGATGCTGGAGGGGCTTTTTTCAGCTTCTAAATTCTGACAGGAGGAGGAAGCTGATTTGCAGGGGTGTGGCAATTGATGCCACCCCTGCTGTGGAATGTTCTGTGACCATCTAATGCAGCTACATTAAAGTGTCTGCATTATCAAACATGTACTGGGTGAAAACCCAATGTGGTATGAGTTGTTGGGGAGAGTGAATAGCTAATAGCTCCAACATTTGAGCATCATTGTAAGATGCACTGAAACCAAAGTTTGCCAGCAAATTGATCAAGTTCTTAGCTCCATACTTGCGATGTATGAAAAAGGCTATGCCCAGCATGATAGGAAAAGTGAATGATCGAGGACGCGCAGCACTAACAACTGCATGGGAGAACGACAAAGCTTTCTTCTTGATTCTCTCTTTGTTGCTGGCTCTTGAAGTTAGAACTGATTCGAAGAAAGTTGAGAGAGTTGGAGGGATCATTCCCTCTACATAATCAAGAAAGCCATTACTTGGAGGGTACTGACTGGTGTCATATGCTTGGCTCTGTATGTCTTCCTTGATAATTTCAGCAGCAGCTCTGACTACTCTAAGACGTTATTCTGGCGTTTTTCCCCTCATAGAGGTATCATACCAGGTTCCGTGCAAAATTTTGTCACCAACATCCTTAAAACACAGAACAGTCTTGAGGGTATGAATCTGGCTGATGATTAAACGTTCCTTATACTTCTCCTTCATCTTTGATTTAACTGTTTTATCTGATGGCTTTTCTCCAGTTATTGCGTTCATCACCTCCTCCATCGAATACTGACAGTCGGTTCCCTCATCAAGGAAAGAGTAAATATCTTCCATAGCAGCTAACACGTAGTCATCTGAAGGACGTCCTCTTTTTTGGCTAGTCTTCTTTGTTGTGAGAAAAGTGACATAGCATTGGTGTTGGTAAACAGCTTCAGCTGAAACCAAATCGCTGACAGTTGCAATTCTTCGTCGTACTTGTTCTCCCCATTCGTCATACCNTTGGTAAACAGCTTCAGCTGAAACCAAATCGCTGACAGTTGCAATTCTTCGTCGTACTTGTTCTCCCCATTCGTCATACCTTTCGTTTGCTCCTTTTAATATTCTAGCCTTCATCTCCAAACTGCGTACTTCATAAACAATCTCCCGTTTTTCCACAGATTTCTTCCTTTCTTTCCGATAAAACTCTTCATCAATTGCTCTACAGCATAACAAACGATTCACCTTGAAGTCAAATGGAGGAACGCTGGATCGACGACGGCTCCCTGATGGGCCACTTTCAGCTTCTTCAACGCTTCTTACATCAGTAGAAATACATAGAGGTCTTGTGTAACGCCTTCGACAGTCGCTGTGAACTACTCCACTTCTTTTCTCCCTTAAAATCCGACTCTTCCCGTACTAACAGCCAATAATCCTTCCGTCCCTTTCTCTCACGCACCACACTCCGATCATTTTCAACAGGTTCATCACATATTAAACACCTATCAGCCATTATTAGGCGATGGTAAGCACAGTCACAATTTCAGCTCACACAGCACGACGCGATTGGTTTAACACTAGAAAAAGCACACGGGAACGAGACAACGTTCAGAGAGGTACTAGCTGACTGAAAAACATCGACGGGGCGTGTGTGGGGTGTAGGGGTGTGGAGGGGACCAGGGGGAAGGGAGGGAAGTCGAGGTCACTGGCTTCGAACATGAATGAACAAAAAAGGGTCCCGTTTGAGGTCCGGCTCAGGGTTCCCCCTTGAGCCTCCCCTTTTATTTGGGGAACGCACTGAAAACCAAACGATTTTTTCAACTCAACCGACCTACATTTAATTAGTTATCATGCTTTTAACTTATTTTGCCCATTTACACTGATAATGTATGTACTAACAAATAATTTATCATTAATTAATGCATTGCATTTACGTTTTAATTATTAATTAACTATTACTTGCATCAAGTAAAACTCATTCTGAATTGTAAAAACTGTCTACTTTGTCAGCCTATAATTCCATTATGACATCGGGACTCCGTTCCGACAATGTACGTGATTGAGTCACCACATGAGCATCACTGACGTTCGGCAAACATGTCATGATACATATGAGAACATAATATGAGCATTTGGATGTCATCTAAAGTAATGCCAAGGAAGAATCCAAGGTTAAAATAGCTTTAAAGGGCATTTTTGCAGATTTTGCAAACCTTGCTCATTTTTCAACGCGCTCTAGCGGCGGAACGCTTTATCGTAGAGAAAATATTGTTATTAACAATTGCAGAAAATTTTGTCTACGTCAATGTTGTACTGGGTGATTAAGTCGCTAAAACGCTTACTTTTCAAGTTATAAGCAAAACACTTAAAAAAGGTCGAAAACAAAGCCAAAAAACCACCCCCCTTCCTCGAGCTTACACCCTCTCCATCGGGGACTTTTGATATATGATTACCCACATCAAAAGGAAGACTCTAAAAAAAAAAAATTTAAACTTTTGGGATTTTTTCCAAGTTGGCCTCTTTTATGTCTAGTTTGACTGGTCTATAAAATGACATTAATTAGTTAATAAAATTTTTTTGGCGAAAAAATATGTGAAATGTGCATTTATGATTGCTGACTAGCTAGCAAACAGAGCATCGGGGCAGGGCTTTGTATTATAAGAGTAAGCAACATTTTGACCAGCTGTTCGGGCTATGTTATTCCAATCCAGCGAAAGCCTTGCTGTGATTATTAGAGGTCACAATTTTATGTATACACGCACTTGCATGTTGAGTTCTTGCCCCATCATTCTACCACGATGGTTGCTGTATAGAGTTTCGTTAAAACTGATGCTCTGTTTATATCTGATGCATGCCGGTATACTTGTTTTCTGTTGGCGTTAGGCCTTGACCGTTATTAATTTCTATTCATCAATTACAAAAATGTGTTAAATCTATATTAAATGTAAAAAGATCCTTAAAATCCACCTGACACCATCACGTAGATGGTTGCCAGTATTTTGGAAAGTATTGATGCTCCATCTTTCCAGTCTGACGATCACCATAATGTATATTGTTCATATTCTTGTTTAAGCTTTCCACTTCAGAGACATAATTATCTCTTATATCTCCCGCAACTCTTGTGAACTTGACTACAAAAATAGAATAATTCGGTGCTTACACACCTTCATTATAATCGGCCAGCCGACATATCGAATTTCGTTTATATTAGTGCACTGCCATTCAAGGGGATCACGACAGTGTAGTTTTCAGAATATTTGCCTCTTATCACGGCAAACTGCATTCAAAACTAAACAATTACTAGTCGCAGCGGCTAATACCAAAGAGCCAGCCCAGACATTGATCATCGGGCCGCGCTCCTCCCGTGCATTGAACAGATTTTCAGCAAAAATCCGCGTTTACTATCTGGAGCCTTTACTAGCTCTGACAGGACAAAGTCCCTACTTACCTGCCAATCGCAGTTCAGACCTAACTCGTCATGTCCTAAAATCACATCAACACTACGCCCGTACGCTCGACTGCCGAGACCAGCAAACTCATGTAGGTAATCCTGGACATTGCTTGCACCCAAACCTCCAATTGTGCAGCAAATGGCTGTCGACTGCCTAGCAGAAACTATCTTATTTGCTGAAAGATGGACAATTATCCCACGGCAGACATGGCACTTGCGACTAATGTCAACAAAGGTCAACACCATGCGGCTGCCTACAGTGCATTACCTGAACGTGGCTTCTCGAGCGACATGCCTACAAAATAATTTCACGTAAACCAACTCGATCGAAAATTCACCCATAATTTTCTCCCGGTAAACAACATATATGTATTAAGAGACAATGCATGCATATTGCATATCATGTGTGTACAGAATGTGTTGATTTATGTGGGAAGTAACTAGGGTGTTGACAGAATATCTCAAAACAAAACGTCCATACGAATGTATGTTCTAGGTCCGATGGTTCCTGAGTTACAGGACCATGTTGCACTGTCTGCTATTGGAAGTCTGTACATCCCTGTTTCAGTACTGAGTGTTGTTAGTCAGGAACTCGAGTGTGTGTTGCTAGATACATTTCACTCTCGATATCCAACGCACGTCGGACACCAAGTGCTATGAATACTACTTACTACAAGTTGAAGTCATCACAACGTGTCTCTTCACAAGGAATTGCTATGATGGAGGTGTCTTCCAACCGCGAAATGGTGGACATGCATATAATGCACGGACTTTCCGAGTGTAATGCGGTGACAGCGAGACGTCTGCACGCGGAATGCCTTCATAATCGTCAACTGCCACAAAAGACTGTGTTTTAGAGAACAGATGAGTGGCTGAAGATAATGGTTAATTAATTAAATTGAGTTGGTATGCTGGTCGACTCCGCCGATCTTGATCCGTGGTTTAGGAGGAGCACGTTTCTACTAATATTGATGAGTACGCTGGTGACGTACATGATGGATAGTGAGTGATAGCAGAATGAATGGAATGTGAAAGAGTTTGGGAAATTTTGCACGAACAACTGCTTCGCCCGTATCACATTCTGCGAGTACAAGTTCTTGCTGAAGCCGACTTCTCACCAAGAGCGGAGCTTTGTACATGGTTACAAAACATGTGTGGTCACGATCATCACTTTATTGCATTGTTTTGGTGGATAGAGGAACCACATATTTTTCAAGCTGATTAGTGTATTAAGGCATGCAAAACCGTGTGGTGTGGCTGAAGAAGGATAAGCATAGTGTATTTTTCTCTTATCATGTTTATTGCTTATAGATGCTGCAAAATGCATTATTAGGGTTGTGAAAATTAACGTTGAACAGTCATGTTGAAGTTTCCTCACATGCACACTGACGGACGGGGATGGGCTCGAGCTTGCAATGTGTTGAAAATTTCACCTAGCAAAAACTGTATTTATTATTAGCGGTAAGCTGAATTTGGCTATTAAATATTATGTTATAAAGAAGGCGTCGATTAATAACAGTAGGAAATGTGCCGATTTATGGAATTTTTATATTTGTTAAAATCATGAAATTGACAGGGGGATAATATAAGTATGTGAAGAGATATAACACCACTCGAAATGTCGTAAGCGGACGTTGCAACTCAGAAAAATACTTCTGTTCTGGCTGAGGAGTGTTTTCTTAGGCCGTGTGGTAGGCAAGTTTTAAGTTATTTTCCATGTGAAATAGCTGTTAAAAAAAAAATAAGATGATAGAATTTTACAGCTGTTTTTCCGCCGACTGTGAAAAGGAATTCTGTATTCTCTCGTGGTTTCTGGTGCTCTAATTTTCTAAATTATCATGACATATTATCTAATTTTTTTCGTATGATTGAGTCTCGCTTACGTAAGAGGTCCTGAGAAGATTAATTCTTCGTTCAGTGGTGTACTGTGAAAATGTAAATTTCCTTCGTAAGTGGGAATAAAAGAGAACACGAGAGGTGTTAAGAGTTACGTTTTTTATACAGCCCATCCAATTTTTTTTAGTAAAAGTTTTTTTAAAACAATTTTTTTGGCTTTGCTACATGAAAAAAAAAATTATGATCTATTTAGTTTGGTGATCTGTCCATTCTGCCATTCTAGACTAGGATATCTTTCTCGTTAGTGTTCGCCTATTTGACTAACATAAAATAGTAGCGTGACTTTTAATTTTCTAGGTGGTGTACAAAATAAAATTATAATAAAAATATAAATTTTACAGTCTTTTGAAACGGAGCAAGTTCTTAAGGCAAATGGGAACGAATAAGGGCTCGGCCAAGATGATCCCGCATTCACCTCGAATGATTTTTTAAAAAAGAAATTCGGCTGAACGAGTCAAGAATTGAACCCGGGTCCCCCAGAACATGTGTCTCTCCTGGTGTTGACTTGAGTGTGCACATTTCATATATGTTTATTGTCGTATGAATTAAAGTTGGCGTGTGTGAGAAATAAAACATGCTGATGGAGCGACAATGATAAAGAGCTAGATATAAAGCGACAATTTTGCAATTTTTTTATGTAGGTTTTATTTAATTAGTAGCTTTTTGAAGAAAATATCTGGTCCAGAGCCCGCGCATATATATATTTATTAGGGTGTCCCTTATTTTTTAAGTAGTAAAGTTTGTTACGCACAGGGCCTATTTATTTTCGTTTTACTATAAAATACTTGCACAGAAAATTTCAACTCATTTGGAGTACTACAACCCGTGCCAATTTGCATCGGAACATGTTCATACAAGTTACGCTAGAATAGCAGCACGCGGGCAGCGCGCACTCACTTTGTTGTCATTCTAATGCAGTACGTCGCGACATTAACACGGATTGTTTTATTGTTCGAAGATGTCAGTGGAATAAATAACGGGTGCAAAACTACCGTCTAATCGACAAGTTCTTGCAGTTTTGTTTTTTGATACTCGAGAAGTTAAATTGACTGTAAGTGAAAGCACAAATCTTGTTATTCGCGAGTGCATATTTTTTTTGGGAAAAGGCGAGAATACCCACGAAATCACTTCGAAACTGTGTAAATCAACTTGTGGATCTTTGTCATGTGTGGCGGGAGCTTCAAAAAAATAGTTCGAAATCCCAAGATGTTCATAGAAGGCGGGCGGAAAAATTCCAAACGGATTTGGATAACTTATTTGATATCGCACACGCTGATGCCCTCGAAAGAATGNTTTTTGATACTCGAGAAGTTAAATTGACTGTAAGTGAAAGCACAAATCTTGTTATTCGCGAGTGCATATTTTTTTGGGAAAAGGCGAGAATACCCACGAAATCACTTCGAAACTGTGTAAATCAACTTGTGGATCTTTGTCATGTGTGGCGGGAGCTTCAAAAAAATAGTTCGAAATCCCAAGATGTTCATAAAAGGCGGGCGGAAAAATTCCAAACGGATTTGGATAACTTATTTGATATCGCACACGCTGATGCCCTCGAAAGAATGAAAACAGAGGAAGATAAAATGTTCTTACAGAGACAGAGAGAACCAGGTCGTCCGGGCTGCTTGGTGGGCGTAGATAAAACATTTGCTGAGAAAGAAGAGAGGTCAAGACAACGAAAAGTGGAAGACGAAAAAAGAAAACTAGCTTACTCTACTTCTTCTACATCGCACGAGTTATTACATCAATAATTACATGGTAGTTTTTTCAGCTCTGACGAAGAGTCTTTGGCTGACACATCAAAAGCTGTAGCGGCTGAAACGTCTGGAAAAAGAGGAAGAAAGGATTTTCAGAGTGGCTTTGACTATCGACGAAACCTGAGATGCGAGCTGAGTATTAGGGACTCCATCTTTATTTTCAGGCTACATTGGAAGCGATAGGTCTCACTCAGCATTGACGAATATCTAATTTAACAAATCATCAATTCAAAGGATTCGGTCTCAGATGAGGAAGGCAAGAACTGAAGCTACAAAGACTGATTTTCAAGATGGTGTGCTTGATGTTGTCACCGTTCATTGGGATGGCAAATTATTGCCTGGCTTGGATGACAGGAGTCCTAAAGAAGAGCGACTTCAAGTCCTGATTTCATGTGAACAAATTGAACAACTTCTTTCTGTGCCAAAACTGGATAGTTCTACTGGAAAAGCCCACACCGAGACCGTTTTGGGTACGCTTCATGATTGGAACCTCGATGACCAGGTGCAAATAATGTGCTGTGACACCACAGCGTCTAATACTGGTCGCTCAAATCAGGGGTTCTCAACCTTTTAAAGTCCATGCCCCTATTTTAACTAATATATGTGGTCACGCCCCCCTTTTATTGAAATTATTTTGTTTTACAACAGTTATAACTAAAATTTGAACTTATCCCTATAGTGCTGCTATAGGTTACATTAAAATTCAAGTATTTTAACATTAGCTTTATNCAGAGGAAGATAAAATGTTCTTACAGAGACAGAGAGAACCAGGTCGTCCGGGCTGCTTGGTGGGCGTAGATAAAAAATTTGCTGAGAAAGAAGAGAGGTCAAGACAACGAAAAGTGGGAGACGAAAAAAGAAAACTAACTTACTCTACTTCTTCTACATCGCACGAGTTATTACATCAATAATTACATGGTAGTTTTTTCAGCTCTGACGAAGAGTCTTTGGCTGACACATCAAAAGCTGTAGCGGCTGAAACGTCTGGAAAAAGAGGAAGAAAGGATTTAGTCTCACCGAAACTGATAGCTGCTTTGGACAGATGCGAGCTGAGTATTAGGGACTCCATCTTTATTTTCAGGCTACATTGGAAGCGATAGGTCTCACTCAGCATCGACGAATATCTAATTAACAAATCATCAATTCAAAGGATTCGGTCTCAGATGAGGAAGGCAAGAACTGAAGCTACAAAGACTGATTTTCAAGATGGTGTGCTTGATGTTGTCACCGTTCATTGGGATGGCAAATTATTGCCTGGCTTGGATGACAGGAGTCCTAAAGAAGAGCGACTTCAAGTCCTGATTTCATGTGAACAAATTGAACAACTTCTTTCTGTGCCAAAACTGGATAGTTCTACTGGAAAAGCCCACACCGAGACCGTTTTGGGTACGCTTCATGATTGGAACCTCGATGACCAGGTGCAAATAATGTGCTGTGACACCACAGCGTCTAATACTGGTCGCTCAAATCAGGGGTTCTCAACCTTTTAAAGTCCATGCCCCTCTTTTAACTAATATATGTGGTCACGCCCCCCTTTTATTGAAATTATTTTGTTTTACAACAGTTATAACTAAAATTTGAACTTATCCCTATAGTGCTGCTATAGGTTACATTAAAATTCAAGTATTTTAACATTAGCTTTATTATTATACATACATTAAAAAAAACTGTTTGAAAGTAACATTTTGTATTTAAATACATATATAATGTTGAAAGAGTGTATTCACTAATTTATTAATTAGTTGTAATTATACTTGTTTGGCATTTTAATCACTTGTTACCCGACAAATTTAATGAGACGGCTGGCACTGTTTGTCTTGCACAAGTTTGTTTATGTTTGGTTGCAATTGTGACAGTGCACATCTCAAATCATTTTGAACGTCTAATCATGCTCCATATTTAGATTTTATAACAGCTAGTGTAGAAAATCCTGCCTCACCAAGATAGGCTGATGAAAACTGCACCAATAACTTAGCAGCTTCCAAACACACTTGTGGGTACACAGGAAAATAGCTCAACCAAAAGTCTTCAACAGTCATGTTTGGGAATTCAGCCTTTGCTTGAGAATCACATTTTAGGTTGATTGTCTGTTCCTGAATAAAAGCAGGAAGTATGTCCACATCAACTTTGAAAGGGTCTCTCACCAATTTAAACTGCCAGTTATCTAAACAAATGTCTGGGAAATAGTCTCCTATTTCGATTTTCAAAGAAGCCAAATGTGTTAAAATCAAGTCCTTCAAATTATCTTTGAAATATAATTGAACACTTTGAGTATCATCGAGAAGTTCATTGAGCCTTGGAAACGATGAAAAGTTAGGTTCTAAACTCTGAAGACGGCGTTGGCACAGATAAATTTTTTCCAAGAAACCTTTAATTGCATCGTATGTCTTCAGAATATTTCTCTGTCCTTGTAACTTCAAGTTAAGTACGTTGAGTGATTCGAAGAAGTCAGACAAATATGTTAAGTAAAAAACAAATGTATCTTCTGTAAACTGGATGTATAGGTAATCTTTACTGGAACTCATCAAAAAGATCTCAACTTCGGATTTCAAATTGAACAGCCTAGATAGCACGTTGCCTTTAGAGAGCCAACGTACTTCTGTGTGGCACAGAAGAGTTCGTTGGTCGCTGTTCAACTCTTGGCACAAAACCTCAAAAAGTCTAGTGTTGAGAGCGCTATATTTGACACAGTTTACTATTTTAATTGCCAAGTTCAACGCAGTATTAAGTGATTTAGGCAGAGTCTTACAAGCCAGAGCCTGCCTGTGAATGAAGCAGTGAGAACCAATTATGTTTGGGTTCTTTTTTTTTGCCAGTGCAATTAATTCAGATCGGCGTCCTGTCATAGCTTGGGCCCCATCAGTACATATCCCAATGACATTCTCTCAAGGAAGATTATTTGCTGCCAAAAAGCCACACAAGGCAGAAAATACATCAACAGCCTTTTTTGTAATTTGTAGAGTTTGAGAAAACAATATTTCCTCCACGAATTGTTTCCCGCCAATAAACCTGCAGTAAAATAACAACTGAGAGTGCTTAGAAATGTCAGTTGTTTCCTCAAATTGCAATGAAAAAAACGGGGATTTATTCAGCTTTTTTATTACTCTATTTTCCAAATCTTCAGCCATTTCATCAATTCTGCGTTTTACTGTGTCATTTGACAAATATATTTTTGCAACCTTACGACAACTTTGTCCATCAAGAACAGTACTACAAGCTGTCAGTAAACATGGTTTTATAAGGGACTCACCAATAGGATGTGGTTTCTTGTCTTTTGCGATTACCAAGGCGATCTTAAACGAAGCTTCAATGGCCTTTTCATTTTCCATATGAAAACTTCCAGTTGAATCCAGTTTCATCCGTGTCAATGAGCTTTTCTTGGTAACAAAAAACTCAGCTGGTTTGTCTATCAGGGCGGCGTGGTTGGTTGTCAAATCACGTTCCAAACGACCTGGCCACATTGCATCGTTACTCAGAACAACGTGACACATAACGCACTGAGGTAAATGGCTTCCATTTTTCTATACGTATGAAAATCCATACTTAATATAGTCATCACTGTACAGTATTTTCATACGTTATGTGGAAGGTTATGTTAGGTGGCCACGCGCCGGCGCACAGTAAGGCAGAGGTGGAAAAACCTCATACACTTCACCAAGTACTTAGTAGCTTACAAAAAAAAACTACACCTTGCTACGGGTCTAATACAACTTTATTCTCAGACCTATTATTCTAAAGTAATTGGCCTGCAAGTATCGTTCCCGTCTTCCACCGTCTGCGACCACAGCATAAATTCAAAGGTGGCAGGTCCACGCCGGCCAACACAGCCACACTTTTCGCCTCACTGTGCGGCAGTGGCCACTATTGCCAACTCAACAATCGAAATTTCCCTTGTAAAAAATTGACACAGATTTAAATTTTGAAAAAATATAGAAAAGCNTTTCCCTTGTAAAAAATTGACACAGATTTAAATTTTGAAAAAATATAGAAAAGCTAACAGAAAACCTAAATTGTATACTGTTTACATTTAGCTGTTTTGAAATTCTAATTTCCATAGCTTACCGCGCTCCCCTGAAATTCTCCTACGCCCCAGGTTGAGAACACCTGGCTTAAATGGAAGCGAAAATAAAGTTTTTTCTCTGAAGGCAGTCAATGATATAGCTGAAAGACCTGACAAACTTATGCAAAAATTTCATGAAAAAATCACAGCTAAGGAAGAACAGAAGCAGTAACTTTTACGCTGGGTTCAAAAACACAAAAAACTGTATCCTGACTGCAAAAAGGAGACTTTAAAAAGAAAATATCTCCATGAATGTTTTGTTTTTTTTTTGTGTCTAATATACTTATCTAGTGTGTTTATTGTTGTTTTAGTTTCATATTATACCTAAAAATAAAATTGTACTAAGATCTAGCCACATATCACGGGAGGAGTAAAAAAATACTATTTTTAAAAACTTTGGGCTCTAGTCAGCATGGGTTAAAGCCATTGTACAAAGGCGAAATTTCGTATCTGAGTAAGCCATGGCAGTTAAAAATAGGGTGTATGCGTCAGAAAATTCAAAAAAATTGTTTTTTTTTGTCATATAAGGGCTACACTAATCTATGTATGCACATACACACACACGAGCGAGAATGGGCGAGTGTTGCGGAGGAGTAGAGGGCTACTTGTGTATGGGAGCGCTCTTGGTGCTCCAGAACATTCCGAACAGGAAAGGCTGGTAATATCAGGACTTGAACAAGGTGGGACTGAATGAATGAGCGATATATACTTGATTGTAGATACTGGAACTATCTGATATCGAATATATGATTTTTAATAGTTATTCGATAGGTGTTAATAAACTATTTATATACACTGATTTTTAACGATTTTGTTGTGTTAATTTTTGTAAGGTGACGGACGATTATGTAAATATCAGCTGTAAATAGTAAGCTGTTGCCATTATTGTCGAGATATTACGTTTGGAGTACTTTTTGGAGTGGTTATAAATAATATAGACAATTATTATTAGCTCTTTTTTANTGTCGAGATATTACGTTTGGAGTACTTTTTGGAGTGGTTATAAATAATATAGACAATTATTATTAGCTCTTTTTTAATTAAAATCTCAATCCCCTAAAGAACCTGGCTATACCCAGAGACTAAAAAATTAACACTGGTGTCAGAANTTTTTTAATTAAAATCTCAATCCCCTAAAGAACCTGGCTATACCCAGAGACTAAAAAATTAACACTGGTGTCAGAAGTGGGATGGATGCACTTATTCGACGCTAAATATTTTTAAGGAGAACATCTGTGCAGTGGAGAGCGAGACTGACCATCGGGACTGTGCGACTGGATGCACGAGTGAGAAATATTTGGAAAGATGGCAACAGACAGTTCAATTGAATATGTGTAAATGATAAGTGCATGTTAAGTGACTGTATCAAATATAAAGACAGTAATAATGACTTTAATTAGTGTTGAGATTGGCATTAAATATTGCTCTCACTGAGAATAATAAGTGTAACAAATTATAGATAGGTAGTTTACTGTTGTAAATAATAGCTGTGTGTATTTCATTACATTATAAATAAAATATTTAGTTATTTAATTTTTATTTGGAGCCTCAACCCTAACGAATTCAGATAAGCGCCTGGAGATTTGTAACAGTACTCTGGGAAAACCGCACTTCAATTATCTCACTGTAATTTAATTTTACTTGTCCACTGCTCTTGTTTTGACAAACCAAACTCATACGGGCACCTAAAAACTCACCACAGGCTGTCAGTTAAGAGGTTACAATGATGCATCAAGTTCTGGTTTGCAAACTTGAATTAGTAACCAAACTCTGTTTTAAGTTCACCTTGAGAAAACTCGTATGCACAAGAAATATATTGTTAGAACCTTAACACATACACACGCGTTGTTAAAATAATACAGCTCATGACGAGAAGTGTGCACACGGATAAGGATTCGTACCTGTATCAGGTTCGAACTCGGAACATCTACAACAACACTTTCACGCAAGCTTGGTTTTTCGCCACGATAAATTCTGTATGTTCCAGAAGTCAAGTGAGAGTCTAAAGACTGCCAAGCCTACAAGCGTATTTGACTGTCACACCCTCCATCCTAAAAGATTTAATGAATGTAATTTAAAAAATGCAATGAAAAAAAAAAGTTTTCCGGGATAGCTTTTGCTAATTGTTTGTATGTAAAATAATATTTTATGAATCAAATAAATTTATTCATTGAATTTTAAGTCTTCAAAATTATTTTTTAAAACATTTTATTATAATCAATTTTTTAGACGTTTTTGGAACTAAAAAAAGTCTCTCGAGTGTCCGGTTTCCGGGTCACATCAAGCGAATCTCCTAGGTCAGAACATCCAACATTGCCGCCATACACAAAATGGCTGACGTCTAACTGTAACGAGAGTGAAGACATGCCTATCTGGCCAATTCAGTTCTCAATCCTCATTCTTCTCCGAAGGAACCAAATTATACTACCATCAATCAACCCCCCCCCTCATCCTATATATGTAATATCATTTTATTAAATTCCGTAAAAACCAATAGTGTTCAGTTACCCACAAGACGTTTTATATTAAGTATACACTATGCCAACAGAATATCTAGGAACATCCGTGAAGCTATCAGTTATGTCTATAAACATGCAGAGACAGTATAACTGAAGAACCCAAAATTCAAATCAAAGTAGATGACGGAAAAGAACATTCACTGCGACAAAATTAGAGTTTTATGAGTTCGTGCCCCTTCTCAGTTCTGTTTGTCGCTTCCAGTAATTTTCGTAAGTATATGTTATGCCTTCGATTTTCCTGATATATTTAATTACTGTTAAAATGTCTTATATTTTATAACATTCCTGAAGCTCCATGAATCGTTTTCAACAGAAAAAGAATTTGAGCACATTTTAAGAATGAATAAAATGTACTATTCGGACTGTTCTGCCGCCTCATAAAACTACCGCCTGAAGCATACGCCCCCGTCTGTGCTTCTTACTATTATTTTACACATATTTTTTAATTTTTTTAGATTCGGATGTCGTGTTATAAGAGAGTCTTAAGAATTGGTACCCTCTTTAATGTATTTGCTCATTATAATAGTAAACTACACGATAAATCAGTCTGGATTTATATTAACGATCGTCAGAACTAATTTGAAACCACCGTGCTAATTTTATGCGAAGCGAATGAGGAAAGAAGAGTTTGCTCATCTGACGCAAAGCGATAGTTTTACGAAAACTCAACTTTCTTGTAAAAAGGAAGGTTCTGATAACATCGAGACTTATTACTGTCGCTGTGTTGGCAGGTTTTTTAATATACGTAGTAATTTGTACTGTATGCAAGTAGAACACGAGAACTTCTCAAATTTCTCCTGCATATCAGTCTTGCGCCAAAATAAGGCAAGCAGGCCGCATGTAGCTATAATGGTTCGGTGTGGCTTACTTAGAAATAAGACTATATTTTCATAGCGTAAAATAAGTTATTTCCTAATGTTTCGCGTATTTAGTTTCCTTCAACTGAACAAAACAACTGTTTAATTGCATGCTTCCCGTGGTGCAACGAAAACAACTCAAACTTACATTTCTGGTTAACGGCCAACGTTATGTTTTGTAATGTCTAATTGGAATTTGTAATTATTCATATTATCTGATAATTGCGCAATTCCTTACTTACTTAAGTATAGTGAACTGGAGTAGTCCTCAGTTCAAGGTCACGTGGTAGTGTTGGTCTAACTGGATTCGGCACTCAAAGATAATCAAGTTGTTGCAGGCTTGCGGTGTGTAGTGAACAATTATAGCGTGTTTTCATTTGGAAAGAAAGAATTATATCACTGTACTGACTGTGTGTTTGTGTGTTCCACTCTCTCTTTTTCTTTCTCTCNTCATTTGGAAAGAAAGAATTATATCACTGTACTGACTGTGTGTTTGTGTGTTCCACTCTCTCTTTTTCTTTCTCTCTCCTAGCAAGTCTATTAACACGGGACCAGATACAAAGACATTTTATTTTAAAGAACTGTGGAGAAATTTTAATTTTGGTTAGAATTGTTTGACAAACATTATTTTCGTACGGCGTAAATTACATGTTTAGCAAAAATTCTGAAATATGATTTAAAAAAAAAAACTGTTACAAAAATATCTTTTGATTTTCTTCAAGAAACTCATACAACATTATTCCATAATTTGATTAGTGTATTTTATTATCATTCAGTGTATTATTAATCGCTTACCTTTACACGTTCGCTTTTCGAACCTAAGTGTTTCCCAACATTCTGTTTCTTAAAATAAATTTTTGTGGACANTCATTTGGAAAGAAAGAATTATATCACTGTACTGACTGTGTGTTTGTGTGTTCCACTCTCTCTTTTTCTTTCTCTATCCTAGCAAGTCTATTAACACGGGACCAGATACAAAGAAATTTTATTTTAAAGAACTGTGGAGAAATTTTAATTTTGGTTAGAATTGTTTGACAAACATTATTTTCGTACGGCGTAAATTACATGTTTAGCAAAAATTCCGAAATATGATTTAAAAAAAAAAACTGTTACAAAAATATCTTTTGATTTTCTTCAAGAAACTCATACAACATTATTCCATAATTTGATTAGTGTATTTTATTATCATTCAGTGTATTATTAATCACTTACCTTTACACGTTCGCTTTTCGAACCTAAGTGTTTCCCAACATTCTGTTTCTTAAAATAAATTTTTGTGGACANCTTACCTTTACACGTTCGCTTTTCGAACCTAAGTGTTTCCCAACATTCTGTTTCTTAAAATAAATTTTTGTGGACATCAGATGATAAAAATTTGCTCTGTGTGTAGGCTCTAGACGACAACCCACAAGTGCTTGAAAATAAAAATAGAATAGTAAATGTTATACTACCTAGAAGTTTTATTTTCGTGGCCACAACGATGGCTTGTAAACTTTTCAGTGTTGAAATCATTAACTCGATTTCCATTTAATTTGCGTCCAACGAGTTGACTTGTATGAAGTTTGTTATACGGGAGTTGCTGTAATTTTAATAAATTTAAATACTTTTTAAAATTAGTTAACAATCTCAACAATTTCACTTCAGTTTTTTAATATGTTACTTTCAAACCAAGGGTACCCGTTTAAGATAATCTACAGAGAAAAAAAGAGGGAGGGCTGTAAGGTGGGAGTGCATGCCAAGGGTAATAATCTAATAGTTTATATGATAACTTACATCAAATAATTTTGCTCACACCTAATATTTAAATTTAATAGAACAAAATCCTTTAAACGAATTGGCTTTTTTTTAAGGCGTTTAAGAAGTATGCAATTATTTGTTTCTACTTTCTACCGTATTTAATTCTTTCTCGTTGTGATATGAAATAATAGTCAGAAAAAGTATGACAGTGGATGGAAATGACATTTGAAATTTATATCNTCTTTCTCGTTGTGATATGAAATAATAGTCAGAAAAAGTATGACAGTGGATGGAAATGACATTTGAAATTTATATAATTTTTCGTAAAAATCTTAAAACTGAACAAAATTAATACGTTGGGCTACAGTTTAAAATCATAGTTTTTTGTTATAATGCTGTAAACAATATTTGTTGGAGATTTGTTGTACCGTTCATCCGTATTTCAATTTTAACTTTTGAAATTAAATTTTGAGTCAAAATAGCGANTTCAATTTTAACTTTTGAAATTAAATTTTAAGTCAAAATAGCAATAAGTTGAACCCTTATCACGGGCGAAATAAGTGCCGGATTTCAACATCTCCTAGAGTTCAACAAACACTTTATCTTAAATAAAACTTTATATTGAAATAACGTTTGAAATTTGTATGAATTAAGATTTTAAGTTAAAATTATAATATTTAGGCTAGAAATTCAAGAAAGTTATTCTTCGCGTAATTGGTAATTTTTTTTGTGTTATCTTAGATATTACGTATAGACCGTAAAATATCCTCAGAATCTAGGAAAATATTTTGGCACACAAATTAGAGTAAATTTAAGTATGTTGAGGGTTAGATTTGAGAGATCTGGACTGCTCTTAACAAAGAGTTATTGCGAGCCAATGAGGATAAATGAATGAGAAAGGAGCAGCGCCAGAACGTAAGAGCGGGGGAGACGGGAGATCTCCGAGAAAACCCGCCGTCCAGCAGCATCTTCCGGCATTCCCACTTGCGAAAATTTGGGTGTGACCCGGCCGGGGATTGAGCCCGGTTCGCCTTGGTGGGAAGCGAGCAGTCTAATCGCTCAGCCATTGCTGCCCCCCAAATTGCAGTTAGTGTTTAGATATTGTGTTTAGAACAGAGCACAAATCCGGACCATAACTCTGGCTGGAGGAGGGCGAAAGTCCCCTTACTCATCTCCCATGTCCTAAGGAATGTCTATCAATAACGGATTTGTAAACCACTCAAACCAAAAAACTGTATACTGTGCATGGCTCTATCTCTTTGAGTTTCTACAGTATCCTCTTAGTACACTTCACGATTGCGTAAACCTTTGGACCAATTTTTACAGACACCAAAATTTAACCATCTTAATTTATCTGCTTGATACTAAATGCGAAATTTAAGCATTTCTCGAGATTTTGTTTATGAATATAAATTCTGAAAATATTTCATTTCCAAATCGTGGGGACTTAAATGTTCACAAGTATGCCTGTACGTGTGAGTAGATTTACATGCATGTAAGCATACTTTATACTAAACAATTTCGTCAGCTGTAGTCCATTCACGGTTACTTACAACTTTTCTGTAGCCCTACTAAAGTTGTTCTTCCAAAATATTCCTCCGCTTATGCAAACCAAGCTTAACAAGTGTCAAGAAAATCACACCAAATGGACAGCGCACCGCATTCGTGCGCACTCAGTGTAATAATAATTTGCATAAGAACTATTTCAAACAAGACATTACCAACGATCTTATTTTCTCCCTGTTTTTATTTATATTATTCACAAATGTAAAATATTATAATTTATAGATAAATTTGAAGTAAAAGTTAAATTAAAATTTAATAAAAAAAGGGTATTTTTACATTAACACAAGTCTAACATTCTTGTTATACATGGCATATTTAAGAAACAACCGAGCACGTAATACACGGAATGATTTTCCAATGGTTTAATTTGAAATGAGTGAAGAAATCGCGAATAAACTATATGGGTTATACAATGTATAATTGTGATGTTTGCTATGTCTGGTAATACTCATGGGATGTTTGTTTGGGGTATTATTAGCATGCAGGCGTATTCCCGTAAACAAGATGAGCTTTTGTTTTCGATGCAACGTGTTCCGATGACGTAGTGGTTAACGAGCTTGCCTTCTGAGAAAGTGGTTTGGAGGTTCAACGCCGATAACACGGAAGCCGCTCTTTCGACATATTTAAATGACATTCATTGGTGACGGGCGCCCGAGCTCGGGAGGANGCCGATAACACGGAAGCCGCTCTTTCGACATATTTAAATGACATTCATTGGTGACGGGCGCCCGAGCTCGGGAGGAAGAGACGAGACAGAAAAATACCACAAAAGACAATACATTTTCAACTACGTACCGAACATGGGCACAAAGTCTACAAAACATGATTAAAACTTGCATTACACGTCCAGCAACATGGTTGTAAGAAGACTCGGCCAATAATACATACATAGCTAGAAAAGTTTCTGTTTTGTTTAAAAAAAGATACAGCAGGGTTTAGTTTACGTTACTTTATATGAATACCATGCACTCATAACCTTACGAGGACGTATTACACAAAAAACAGAAAAAAGAAAACTTGAAAGCATATTTTAATAGACTCGTGTCACGAGTTGAAGTATAACCTTGCAACTCCAACATCGTGGGCAGTAGGATCTCCTGTATGAACTCAAAATCATCTATCTAGCTAACACGTGGTTACACACGGCACACGGCTGAGTTCTGTCAACAAACATAAAAACTAACAAGAACAAAACTTAAAAATAAACTTTCTGTAGCTTTTATAACGATTTTTGCATTGAAAAAAAAAAGAACAGACTGTGGATATTATTCGGTCATAATCGCGAATTTGTGAAAACGCTTTAAAGAAACGTTCTGTGAATAACTTGTAAATACAGCACTGCAAAAAATGTCTGTCGCGAGAAGGCTTACTTGCCTCTTACCTCGCGCTCAGTTGGACGACGGCCAACACGTAATGCGTTATATGATAATAGTCAGGATGAGTCCGCTGGGCGACCACGACGTGGAAGACAAGGCCAGGGCCGCCGCCGTGGCCTTGGCATGCTGGGAAACAGGAGGGGAAGACTTTGACAGCTACTGTCATTATCTCCATTGTACTTCGTGGGTGAACTAATGGGACAGTGTTCCTTTCTCATCATCTCCAACACTAATAAGATTGCGTCACAAGTCAGCTTATTGCTCTCCTAATGGCATTGTTCGAATTCAACGACGGAAACAATCCAAGTNATAAGATTGCGTCACAAGTCAGCTTATTGCTCTCCTAATGGCATTGTTCGAATTCAACGACGGAAACAATCCAAGTGAAAAAGTTCGGCAACTTTCCACGATTGCACCAGAAGCTTAACACACTTAAAACGATTATTATGATTTATTTAAACCAGCTACCATGAGAATGATTGTAGCCCGCCCGACTGGCGGCGCCTGATTGCGCACTTCTTTCTGTGCCAAAACTGGATAGTTCTACTGGAAAAGGCCACACCGAGACCGTTTTGGATGCGCTTCATGATTGGAACCTCGATGACCAGGTGCAAATAATGTGCTCGGACACCACAGTGTCTAATACTGGTCGCTTAAATCAGGGTTTCTCAACCTTTTAAAGTCCATTGCTGGGAGTAGACCGATAGCACATGCCCTGCTTCGGGCAGCACCATGGCACAATCTGGAGTGTGGGTGGTAGCGTGAGTCTGTGCCGGGGCGATGATTTGGCTATCGGTGCAGGGCAGCTCAGTCTGTGGCATCATGTGGAACACGACACAGGCTGATGCTCTGGGCAGTCCACTTGAAACTGCTGTGGTTCGTAGGCGGTTGAAAAATGTGTGAACCACCAGTGCTGCATGCTGCCACCATCGCAGGTCTCGGTGTAGGTGAGCAGACATCCATCTTCTGCGATGAAACTATATGCAATGCTACCATAGTCAGGCTTGGTGCTTGCGTTAATGTTCGTAGGACAGAACACTGTCATTGTGACGAACGGACCACTGTGCCCCGACTAAATGAGTTCGTCGATTTTTCCCACTTATATATAATATGGAGGTCGATAAGGTGTGTCATCACATAAAAACTAAAATTCCCTTATATTTAGAGCCGATACAGGTGACTGTGTCTAGTAATAAGCAGCCGATTCCCAGTCCAAAGACAAGGACAAGGCACATAATTTGCGCAGCAGCTGCGTGTTCTTCAATGCTTGTGTCCAGTCAGATTCTGACCTGTCGCAGACATGCTAATGNATAATTTGCGCAGCAGCTGCGTGTTCTTCAATGCTTGTGTCCAGTCAGATTCTGACCTGTCGCAGACATGCTAATACTGGCCGTCGTAAAGTTTCGTCAGCTTGCGCAGTGTAGGACAGCCGTACTCGAATTGTACATCAATTAATTACACTTTGTTTATACACAAGCTGCTCAGCCATTTTTTCTGCTCGGGCCCCACCATGTAAATCGGTCCTTGTGGGTACTGCATAAGCAAGTCATACAGCACATTTCACACTTGATGATATGGAATCTTGCCTTTGTTCCACTCCAGTACATAGTAGTACTTGGTCAGCCAGTAGTTCATCTTCTTGCTTTTCTCGTCCAACAATTTTCACAAATAAGGGGGTAAGGAGGAGCTCATGCATGTTTTGCCATTGTCATCGTAGGACACTGAAATTTCCTTGAGCATGAAGCTACTATGGCTCTGGAAGCCCTGAAGATTGCAGTACATCCTATTGCTTTCTATGCTCGAAGACGACTAAACACAGATCGCGTTTGGCCCATTGTATTTTTAACCTTTGCAGCATTCAGGGAAGTATCTTCACGACTTTGTCTTGACAATTGTATAATGTGAGTCAGTCGTGAAGTATTGGGCAGAAAGTGTGTGTGCCTGGAGGAATATTTTCATGCTTAGTGAATTCGATCCTGCAGTTGATCGCATTCGAACTGATATGCTTGTCCTGTTTACTCACATAGAACACCACGAACGGGACCAATCTCTTGATGGTACCATAATTAAGTATTGAGAATTTAAGTTTCACATAATATACAATTGGATTTGCGCATTCATTTGATATACCAGCAGGTACTGATCATTTTAAAAGTTTATGTTCATGTCCACGTATGGATAGCTTTCTCTGTTCAAATATATTTTCACATTTTCTATTTGGCATGTGTTGAACTGCGAACAACTCACTTTCACATTTTGTTGTCTTCCAATCTTTAGCCCAACGATGATGTTCCTCGGTTTCTCGATAGCAAAGCTGGACTTCCCCATCTAGTTGATTCTGTGACTTGTGGGCAATTCGGGGTAGGTCTTGAGACTCCATGACCTGAAATCCACATATATGTTTTTGCCATCTTCCACATTCTCCAGCATCTTGATACGCTGAATGTGAGGCAGCATCTATTCGATAAACTGCAGCTTCAGTTCAGCTGTATCCATGTTTTCTTCAATACCCCCGATGGCATCTGCATGTGTATTGACAAAGAGCAGTACCAGCTCCTGCTTCGAATTCATGATAGTTCGTTTATAGTCTTCGGGGAATCCCACTAACACCAATAGAGGAATGCAGACCTCGAATTTCCCTCTGGGGTATGTAGGAAAATTGTAATCTTCTGGCTCCCAGATTTCCATATTGTACACAGACAGCTCTTTCCGGGCGAGCAAGAGGTAGTTTTTTATTGTGGTCATTGTTACTACATCTCTCACCTGGTCCACATTGACACTGTTGAGTAAATACGCGATACAATCAATAAGGTGGAGAAATCATTGCTCGTTATTTTCGTCGATGTTTATTTGGATTAATTTTTTTTCATCAGTGTCCCTCTGAACTGCAGGAATGACTGACAAGAGAGAGAGAGAGAGAGAGAGAGAGAGAGAGAGTAGATATCTTGATATTGGACCTCTATCTGAACTTTCGATACTGATAGCCAGTTTGATGTTCTGCTTTGTTTCATTCCTTCTGGTCACTGTAAATCCTATCCCCTTCTTCTCAAATGCAAGTGTAGGGTGATTTGATTTATTCATTTCGGAAGTTCACCTTCTCTCTGTGCTGGTCAATGATTGTCACGACCACCTAGTGTGCTATCTTTGCGACGACTGGGACAGAAATGATTCTTTGTGGTGCCACGATCAGTTTAAAATCTGGAGGGACCATCGGTGAAAACTCGTGCAGCACATTATAGTATATATAGTATTCTGCTCGCAAAATTGCAGTTTATTCATATCACATTAACAGGAATGATGTTTATGGGTCACGACGATTCGTGGATTTTGCCATCTTTGTATATGTATGACTTGAACTCCAGCATCGTTCCGATTGTATTTGGTTGCATAAAGTCAATATCTTCGCTGCATCTGACGACACTCTTCAGAGTATTGTGATTTCCATGTAGTTCGAAGTCTGTACTGGGAGACAACAAATCTTCGATGTACCTTGCTATGTCGTCTAGTCTGTAAGAGCCAACCGGCAAAGTTACCTCATGGAGACAATGCCACTTTCCACACGGTTTATCTTACAGTTACTTTTATCGAAGTTCGGTATCGCATTGTAGGTTTGAAATTCGACCAAACTTTTACATCATTTTCCCTTCAGGCTGAGTGTAGGGAAGTGTACTGCACACAGCTTGGAGCTACGTCCCATAAAGGTAAGCATTATCGACATGACTGATAGTTTCCTGTTGATGTATAGCCATTTTATTCACTTACTTGACAATAGCTTGTTCCTTCGCTTTTGTGTTAAAAGGTGTCAAGACGTAGTTCTATGTATGCTCCATCTTATAGTTGTAGGTCAGTTTGGAATTTTTTAGGAACCATCGCTATTCGGATGGAGGACACAAATTCCCATAACTGTCATAGTAGTCTACATGTTTTCCACATTTCACNCGGATGGAGGACACAAATTCCCATAACTGTCATAGTAGTCTACATGTTTTCCACATTTCACATGTCATCCAGTGAGTACTGGGCCAGGATGTGATCTCCAAGCTGATGGCAGCACATTAGTCATGTTTGTGTTTATGGAGCAAACCACATCGTATGAAAACTCCACAAAAAATAGGTATCTCCAATATGCATGCTAACAGTGAGGGATTTCCTGGCCCGAGGTGCATCACTGCCAAGAGAGCAGGTGGCAGTTCCCACCGGTCATTCGAGCAGAACAGGCGTGCTTGTGCACAGTTTAGATGTGTAAAATAAATATGTACACATGTCATCCATACCGTGTTTTCATTGTCTTCGTCGCTAGTCACCGCGCTAGAGTAGTTCGGTAGCTACAGTGGTGACCCCGACGTGATCAGGGTAAGCACAAGGACTGGGTTCGTGACATGTGTCACACGATAACACCGCATCGCTGGAGGTACNCCGACGTGATCAGGGTAAGCACAAGGACTGGGTTCGTGACATGTGTCACACGATAACACCGCATCGCTGGAGGTACTAAACTATAGTGCCAAACAGCATGCCGTGGCAGACTACTGTGCAGAGCGAACGACAGCACGGGGAGCAGCACCTCTTCAGTCTGTGTCACTTCGCACGCTCCTACACCAATCGCGCATGTGAGCGAAGAGAGCCGCAGGTATGCAGCAGATACTCCACCCACGAATCGTGCCACACCTCATGCCGGCAGTCTGTTGTGCTCACGAGTAGAGGGAGCTACCAACTTCCGCGACACAGCCATCGTCCGCGCCTCGCACCACAGTGTAGCTCCATGGGCTGATGCACTCTCATGTTTCCTGCAGTAGCACGATCATCCACGCCGTCCGTGCTCCTGCCATCCGCCACATACCAAATCTGTCACCCACACCTTGTGGAACTGCCGTGAAGTGTTGCGTCAGGGTGAGTAGAAGGAGTGCAGTGATTCTGGGACACATTTTCATTCGTATCGGGTTTCTGCGAACCATCGCACCTGCTTCTGTGGTAGGTTTACTGTCAGTCTTGTAACACTGTAGCAGTCATGTCCGACCGTCCATCATTAGTTGTCTCTGGCGATCGCGTCGCTGTCTGGATCCCGTCTTATTGGGCCCAAAATCTTGAGATGTGGTTCGCAGATATGAAAAATCAGNCGATCGCGTCGCTGTCTGGATCCCGTCTTATTGGGCCCAAAATCTTGAGATGTGGTTCGCAGATATGAAAAATCAGCTTGCACTCGTGAGAATAACTTCCGAAGAGACAAAGTTTAATTCTGTGGCAGGAAATTTAGACAGTAAGTATGATACTGAAGTGTGTGACATTCTGATTCGTCCTCCAGCCCNGATCGCGTCGCTGTCTGGATCCCGTCTTATTGGGCCCAAAATCTTGAGATGTGGTTCGCAGATATGAAAAATCAGTTTGCACTCGCGAGAATAACTTCCGACGAGACAAATTTTAATTCTGTGGCAGGAAATTTAGACAGTAAGTATGATACTGAAGTGTGTGACATTCTGATTCGTCCTCCAGCCCNTTTAATTCTGTGGCAGGAAATTTAGACAGTAAGTATGATACTGAAGTGTGTGACATTCTGATTCGTCCTCCAGCCCAGGACAAATAAACGAAACTCAAAACAGAGCTTATTAAACTACTAAATGCCTCACAGGAAAAGAAAACAAGACAGTTACTAGAACATGAAGAGATCGGAGACCGAAGGCCCTCGCACCTCCTAAACCTAGCAGGGACAGCTGTCTCCGATGAGCTCCTCAAGTCGTTGTGGCTGGGTCACCACCGACACAAGCGATCCTGGTAACCCAAGTAAGTTACATCCTTGATTCCCTTGCTGACCTCGCAGATGCCATTGTGCCGCAGTGGCGGATTTACCAGCAGGCTGAGTAGGCTGGAGCCTAGGGCGGCAGATTTTAGGGGCGGCAAATTTGGGGCCAATTTTTTTTACAGAAATTAAAAAGATTCATACTTATATACCTAAATGTTATTAGGTCCACACAAACAATTCAACATGTAATATGTTTCACCACTTAGATAAATTTTTCTACAATTTGCGTAGTCGCGTTTGGTTGCGGTGCGGGAATGAGTGACATGACCGTTCGCTGTGTGTGTCTGGCCGAATTGACTGCACGAGCGCGGGAGCCGAAGCGGGGTCGTGCTGTTGTAGGCATACGCCACGTGGTGGCATTGAGTTCCAGAGAGATAGATATAGAGCGGCGGCCGGCGATACAACCGGGCAAGTCTCGTCCCGTATTTGCTTTTTCTGGTTGTGTGCTGTAATTTTTCAAAGTGTTTCGTGGATTGTATGAATAATTTCATAGCATAATATCACCGGTACGTAGAAACTTATAGTAGGTAAGTAATCATAATATATTACAATAAATCATCCGTAACGAATCAGTAAGACGTAATTTAACTTGATAAATAGCTGTTTCGGAAGCTATGCAAAGAAATTTCGATTTTTTTGTTATATCATACTTAAATAAATTTCTTGTACTTATGTTAGGTAATTATTCAATGTCTGAAGTCTGAACAAAGGATGTACGAGAAATAAAACTCCCAATGTAATCTTTTTTATTTCAGTTCTTGGAATCCAAGAAATTGTTAGAATGAGTGATGGGAGAAAGCGACTTAGTGGAGCTGAGTATAAAAAGAAGGCCAAAATGAAAAAAGAAGAACAAGAACAGATTATCCGTAAAACGATAAAAATTGACAGTTTTTTTAAAAGTGGAAGTGGAAGTAGTGTTGAAAGACCAGGAACTTCAACAACATGCACTGACACAATACAATCTGGAAAAGATGAAACGGATTTGAACTCTGCGGCCCAACAACAACAGTCATCTGTTGAACCATCTACTTTTGAAAAAACGGATATTTATGTTTTTGACGTAGAGGCGGTAGAGGAATCATCAATAAGTATAACAATTGAAGATGCGTATCAGAATCAGACGTTAAGTAATGACCAAGTGCAAACAACAGTAAATCTAAACAAAGATCCAGCTTTATGGGAAATCAACGATACCTTAAGGGAGATTATCGCAAGGTACGGCTTCGATCAAAACAAGTCTTGTGACTTCTCTAAAAGTGAAAAAATATATGCTGATCAGCGTCGTTTCTTGCCAGTGAGTATCTTCCAAAGAAAAATGAAAAATAATGAAGTGAATGACCGAAATTGGCTGGTTTATTCTGAAAGTAAAAGATCTGTATATTGCGGGCCCTGTTTGGCATTCGGTCCATTGGAGAATAAGACTCAGTTTGAGAACGAAGGATTTAATGACTGGAAAAATGCAGAACACCGAGTAGCTCAGCATGAAAACTCTGCGCGTCATAAATCTAGTATCCTTAGTTTGAAAGTTAGAAGTGAGATTGATGGCCGACTCGATAATTTACTGCATGTCCAGATTGATGAAGAAATTACTTATTGGAGAAACGTTCTGAAGAGGGTTGTTGCCGTAGTGAAGCGACTGTGTTCAAGAGGCCTCGCTTTCAGAGGAAAAAATGAAAAGTTCGGTGATCCGCATAACGGAAATTATTGTATGATTTTGGAACTGTTAGCTGAATTCGATCCTTTTTTAGCCAGTCATATTGAACGATTTGGGAATCAAGGATCTGGAAGTACCAGTTACTTATCAAAGACCGTTTGCGATGAGTTTATTCTCTTGATGGGTCATAAAGTCTTAAAACACATTGGAGACGAGATAAGAAGGGCGAAATATTTTTCCTTAATCATCGATTCAACACCAGATATAGCACATGTGGACCAACTTACCCTCGTCATTAGATACGTTTTGGAAACAGGCGAACCGTGTGAAAGATTTCTCAAGTTTTTGCCCTCAGTGGGACATAAAGCTGAAGAAATGTTTTCTGCCATTATTTCGGAACTCAAAACACTGGGCATAAATATTGAAGACTGTCGTGGACAATCATATGATAATGCCGCGAACATGTCTGGTGTGTACAATGGCTTACAGGCTCAAATTCAAAGCCAAGCACCTTTTGCTTTTTTCGTTCCTTGCTCTGCCCACTCTTTAAATTTAGTGGCAACTGCGGCTGCTGAATCTTGCACAGAAGCTTGTCGCTTCTTCATGTTGCTTCAAGAAATCTACGTTTTTTTTTTAAGTTCGACACAGCGCTGGCAAAAATTAATGACTGAAATCGGGAAAGGGAAAACGCTAAAGAGAGTAAATCTGACACGTTGGTCAGCTAGAGAGGACGCATGTAGAAGTTTGAGAGATTGTTGGCACGAAGTCCTTAAAACTTTGGAATCAATCAAGGATGATTGTACCGAAAAGCCTGTAACGCGAAACGAAGCGACGGGAATACTTTTGAATTTAGAAAAACTGGAAACGGCGGTAATGGTTGTTGTGTGGAATGTTTTTTTGGAAAGAATAAACAAAGTGAATGTTCAAATTCAGGCTTCTACCGTAGATTTGATCACTGTTGCCGATCTTTACGAATCTCTTTGCAAGTTTTTCGTAGCTGAACGAGAAAATTTTAAGTATTTCGAACAAAAGGCGATGGAATTAAGCGTGTCGAAGCAGTATACAAAAGACATGGGAAAAAGACAACCGAAAAGGAAAAAAAATTATGATGAAACACCCGATGAAGAAATGAGAATGCCTGCGAGTGATACTTTCAGGGTTAACACATTTCTCGTCCTCATTGATATACTCGTATCCGAATTAGAAAAACGGTAGAGGGCCTACAACAGGTTCAATGAAAAGTTTTCATTTCTGACCAAAATNGAATTAGAAAAACGGTAGAGGGCCTACAACAGGTTCAATGAAAAGTTTTCATTTCTGACCAAAATGAGTGAATTGTAATCATCAACCCTTACGGAAAAAGCCCTTTTCTTGGAAGAAATGTATCCTAATGATTTAGAGACTGACTTAGTTCAAGAATGCATACATTTTCAATGCCATCTTTCTTCTGAAAGAATTTTGGTAAAACCAGATTCCGGATCATTGAAAAGTCTATCTTCGTTCCTGCAAAAACAGAATTTNCTTCTGAAAGAATTTTGGTAAAACCAGATTCCGGATCATTGAAAAGTCTATCTTCGTTCCTGCAAAAACAGAATTTTGAAATACGTTTATCTAAAATTGGCTACAGCAGTTTGCATGGCTCTGTGTACACCAGCGACAAATTGTTCGGGCGAGACAAGCTTTTCATGCTTAAAACGGGTGAAATATTATTTAAGATCTACCTTAAGCCAAGAAAAGCTAAAAGCCTTAGCTCTTTTATGCATAGAGTCAGAACTAATGAACAAGATTTTATACGACGATATAATTGATGATTTTGCCAATAGAAAATCGCGCTAAAAGGTATTGTAAAACATTCATAACTTAATTAATTGAATTTCATCGACATCATCAGCCCGATTGTTACCAGATAATTGAATATATTGTTTTTAAAATGTAATTAAGCGCAATAAAGATTATTTAATTACTTTTACCGAATGTACATTATTGTGTAAGTAGTATTGAGGCATACCTTACCCCACCTTATTAGTAGTACATGATTGAGCTTTTATTAGCTCAGAAATATACCCAAAAACTATTTATTGTGCAATCTTAACTAAATCGTTGGGTTGTAAAAATAATCTAGAACCTGACACATCGATCCCCTAGTTTGCAATCATACTAATTACGGGAAAAAAGGTGGTGTAATTAGGACGATAGTGCACAAATCATAAAGTTACAATTTCATTGACAAAAAAATTGTAATTAATATGATTGTGAACTAGGGTATCCAATTGTAGAGGTCAGTAGGGGCGGCAAAATTTGAATAGCCTACTGGCGGCAAATGTGTAAATCCGCCACTGCATTGTGGACAACAATCCGACACAAGTGGCAGAAGCTACCTCACTTGGTGAAGTGGCTACAGCATTATGCCAGGAGATCATGCAGTAGCAGCTTACCATAGTCGACATGACAGTCACTGTGATCGTTCCCCATCAGCATCACACCACCAGCAGTCCCACAGCAAGAGCTTACCTGGGGCCTGCAGGTACCATCGATGCTTTGATGATGAGGTGCGGAAATGTACCATGTCCTGTCGTTACTCCATGGCAAATGGACAGTGGACTCGTTGATGGTGGCCAGTGAACCTGCTCAAACTTCTAGTAGCTGCCTTTTTGTCATGGACACAGGGATGAAAGTACATTTTCTAGTCGACACAAGTGCGGACATTTCTGTTTTTCCATCGCTTGGTTACCAGGCAGGCGTCAGAAGTCTAACCACTCTCTGTTTGCAGCAAATGGATAAACCATCGGAATGTATGACTTTGTGATATTAATGCTTGACTTCTGACTCAAGCGAGATATTGTTTGGCATTTTGTGGTAACCGATGTGACAAAGTCGATTAGTATAGCAGATTTCCTCCACCACTATGGTCTCCTGGCGGATATAAAAAACTGGTGCCTTGTAGACAGCAACACATCTTTGGCCGCAGACTGCTGCGAGGCCACTTTTTATATCAGTAGTGTCAAGACACTTCAACATTTAGTGTGTTATTCTAATTTGCTCAAAAGTTACACTACCATCACTCGCCCATCTGACAAACTACAGTCTGCTCAGTATACCACTGTTCACCACATCAATACCACTGCTCAGCAAACCCGAACACAGCAGACCACGACGGTTGACTTCGGATAAGTTGTAAATCGCGAAGAAAGAGTTCGAAGCTATGCTCATGCTTGGGACAGCTCGTCGTTCTGACAGCTCGTTGTCTTCGCCCCTGTACATGGTGGTACCCAAGAAAGGTGAAGAATGGAGGCCCTGTGGGGACTACAACATACTCAATGCTCGTACAATTCCAGACAGATATCCAATTCCACACATTCAGGACTTTTCCCATACTCTCCATGGCAAGGCAATCTTTTCTTTTATTGATTTTGTCAAGGCCTACTGCCAAATTTCTGTTTGCCGAGGCAGATATACACAAGATGGCAATCACTAGGCCATTCGGACTCTATTAAATTTGTCTTTTGGGCTTCGCAATTCCACACAGACATTTCAGAGATTTATCGATGAAGTTCTCAGGGGCCTAGCCTTCTGTGCACCCTACCTTGAAGACATCTTAGTGGCTTCGCATAACGAAGCAGAACATGAACTCTGGAGAAGCTCTTCAAACACCTCAATATGTATGATCTCCGTATCAACACTTCTAAGTGTGTATTCGGGGAACCACAAGTGACATTCTTAGGGCATAGCATTTTCATTGATGGGACGAAGCCTCTCCCAGAGAAAGTGGGTGCTATCCTGCACATCAGCTGGCCAACAACTACGAAACAGCTGTGTTAATTTACTGGCATGCCCAATTTATATTGTATCTTCATCCCAAATGCTTCTATGTTACAGGCTCCCTTGTACGAGCTTCTCAAAGTTGACTTAAAGAGCTGTGCTATACTGACATGAACACCCACCAGTGAAAAGGCATTTTGAAGAATGCAAGACCAGCCTTGCTAAAGCTGCTCTCCTGGCTCATCCCATCCCGACTACCCCCTTTGCGATGATGATGGATGCCTCGGTCTTTGCAACCGGTACAGTGCTCCAGCAGCATGTGCAAGGAGGTCGACAGCCCTAAGCCTTCTTCTCGAAGAAGCTGAGTCCTGCTCAGCAGAAATACGGGGCTTATGAATGGGGAATTCTCCCCATCTAATCTGGAATTCACCAGTTTCACCACATGGTCGAGGGGACAGACGTCACTGGTTTTACAGAACACAAGCCCCTCATTTTCGCATTTTCACACAACCCAGAGAGTATCTGACCCCATCGGTCCCGCCTCTTCGACTCCATGAGCAATTCACGACCGATATTTGACACATTACAGGTTCAGCAAATGTTATGGCTGACACCTTGTCGAGGGTTGATGCTGTCTGCTACATTCGATTACCAGGCTCTTGCTGCATAACAGGCAGTGGACGAAGAATCAAAGCAGTTCCTGCAGAAGGATTCCGGCCTGTGGCTAAGCAAGTTAAGCCTGCATGAGTCGCAATTCGCAGTCTACTGCTATTCTCAACACAAACTGCACGATCTTTTATCACTGCACCATTTGGCCGGACAGCCTTCAATGTGGTCTATCAGCTGGCTCACCCAGGTATCAAAGTTACTACCAGGTTACTCACCCAATGATTTGTGCACTGTTAGATCTGTTATTCTCCGTTTCATATAACTTCAGTAAATTTTGATAGTTCGCGAAAAGAACTGCGGCTACGATGTATCGCTCTGCCACAGCTGTTATGTTGGTGAAGACGATCTTTGTAACAAACTACGAATCGAGTGGCAGACATTGAAAGACTGGCAACTTTAGTCCACTACTTAGGCTACTATAATTGGTTGACATTACGAATTTGTTTTATTTTTGTTATGACCATAAAATATACTAGTTAGAGTTCTGTTTATATACCAATGAAGGTGGTGTGGGAAACTCTAGTTTAATGTCTCTCATGATACATGATTATTTTGCAATTCTTCTGATTGGAGAGTGTTTTGATGATGCGGTGAAAAATGACTAGGGAAGTATTTTATGGTGTTGTTTTACTTGAATTTCATTAAAAAAATTTATGAGTTCGGTGTCATTTCGTCTTAGGGTTTTGGAAAAAATAAAGGAGTCATTAATGGAAGGGACCGTAAGAAGATGGATGTGAATATAAATCATTTTCAGTGTGGTATCGCTAACCTTTACAAAATGTGATGGAATTTTGAAAATGGTGGACATTTGAAGATACATTGTCGTTTTTTTATTAAATGATATGTAACAAAATGATTCTGAATTTAAGTTATGCATGATAAGTTAATACTAATTTTTTTCGCAGTAATTCCTTATAATAAATATAGTGTTAAGAACAGAAGCGGATCTCTGCTTCCTATGGTTATATTAAAAAAAAAAATTAAAGTGCAGTATTTGGCTACGGCAAAAGTTAGATTTTTATATTATGCAGTTATTTGCATACGTGAATACAGAATATCCACAAGATATCCCTTCCGTATTCCACTTACACATATGCGCGCGCACACACGAGCATACACACGAAATTACTCGCCACTCTACATANTCCCTTCCGTATTCCACTTACACATATGCGCGCGCACACACGAGCATACACACGAAATTACTCGCCACTCTACATACTTGTACTGTGTGTACAAATACAGCTACATTTCACCAGTTACACGTGTGCATAATCAACTTTTTAAACTATGAATGANTTGTACTGTGTGTACAAATACAGCTACATTTCACCAGTTACACGTGTGCATAATCAACTTTTTAAACTATGAATGACTACTATGGTCCTATTATTATTTTCCCAATATGAGGAGTGAATTGGAGAACAACCAGCACATTGTTAGTTAGAAGCCTTCGGTAATAGTAAGATTTTAAGTTCTGAGATATCCAAATAAATGCAATATAATTTGTCTTCGCTTCTTTTTTTATTCGATTTCCAACTACTGGGCTCGAGGCGTTTATATATGATCATCAACCAATCTTTTGGGGGGCGGGGGAGTGCCATTCCGATCTTGGGGTGGATACATAGCTGATTTGGCATCTGGATGGCTCGTGCGAAGATGGAAGGAATGATTGCTGGGCGAGGGAGAACTTTGTGTCGCGGAGACGTGCTTGTGTTTGAACTCTTTGGCATGCTAATTTTCGTACTTTATTTCATTTCATTTATTTTACTGTACTTTTTTTGCAGTAGAAATTTAGGTAATACTTAGATATTGTATGGCTATAATGGGTTATGATGAGGCCATGGAAGTGCTACCATCAGCCTTGGGCTCGCCCATCGTCATCTTGCTTGCGTCCTGGAGATGGCATCTTCTGCTCTTCTGCGGAGCACTTCTGTCTTGAGATGTTCAATAGAGTGTAATGGTTGTCTTGGGTACGTGGTTTGTGGTTGTGTGTCTATTAGATGTTCAATGAGTGGGTTGCTGTGTCTAGTGCATTTATTTATAATGGAATTTGTCTGTGATATCTGCTATGATATGGTGGTAGTATGAGATGTGCTCCTGGTTGAGTACCTCCTATATTCGCCGGGAGTAGGAGTCCAATGATCAGATGTAGTGACCTGATGAACATGTGGTTGAGAGGATGGAAATTATGATTTGTGAGATGGGTCCATGCAGATACCAGTGAGTGATCCTGATGATGGACGGACGATCGCTGCTAGTTGGACAATGGCCTTGCACGTTTTCGTGATTATGGTGTCAATGTGCGAAAAGTGATGCCCAGGTATCAAACGGTGTCAGTCTAATGGATTGTCATGCCTACAATTTTGGGTGGTGTTCTGGAGGGATGTGTTTGCGGGTGAAGAGGGTGGCTTTAGATTTGGAGTAGTTCAAGCCGATGCCATATTTGTTGAGGCCAGACTGCAGTGGACTCAGTCCTCTGCTGAGACGCTCACTCGACATATGCACATGTACTTGCGATTCTAGGAGGCATGTGTCGTCGGCTTATTGAATGATGTGGGTTTTTTTCTTTCCACTCTGCTATATTGTATGTATACTTTGTTAAACACACGCGAAAACGAAATCTTATATTAAGTAAATAAATGTTTTTTTAAAATTTTTTTTTACACTTTTTACAAATAATTTAACAAACCAAGATACAGTATTATTACAAATAGCACAGTTAAAACAACCAAACTACTTGTAACATGTTGCACCNATTTAACAAACCAAGATACAGTATTATTACAAATAGCACAGTTAAAACAACCAAACTACTTGTAACATGTTGCACCGTCTTCATATAAGAAATAAAATGGTATTTACACAAAATATATTTTAAATTTTAATCTTGCATACAGTGTATATATTATGTCCAAAAATATTGGCCATAACAACTATAAATACAAGTAGCTGGAATTGTTACAGTATTTTTTTTTTCATATTGGAATATTTTTAGTACATTTCTTGTAATTGATGAAAATTATTATTTAAGTTAAGTTAAAGTTAACGTATAATAACTACATCGCTCTAAACTTCAAGAAAAACTTCTGTAATGTTTGCGAAGAAACATGTAAAGTTGACATCTAACTTTGCCTATGGATACAGTCATACACAGACTTACCAGTCACCTATGCTAAGTTGCACCCTTGTAATCCTCCTTATAATGGACTATACAAACCTCACCTAAAGGATTCACATTTCTTCAGAAATATTATTATTTAACCCAATTATTTTCCCAACTCCATGTATTCTTTCATAGAATTATGCAGCAATTGCTGCTGTCTGTAGACAATTTTATCTGAAACTAGTGACCTTTATTGTCTTTCGCGGAACTCATTCGTAGTTGAGGGAGTGTGGCATGTCCGGGCTCGTGACGTCGGATGTAAGTTCTGGTCACGGGATGATTACTTCAAAATCACTCTTGGCAATTGTCCAAACTCTATCACTCATACAAGTTCATGTACAGACATTATTGGGTTTGCGCCCAAATCACTTCCATTATTTTAAACATTTGTCTCACCGAATAATACAAAAAAATTGCATTTGCAAAAGAGATGGGGAGGGGAGTATAATGATTTAGAGAAGTTTCGGGCAAGGGCCTTGGGCGCCGGAGCTGTTAATTCTCGGTCATTTATGTCCCCCAAGGGCCATTTTCCCCTCACAATTTCCCATTTTTCATTCAATTTTTCCCCTTTTCTCCTTAAAATGTCCTTTTTTTTTTCCCCGTTTTTCCCTCAAAAAAGTACCGATCCCCTCAGTTGCAAAAACGATCCTCCGAAGGCACCTTTAGATTCATCGGAAGGATTTGGGGGGATAGTTTTTGAGGGCAGAGTAGTGGCAGCCATATTGGTTTTATAGGCATAGGGTATGCCTATGGCCGCCGGGGAACCGGAATGACAGAGCATTAACAGCTCCGGCGCTCTAACGACCGACGCCCTTGCCTAAACTTCCCCAAATAATCCTATGAGGGAAAAGTACTACTGAGTTTTGATTTTTTTTTCTGCTGAAATATCATTTATTGTGATTAATGACACTCAATGTGCTGTAAATTTATTTCTGGCAGTTATCCCTAGCCAAAAACCTCCTTCAATGTTCATAGAATTGGTAAGCTTAATAGGGAGGGGTGTCTTGTCAATAACCTGGAAGTTGAATCTTGACAGCAGATGAACGAGCGCAACCTTCGTTTCCATTAGGGCGAATCTGTTAGCTGAAAAACGACAATTTTTTATTAATTGTTAGCAAAGAACTCTGGTGAACACTAAGTAGTGTTATATGAAAAGGTTTTATAGTGTAAGGAGAGGGGAGGCAGTGCTGTATGCTGGGGGTGCTGTACCGTTGAACCCCGCGAGCGCTTTCTCCTGCTGTAATTCTGGTAGGACGGCGGCCATCTTGGATTTGACCTTAACCTTTGTCCGCCATACTGCAACTGACCGCCTTCTTGTTTCCCGCTCGACTTCCATATTATCCCCATCATCTGCCATCTTGTGTTTTTTCGTTTGTCATTTGCTTTCGGAGCACATCTGTGTTTCCTAATTACCCACCTTCGTTAGACTGCCATCTGCTAGAATGCACCATTGGAGGCTGCAATATTGGTTTACATTAAATCCTGCTGGAGGACGCTGGTGTAATTTTCTGGGTGGTGCTTATGTCGGCAGACATCTTTGTTTTCTAATTACTCACCTTTGTTCGACTGCCGACTGCTAGGCGGTGAGTGTATATATATCATTATTTTCAACCCTAAATGTAAGGACGAAGTGCCATTTGCCACTCATGAAACTTTGGCCTCTATGGAACGGCCGCCTTGTATTGGTAGACTTTTGCCCTAACCGACTGAGCTATTGAGGCATGTGGCAATGCGACGATTTAAATGAGGTATCTAAGAATTAAAACATTCAAGATTTTTCAGTACCATGCTAGTAAAATTCTTTTACATTTATCATACCATTTTCAAACATATTTTTAGTAATTTTTAACGACATCGAACAAACAATACAACATAAAAAAAAAATTAAATATCCTTTTTGAATAACATTCTTATTAAAATCTTATTTCGATAAATCTATTTTATTAAAAACCTTTAATTTAATTTTTGGAATTCTTTCTATTAATTTTCTGTTATTTTATGAAAGTAAAAAACCTATAACTTAGAAGAAAAAATAAATAAGAACATTTACTTATTTTAGCTGTGTAGTCAAACAATTAAGACAAATTACTATCATTGTCTGTAATACTAAAATGAAACAAATGCCATTCTGTAAAACGAAATGTAGAATGAGCAAATGAATACATACGATCACAAACATATTGAACAGGGGCGTTAAACCAGAGATGAAAAATTTGTAAATAAATAACAAAGAAAATAAATTTAAGTGTTCTAGGAAAAAATACTACACATTAAATAAACGTATAGATTTTATTTATAAATATTTTATATTTGGTATCCATGTTTAAATACATCGAGGAAAATTTCGAGGAAAAATCATAAATTCCAAAAGAAAAAAAGTGAAATTTTTGAATCAAGATGGCTACCATTCTCTAACTCGAAATAAAAGAAGTCAGTTGCATTCTTTAATTATACCAAAATTATAAATATATTCAGCCTACCACAAAGTTGGCGACATTAGTGACACATTTAAACTCCTTACTCCGTAGTAGACATTTTAGCTCAGTCGCTTAGGGCATACGTCTACCAATACAAGTTCTGGCATTTCGAGACTCCTCCCTTCTAGAGAATTTTTGAAGTATCATTAAAATAAATGTTTCGATAAAGGTGAAAATACAATGTATGGCAAATTGCTCTTCGTCCATAAATGCAGGGTGGATAACGTACATAAGTGTATATATATATATATATATATATATATATATATATATATATATATATATATATATATATATATATATATATATATATATATATATATATATNTACAAGATGGTACCAGAACCCCTCGTGGGAAATAATGTAAACAAATATGGCGGCTACCACTGGCACACTCTTAACAGACGGCAGTCAAAGGTGGGTAATTAAGAATCATAGATGAGCTCCGAAAAACAAATAGCAAACGAGAAAACAGAAGATGTTGAATAAAAATATATGGCACACAATGAGAGCAAAAAAATAGTCAAGCAAAAAGCAAGATGTCATCTGGAAACAAGATAGCGGACAAAGGTCAAGGTATATAAGAAATTCAAGATGGCCAGCACCTGATCAGAGTTACAGAGCAGGAGAAAGCGCGGGCGGGGCGTCACTGATAAGGCCACACCGGCACCGCCTGCCCCGTCCCTGCACTAGAAGACCCTTTACTATACTATCATTACTGATTTACAAATTTACGGTAACATCCTGCCAGTTAATGCACCAAGATAGCATGGCAGAGGTTTCTGCTACAAAAGACGCACATGCTACAGACTAATCCTATTGAATGAATTGTGACAACATGTTGGATGTCTGTTCTTGCTTCCAAATAACAGCAACTTTACGTACTCTTAAGTAATGTGATTTTCATTCAACAATTTGTTTCGTTGCATGATTTTCTTCGGAATTATGTGTCCAAATAATAGTTATGTTCATAATTTCGCAGATATCTCAACATTAACAACTCGTAAATCATATCAATGCATTATCAAAAAAATGCGATCTTGATAAAAACACTATCAAATTAAAGAGTTTTTGAGGAGTGTAGAAAATGTAATCATTAACTGATGACTGCCCCTGATGCCTAATATGTAAACAGTTTTACTGACTTTCGAAAAAAAAATGTAATTCTTGAGTAGCGCAAAAAATATAGTGGAGGGTGTTTACTATACTGGCTCATTATGGTGTATGTGACGAGTATACACAAGGACATTATTATGAGATATATACCTATGGCTGAACGGCATACCAGACACACATAAATTAATTTCTGTTTCCGCCATAGGATTTGTTCTATTTGACTTCTAATAGCTGCTAATGAACTGAACAACATTGTTTAGAATTTCTGAACTAGAACTCCGTATGTGTACTGATATGTCATCACGAGTACCGACCATGTCACGTAATGAACTCTT
Source organism: Clitarchus hookeri (assembly GCA_002778355.1). Lineage (NCBI taxonomy): Eukaryota > Metazoa > Arthropoda > Insecta > Phasmatodea > Phasmatidae > Clitarchus > Clitarchus hookeri. Next base: position 261,801 of record NQII01000473.1, read on the forward strand.
CGCTTATAATCCAAACAATTTAGACTATTTCATCGGAAAAATTCGAGAGAAATTATTTGTGACACAGGCCTTTATTTTTATGTATGGAATAATACATAAAAATTCATATTGGATCCAAACTGGGTTTACAACGCTACAATGTAAAAAAATGTATTAAAAAATTCATTTTCTAATACCCTCCGCCAGTATTGCTTTTACGGTAAAATGTGTTTCATAAAAATTGAAATGAATTAAATTTGTTTCAAAAAAGGTAGCAAGCATTTTCATTGTACACGTTATAGTATTCCCAAAATAGCTCTTTAAACATACATATTGAAATATAATACCTCCATTATCACTGTTGTATAGAAAAACAAAGGCTTCCATTAAAAATATATATATACTGCAGTCTTCCAGTTTCAGTATCTTAGATCCGAACATATGTTTTCTATTCTCAGTCCACAATATGAACTTCTAACAAAATAAATTATTATTACAGTTGCATAATTTAGTATTTGGAATTTAATAAGTTTTATTTAGACTTTTCACTGTAATACATACATAGTTATTGGAATCATAATATATGTTATACAATATATATAACAATACTATGTAGTTACAAGTCGCCAGAGGGGCGTGTCCCAGTTCGTGAGGGATGGAGATCTTAATAAAAATAAAAGAGTTAAATTTGATTTTTAATTTATTCACGCAGCTATTACTGAGAACATTTAACAATCATTAACTACTATTACTCCTGTTATTCTCATTGAGCGCAATATTTAATGCCTGTCTTAAGTCTAATTAAAGTCCTTATCAATGTCTCTATATTGTTAAGTCACTTAATTCACACTCATTATTTACACATATTTAACCTGTCTATTGCGATCATGCTAAATGTATGTCACTCACGCATCCTGTGCCATAGCCCCGCTCGTCAGTTTCACTCTCCACTGTACGGGTGCTCGCAGTCCGCAGACTTCACTCTCGCTGGTAACTCTCGCCGTCACACGTCGCTTCGCTGTATTCGCACACCTGACGCTAAAGGTCGCACAATCCTCCAAACTCTAAACTGTCGGCTCTATGGCACGTAGCGGCTTAAGTAGTCTCGCTAACCCGATATAGAAGGTTCCCCGCACCAAGAATCTCGCAGAAAGGGCTAGGGCAATGAACAGAACATCCTTGCAACGATAATCCCAGAAATTTAATTCCCTCAATGTCAGGAGCGCGGGACCGATATACTTATACGGCAGCGGTGATAAGCGCGGTGGCATGGCTTTGATAACCTCCGCGAGCTCCTTGGGTTACTAACCTGTCCTTCACACACTCCTTCGCTCGCTCGAGTGGGACGAGGCAAGGCAAGCTATGCAGAGCAGCAAGCATCTAACAATAGGATCTTGAAGACTTCTTTCACTCAGCAGTATTTTCATTTTCAGTATATCTGTAGTCCTCTGTATAAGGGAACTACATCGTCCTCTACAGCATCGTCTGCAGTTTCGAATGGTAGAAAATTTAGGCCTACAGAAACAACAAGAGCAAACCGATCGCGATGCTGAAAACAAAATTTACGCAAGAACATTTCACCACTCATCAAGTTCCTGGCGACGCTGACGTCCTAATAGTGAACACAGTGATTCATAGCGTTTGTTATAGGAAGTTGCAGTGATTGTTGGTGAATACACTGCACGAAGGTAGTGTAGTTATTAAACAAGCGACCAGATATGTGGACCAGTGCAAGTATGTTTAAGAAGCCAAATACACCGAAACAAATTATAGATACATATGTGAATCGTTCCCCCAATCCTTTTACGGNAGAAACAAATTTTAGATACATATGTGAATCGTTCCCCCAATCCTTTTACGGAGCAGCAACATCTGTAGTATTTTTAGTCGAATATCGCTTCAAATGTAGGTCTGTAGGTGAACGAAGAGCGAGTAACTTTGTGCAACTTCATCCAACGAAGAGTGCAGCTAAGGAGCACTCCTTCATGGTGTACCACCAGGTACATAAATGGAACAGGATAGAAAGAGTTATTACCTATCGACTGGGGATAAAGGTTTGAAAGCTCCAAGCTCTACCCCTAATCACTTCACTGTTACCTGCTTCATATGCTCCACTGAAACAATATCCTGCAACAGAGTGAAAGGGTGTGGTGCAGGATGTCGTTGCCGCAAGACCGTCCTCCAGTGTTCCACGATCTGTGTAAACTGCCGTGGCTTTCCCTGCCCTAAATTCTTTACAAGTGGAAGATATAGTGGATGCTGTATAGGACTATAGATATGCTGAAAATGAAGATATTGCTGAGTAGAAGATCCGTCTTCAAGATCGCATGACATATAAGTAATATGGCCCCTATAAATGTGTACGNAAGATATTGCTGAGTAGAAGATCCGTCTTCAAGATCGCATGACATATAAGTAATATGGCCCCTATAAATGTGTACGTATGAATAACAATGAACAACCAAACGTAAACTAAATTAATTTCTAATTTTTGGTAATGAAAAAGTAATAATTTTATTTATTAGAATTATACGTCATGTACAGAGAATATAAAATGTATGTTCACACTTAGATACTCAAACTGCAACATTGCAGTTTTTGTGTGTCGTATATGGCGGCATTTATTTTTGTGTACTTAATAGACTATTTCGATGGCTATGTTGTGTGTGAAAAACATTACTCTTTGGCTTACTTAACTTTAAGTAAGACAATTAAAAATGATTGTATATTGCGAGTGACTAAGGTGATGTTTGAATGTTAACCCTACATATTATGTAATATGCACGTTATTTTGTTTTAACTTGAGTAACAACAAAAAATTAACAAATTGTATTATTCGCATACATTCAGTTTTGTTTGTGTGGTAAACTCGGGATATGACTTGTTGGTAGCATAGCAATAAGCATACGAGGCTCTAAAAATTTTACGCAACCCTCAAACCGCTATTACGGGAAAACTTATAAAACACATTTTATCGTAAAAGTAATATTAACAAAAATATATCATAAAAAGTTTTTGCACACTTTTTACACTGTACAGATAACACATCTCGGATCCAGTATGACTTTTAATGTATCGTTCCTTACATAAAATTGAAGGTCTCTACCAATAATCGTCTCTCTGTGATTTTTTCCTTAGTTAAGTCTATATTTACTCCAAAGTGCCTGGACTATTAGCTGTGAGGAACGCNCGTCTCTCTGTGATTTTTTCCTTAGTTAAGTCTATATTTACTCCAAAGTGCCTGGACTATTAGCTGTGAGGAACGCCCAGGACTGACATTCGCAATGAAGGCACGTCGGAAAGCGACAACATTGTAACAACCTAGTCATATACCTTTGTGATCACCTTAAAATGAAGTACCGTATTGCCACAAGATACCTGATATTTGTCTCACCTATGCAGCTGCGAGGGCCCACGCCGAACGGCAAATACGTGAAAGGCTTGATGTTGTGCTTATTTTCTTCGNCTCACCTATGCAGCTGCGAGGGCCCACGCCGAACGGCAAATACGTGAAAGGCTTGATGTTGTGCTTATTTTCTTCGCTGAACCTCTCTGGTCGGAAGCTGTCTGGGTCTGGGAAGTAGTCGGGGTCCATATGAATGGCAATTGCAGGTATGAGAATGAACTCCCCTTCTTCTATCTTCAAGGCAGGCCTGTTCTCAGAGGCTGGGACAGTGTATGTCTTCACACAACAACGGTCAGTGGCAACAGCTGGAGTATACAGCCGCAGTGTTTCTGGAAAACATGATGATATAATCATTATTCCTTTCATGGTCAAAGAATGGTCAAAGAATGGCTCATCGATGTGTGTGTTAAAAAGTCATCAAAGCAGCAAGATGGACTAAAGGCTCCGAGTCAAGCCTGGCGGACTGGGAGGTACAGCGGGCATGCTTATTTGCATTGTGGACCCACCCCGCAATCTTGAATTAACATAATCTTGACCTTAATCCACGATGACTTTTGGCCAACCTTTAAGTCAAAAATTCATAGAAAATCGCAAAATTACGAAAAAAAAAAGAAAAAAAAAGAAAAAAAAAAAGGTGTATTATTGACCAAGATCGCCAAATTGTATTTCCGTGACCTTAAATTTGGGATAACCGTAAACACAAACATAGAGAAAAATAACAAAAATTCGAAAAAATCTTTACAAATCAGGGAAAATTTCCACTACTGACCTCGACATCAATTTTGTATTTACATGACATTGACATTTACCCCACATAATCTTGCACCCTGAAAATCAATCAAAAAAATTCGCAAACAATTCTAAAAGCAATCTTAAATAATTCTGAAAAAAAATTTTTACTCTTATTATTAACACAAAATTAATAATGTAAAAAACTGGCGTTACATGCTCGTAAAGATGATGGAGCACACCCACGCCCAGTACCACGACCTACAAACGACTGACCCTACATTTTTTTACGTTCAAACCATCCATCACATTTCGCTGGGTATTAACGGGCATGCTCTAAACTAAACATATATTTCTCCACTGAAGTAAAAAAAAATCTACTTACCTGTAATGACCAGCGAACAACTGGAGTGTAGAGATCAAGATGAAGCGTTCGTTTGATATTGAGCCTGTGACCAGTGTCCTGATTTCGTCTATGGTCGTACCGTCGCTGACTCCAACTGGAATGGCTATGGTGTCGGTCGGCGATGCCATTCGCAAACCATTAGGGCTACGGCCTTGCAACTTGGAGTTTACGAGGCCAGCTCGGTTATTGGAGAGTATCACATTCCGTGCTTTTCTTGGCCATCAATCCACCATTCCATACATATCTCAATCAGTCTTTCAATCTTTAAATCAATCTAACAATAATTCAATCAATATTTAAATCATTCTTTTAATATTTCAATCTCTCGATTCATAGACAATCCGTCGGCTGCTACAAGTTAATCACAAAAAAAAGAAGTGAAACATATATACGACCTATGGTCTACAGTGCATTTTAAGGATGGTGCACATTTTTGAAGTTGCACCTGAAGCGCTAGTTTATTACAATGCTAGTAATATTCACATATCTCCCTCTGACAGCAGAAGCAGTATGTCAGAGGGTGATTTGCATTTAGCCGCCTGCTAGGTATTAGTAAATATTATTTTGAAATTAAAAGACGAATTACTCGAATACGGTGATGCTTATGGCATTTACACAAGGCGACCTTTTTCGTTAATCGTTACATGTGGGTTAATAATCCATTATTGAAATCCTAAATACGTTATTGCATCACTGAGGTTAGTTCAAATGAAGGGCAGTAACCGTGATTATTTACATGAAATAATTTGATGACAGTGACAGGTGTTGTGGAATTAGCAGATCTCTTTCAGTTATCCATTATCCAGACACTCAATTTTACATCTTAAATACTTTCTCCAATATTTGCAATAAACTGGTGTTTTAGGTGAAATTAATAAATGTTTACGCCCTTAGGATTCACTTTAGACCATAGGCCGTAACGTATTTATTACTTTCCTCCTGACTATTCTGCAGCTGAAGTTTGTCGGTAAAATTTAGATACATCCTAGAGAAAACAAACATTCATTCGCAACTATTTCCAAAATTTGGACTTGTTAACTGAGTTAATATTTTATACCCATTCCGCTATCAGAACCCCCAAAATTAAAATCTTTATTAATATTCCGTATGCAGAATATTGTCGAATTAACAAGGCCAAACAAACCAAACAAACATACCAGCCGATTAAGACAAATGATAAATTGGCTTTATCGGCTGGTATGGCCGTTTTGTTTGGTAGACCCTGTAAATTGATCAATATTGTGCATACAAAGTATTAATGAATAGTTTGAGCATAAATGCTCAGACAGTGGAATGCATGCAAAAAGTTAAAAGCATTCATCAAGTACAAATTTGGTGTCGGTGGCGAAGGAATTGTTTTTCTGTTATGGATGAGGGAAAGACANTAAAAGCATTCATCAAGTACAAATTTGGTGTCGGTGGCGAAGGAATTGTTTTTCTGTTATGGATGAGGGAAAGACAACAAACGATGGAGTGACTATGATTTGATGATGGATTGATGTATTGATGTATTGAAAGTTTGAAATATTTAAAGAATGATTGAAAGTGATTGAAAGACAGATGGAAATATTGATAAATGTTAGATATTGACTTAAATTTTGATAGAATGGTGGATTGATAGCCAAGAACAGCACGGAATATGTGACTATCNAAATGTTAGATATTGACTTAAATTTTGATAGAATGGTGGATTGATAGCCAAGAACAGCACGGAATATGTGGCTATCATTCTAGCTGCCCTTTTACATTCCAAGTTTCAAGGGCCTTACCCTAATGGTTTGCGAAGGGCATTGGCGACGATATAGACAGTCCAGCTGTAGTGAGTGACGGTACCACCAAAAACAAAGTCGAGACACTGGTAGCAGGCGCATAATTAAGCGAGCACATCATTTTGATCTCTGCAGTCAAATAGCTCGCTGTTCAGAACAGATATTTTAAATTTAACAGACTTTTTATTTTTGTGTGGAAATGTATGTGTAATTACAAACACCCACCAATAATGCTCAGAAAATAGTAACTTAAGAGTAAAAAATATAAAAATGTTTTACCACATCGAATTCTATACACATTAACGAAGATACAGTGGTATGTCACACCTTGCATCATACTACGAACTGTGACATGTCGCTACTTTGGCCACATAAATTATTATTTGCTGATGTCGATATATCACGTGACAAACGGCCAATCATGAGCAAGAGATGTGATATCATTAAATCAGTAGTGCATAAGGAAAAGGGGTGATGAGGGGGTCGGGTGTGATGTGAAGCCAATGATTCGTCGGAGGGCAATAGTTGGGTAGTATTGACTAAGAAATACAGTGTTGGGGGTCATTCGCATACTGGGTACTGTACTTGAAGTGGATTTACTCCAATGTTTTAGTTTTTTTTAAATTGTGTATATTTATAAAATTAAAAAATTTGAAATCTATTTGAAAAAAATACTACTTTTTACGATTTTATTTGCGATTTTATTGTATTTTCATGTTTTGGCTTACCTGCGATAAAGGTAATGTAAATCCAACATGGAGTTCGCAGTAAATAATGACAATTTTCCTTGATTTCTTATGACTTTTTAAGGTTTTTAGATTTTTCTCGATGTTTCTGTTTTGTCATCACAAGGTCTTGGACATGGAAATCCAAAATGGAATTCGGGGTCAGTAATATAATTTTTCTAATTTTTTCCGATTTTTTAAATGTTTGCTATTTTTGTAGGAATTTTTTACTTTCAGGTTATTCTAATATAATCGAAGGACAAGGTTATGGCCATGTTAATTAAATATGGTAGGTGGGCTTCATAATGTAAACGAATAAGGCCTGCTGTCCTTCCTGGTCCACCGAGCTTGACTCGGAGCCATTAGCCGATCTTGCTGCTTTATGACTTTTTTGCTCACACATCGAATAGCCTCAAATCCCACTCGTTCATTTGCAAACTTCAGCAGAAAATAAAAAATTATTAATTACTTAGTTTTAAAACATTAACCTTATTTTGGAAATTTTGTGGGAAAGAAAACTATTTTGGGCTTAAAATTATTTATTTATGAAGTGATTTTGGCATTAAAAAGAAATATATATATATATGGTCGAGATGTCAAAAAATGGCTGTCATCAGAGGTCATTCACCTACTTCTTGGTTTCTTATCCACATTCCATGCCCTTGAAACGGCCCAATAATTCTACTAATTAAATATATCTAATCTGCGATTCGCTAAAGGTTTTTACATCTCAGAAACAGTTGTGATTATTTTTCATTTGACGTGATCTGGAAAATATGAAAATAACAATTCAAAATAACGTGTTGCTAATTTTGACCTCATTACAGTACGAGACATACGCACACAACTCACCAGAAAACACCATATCGAGGTATGCCATTTCATGAAGAGCCTCATAACTGATGGTTTGTTCTTCGTCATTGAATACTTCATCAATGTCATTTTGCAGCCTCTTCTGCACTTCTGGATGCATGGCTAGGAGCAGCGTTGTGAAACATAGCAATGTCGACGTTGTATCAAATCCAGCAAAGAAGAAAATAAATGCATGAGCAGCAATGTCTTCGTCCGTGAGATCTGTAAACAAGATGTTAGTCACAGAAATAACTAACAACAATATCACATTTTAAGAAATAGTACAGCAAAAACCACTGTACAGATTTTTCTTTCAAGTTTGCTGCTCAACGAAATGAAACCCCACTAATATGAGAATTATGCTGCACTTACTATATTTTAAAATACACTCATCGTCAAATAAAAGTTGCATCCGCAAGGGAAAGGTGAGTTGAAATTCTATTCGGAAGGAAGGCAAAAGTTACCAAATCTAAGAAATTGCCACAAATTGAGAAAAGAATGAGCAATATTTATTGCACTAAGCAGATACATCTCTCACTATGACGTCGGGCCGCCACGTTTGCGAACACATTATACCAGATATCGCGGCATGGAATTGAAAAGTTCTCTGATGGTGTCCTGCAATTATACATTCCATGCAGCTTGAATATTCGCTCGCAGTTCTTGCAGATTTTGTGGTAGGGGTGGAGTCACGATAGAGCGGCCGGCAATAGCACCCCAAACTTTTCAATGGGTGATAGCTCTGGCACTATGGCTGGCCATAACAAAATATCCATGGTCTCAATGCACGTTATTGAGACGGCAGTGGTATGAGAACGAGCATTGTCTCGTTGGAATAAAGCACTGGCGTGGGCGTTCACAAATGGCAGGGCCACTGTTTGCCTGACCTCATGGACGTACTGTTGGGCTGTCAACGTGCCCACGATGAAGACCAAAGGTGATTGGGCATCGTACAAAATCGTATCCCACACCATGACACCAGCCATGTGGACATGCGACGTATGACAACAATCAGTTCATATAGACGCTGCCCACTTTGCCTCCGCACACAGATATGGTGGTCTTCGCCCCTAAGACAAAAGCTGGACTCATTATTACAGATCACACACTGCTCTTCTGTATGCATCCATGACAGTCGGTCACTACACAACTGCAGTCTATGAGGACGTTGATGTAATGTTAAGGGCAGTCGTAATGTAGTCGTGGGCCGTGCAACCAACAGTAGGCTACTGGCGCTCACAGGATGCTGCCTGTCCGTAATTGTGAAGGATGGGACACTCCGCCCATGTCAGACAATCGGTCGGTTCTCCCTCAGTGTGATTCATAGACGTCTCCCAGAGCCTTCGTGTCGTGTCTGTGTGCCTTCCTCTATCCACTGGCGTCAACAGCATGCTAAGGTAATATCCGCAATACCCGTTTGGTGCTAAGTACGGTGAATTGTCTTTCTCGCTTCCTGCAGCCCTATAAAGCGATCTCTCTCGAATATGTCCAACTGTTCGAAGTGCTGTTGAACTCGTCTCTGAGGCTTCCTACATTTTGAAGGAGTGCTACAGATATACCAAAACGAGTCAGAATATAGAACGCACACTGGGACGATATTATATAGTCTTATTTATATGTTTAATGAGAAAGCCCACAGTTGCTGACGTCACTTGCGCAGCCAAGCATTAGACATGAATCATCTCGATATTTAATATTTTCGTACCTACCCACCATTTTTTATTCGTGTAGGTTCATTACTTGTGGTTGAAAATATTGTTTTCTGATGTGTGTGTACGTCGATATTCACGTTTTTTTCGTCGATCTTAAACGAGAATGCAGTCAAAAATTAAGCAGTCAGCAGAGTTGGCGTTTAAGAATCTCGTACAAGCGTGGAGGGAGTATAGGGACATTCCACTAAAAGATATAGTCTTGTGGGGGAGGGGGGTGAGGGTGAGCGCCATTTATCATACTGCTAAAAAATATCACCATAATTGAAAACAAAATACTTCAGGAAGGTATAATACACAGCTCAAAGCATTAGATCTGTTGATATTATTATTTTCCTACGTATTTTCTAGCTATCACTTTAGTGGGATAACAACTCATGACTGACATAGCTGACGTGTAATACAGTTCCTGAGAAATAGCAGTATCTGACATATCGATGGCGTTTGAGTTTGGCCTCGGGAGCTAATAGCAGACAAAATGTGTTAAAAATGTTCGATTGCAAATTGCAGTTTGGCAGTGTCGTTCATGAAGTATTTTCATTTATAACTCACGTGCAATCGATCACATATTTTGTATAATATGATAGAAATAAGTCAGATCGTTGTCCAAAATTTAATTTAAACATTAAGATAAAACTATCAAGTGCCCTTAATGTCAAACTGACTAATGAAAGCCAATTAGCGAATTTAATGCTCTTATTTGTAACTGCCACTATACCAATTTCGTTTTAAATACGCAAAACAGTCCAAAAATACAACGTCACATTCCAAAATAATTTAATATCATATTAAAATAAAAGTCTGAAACCGCAAAATTCCATAAAAGTACATTGTCTTCCGAACCATCACTCTGATACCAACTTTGATGCGGCTCTGTTTTATGGTTGCTGATATGTAATAATTATATAAATAATTTTTTCAGTTGGCATTATTTTATATTCGTGTAAGGCAATGAATGTATTAAAACATGGGATGTTTAAAGTCTCCCATCTCGTGCATGGGTTGACATATCAACTAGACAACTTGTGAAGCCACTGTTTTGAACATATTCATCGCATGTGGTTGAAAACTACGGAATTCGTGTGACATTATTAGGTACCAAAAGTGTATCGAGTTCGGTGATATTCGGTACAAGCATTCCAAATATTCTTAGGGAGACACACATACATATCAACGCTAAACTAAACAGGCAGGAAGGTGATGCCATAAGTCTCTGTTTACAAAGAAAATAAGACTAACAAAAGACGGGAAGCACGTGACACTGAACTGCAAGAATCAAAGAGAGAAAGAGAGAGAGAGAGAGATAGAGAAAGAGAGAGATAGAGAAAGAGAGAGTGATAGAGAGAGTGAATAGAAACCTACCTTTTTGTAATTTCTTGGCTTCCAGCAACAAGTGGATCATGTCTGGCCGAACTATGTTTTTATCTTCTCTGGTTCTAATTGTGTCGAATATCAATTCCTTGAAGAAAATCATGGCGTCCTCCGGGAAGATTGCCAGTCTAAGTAGCTGAAAACGTTCGGGAATAAAAACATTACATTTTTTGTCATTCGAGCTTCTGAAAACAGGATGAAAATATTTGTGACTACAATGATAATGTAAAAGAGAAATCTCCGGAATCCTGCAGGGGAATATGAACAAAGTGAAGTTCTGACGGAATACGATGGTGGGAGAAAATCCATCGGCCTACGGCAACATCTGCCACGTTTCCCACATGCGAAAATATGGAATTCTGGAACACAGCCCGGTTCACTGTAGTGGGAGGTTAGTAGCTTGACCAGCGCGGTCCCATGGAATAAGGTCATTTTGAACCTCGTTTGTAGCGAATATTCGCTATAGTGCAGTCACAGTAATCTGAATACTTTCGAAATCAGTTTTCTTTAAATGCGACAATAACTTAACAATGTTTGTTTAACAGCAATATCATGTGGTTTAACAACAATCTTTATTTTATTTAGGCTGCCAAATAACGTTACAAACAACATTCATCCTACTCGTCAGCTACCATGCTGCCGATATTCACATACTTAAAATACCCAAGTTATGTTTCCCTATACCAAAAGAATGGAACAATTAGAAATACAAGTTTAATAAAACTAAAGCTTTGACAAGTTTTCAATAATTAAAGATTTCCCTCGAAGAACTTTCGATGCTGCATATATTTACCGTATCAAAAGTTTTGATTGGGTAATGTTTCCGTACGTAATGAGCACAATTATATTACTCAGAGATGTTTTCAGCTATGGTATTTGTATGCTGCAAAGTTGATGACCATGAAACAATGTTGTATAGTGCACAAGATGGCAGAAATGAATTGTAATATTTCACATTGTTAGAACATAACATTTTAATAAAGTACGTAAACGCGAAAAAACATAACTGAGTGAAAGGATACGAATCATAAGGAGCTCAGGAATAATGGAATGACTGGAACGGAGTATAAAGGCAGAACTTGCAGGGAATTTCATTAAAACCCAAACCTAAGGAGTAGCGTGGTAACATTTGTGTGTTGTATATAATTTAATGAATATGTGTAAAACCGGAGACACAGAGTTATTCTACCCCTAATTTTTACATTATTTCTTATGTACATTACGGAATAGCATTGTTTCATAAAACGTTTTACTAGTTTAAAAAAAAAATAATTATTGTTTTTTACCTAATCAGATTATGCAAATTCGGCACAACTCATGGTAAAAACAGGCATCCTAATTTATCACATTTTTTTCTGTACAGCGATTTTTTGAGGGGACTCTTTAATTAGCACTTGTCGTATTTTAACACATAGTTCTTAACAATTATTATGAGCACATAAAATACTTATATACTAAACATAGAATCACAGACACAAATAATGTATATTAGGGTCGATAGTCATGTATCTTAAGGAAGCGAACAATTCGCTTGCTTCTAGTAATTAGTGGCATAGCCATACGTGTGTTTCCGACATCCTCAGTAAGCTCATTTCCCCAATTCTGGTAACTAGTAGCATCTGTGTGTTTCTGATGTCCTTAATATGTTCCTCATTTGTCAATCAATTCTTCTGAGTGGGATGATTTTTCAGCTTGATACATGTCTGGTAACTAGTCAGTATATCACTGTCATAAGCATTACCAGACATTATTACAGGACCTATAACAATTTGAGTGTTGCCGACGTAATATTACATCGCCTGAATGTAAAACAGAGTTCTTTGGAGTTTGCGTAATGTTACGAAACCTGCATTCTTTGAAGATGCCGACGAAGAAATATTACTTCTCCAACAGTTTCATAAGGTTTTCTGCAACGTAATATTACGTCAGCACACTCAGAAGTGGGGAATATGTAAATGAGCAGCCTGTATTATACACTATTTTACGTAGGAANCGTAAATGAGCAGCCTGTATTATACACTATTTTACGTAGGAAAGAACATTTGATTGGGACACATTCAACTCGGCATTATATTGGCTGAGAACTGTCCAGTAAGGAACGTTGTACAATATCGTAAGCGTGTCCGTGGTTGTGTGAACTATTAGGACGGTCGGTTGTAAATGGGATTACAGAGAACAACAAAACTAATGGTCATGCAGTCGTGAATATTGACGACTTACTTCTAGCTTGTATTAATTGTCAGTAAACGTGTACTGCACTCAAAATGTTAAGTTACTCGAATAACATCTTACAAATTGCGCCTTGGATTCATTACATAACAGGAGTGGAGTGAGCTATGTGGTTACATTTTCCTTCTTNTACAAATTGCGCCTTGGATTCATTACATAACAGGAGTGGAGTGAGCTATGTGGTTACATTTTCCTTCTTGGCTCCTGTGCTCTACCGTATTGTAACACCATATTATCGTAACTGTGACATACACTTTATTTAACCGGTGGCTTTCAAAATTATCGTTTACTACATGCGGGTTTGAAATCATCTGTTCCCTTTAAGAACAATAGTACACGTTTCCAAATGAGAACTTATACGTAAATTAATTTTCAATTACTGACATTAGCAATACTTCAAGACCAGAAAAAGTTAGATTACGACACTTTAGTATTAATAAGGTAATATTATTAATATTGTATTATGCTTTTTCGATAAGGATTTTGCAATAACTATGGTTCTTCTAACATGCTATTGACATTTATATCTAGAACTATCTGTGACAACACTGAAGTTCTACATGTAAGCAAATTTCCGAAACTTAATATTACCGAAACAACATAATCTTCTACGACAAATTTCTGTATTCCATGTGTAAAAGCACTTTTTTGATATTTTTAATACACTCAACTCTACGTTTATCGTCTACTCCCAATATATCAAACTATAATCTAGGAATTTCATGCAATAATAATTATTCTTTAATGTTAGACGGTCTGCAAATTTCACTGGTTTCTCTACATCATTCTTAATTTTGCACAAAATAAGTTTAGGCCAATAAAATTTGCCAAACTAGTTTATTTTCTCAGAATCACAGTTTGGCACACAAGCTAATTTTTACAACATTTTTAGAGAATTTATAACGATTATTCTTTTACGATAGAATAACATAGAATTTGANCACAAGCTAATTTTTACAACATTTTTAGAGAATTTATAACGATTATTCTTTTACGATAGAATAACATAGAATTTGAGAATGAAATAAACACTCTAATATTTCAGATCAACTTAACCTCGTCCTGTTTTTATTTTTAAATTATAGCCAATTCTTAAGTGATTAGCCTATTAATATTTTTAAAACAAAATAGTGTCTTGTCTCCTGAAATTGTTTAATTGTGTCATGCGTCATTATACTTCTGTTCTTAAATTATGAATCATCTAGTGAATAAATTCATCTGACACTACCTCTTCTACGTTAACATCACATGATCTTGATAATACGTAAGCTAAAGTTATTTTTACTACCTCGAATGTATTCAACACTTAAATGGTGCCTAAAAAGCTTCATAGTTAACCTTTGCAACTATAAAGAGACTTTGTGAACGTTTTGTGGGCAAGTTGTGCGTGGTCAATTTGCACTGGTAAATTTACAACATTTACATAATCATTTTCTATTGTAAAAAAATTGCTATTAACTACTTTTCAGTCTGATGATACTATTCTTCAGTTGTTCTTGATGACCTGGAACCAAACTCACATATTGATAATTTTCCAGCCAACANGTCTGATGATACTATTCTTCAGTTGTTCTTGATGACCTGGAACCAAACTCACATATTGATAATTTTCCAGCCAACAAACCCCCAGAACAAACTGAGTCGCATCAGCTTACATTACTATCGGTAAATTTTCAATAAATAACCTGAGCAAATGAGCTTGATTTCCTTTTTATTTGATGGCCAGCAAATATTTCATTCGATCAAGGCTTCAAATTTAGTCTGCTTCCTTGTTGTAAGATATACAATAATGGTTTTGTAATCTCTGTGACGTTATAAATAAACTTTCCCACCAGATAATTAACCATACCTAGTACCCTTGAATTTATATTTTGTAGGCTCTTTTAATTTAAAGTATATTGTCACTTAGAGTGTCTGTATGAGATCCTGCTTCATTAACAATTATAATAAGATACTTTGTTCTGGCCATTTTGCATAGCAGTTACCTGGGTTTGAACCTTGTATTGTGTTGCCTTGCTCATTGCATCACTTTATTTTGGATTCTACCATGCTCGTCTTCTGACTCTGCAGCAGTTATTAAATTATCAATATTAAGACTTACTCCACCAATGTCATTAAATGTGTCACATTTCAGAAGCACTGCATATGACAAAAAGCATTACCTGCACTGACCAAAGGTGGTTATTAAACACTACAAGCTCTTGTTCTATGCAGTGAGTTCATTAGGGGAATGTCATCTGTCGTGTCTTATATTTTTAATTTTTTTTTTCAAATGTTTGACTTATTCCTCAACAGTAGGAATTCGATAACTCTCTCCCGTTTAATGACTTAGATTTTAATATCATGATCAAGACGTACCCTGATTTGTAAGTTTTTTCAACAATAACTATCATATGAACCCCATCAGTAACCGTATTTATTTAGAAAAAAATTATTTTTTCCGGCCAATATAATTATACTTTTAAACTATATTTTCTGTTAGAGGAATTTTCTTACAATAATTTACAATTGACAGTTAACTCCAGTCCGGTAAAATTGGTTGTAACACCAAATTCGTACACTTTCAGAAAACACTGAAATCGGATGGTCTTCAACTGCCAAAACACTCAAGGACCCCGCGTACTGGATATGTCTTGGATCGGATCGGAATGGCAAAGTAAACGGGAACATAGCTCCCTATGTAATTGAATGAGAAGGCGTGCACTTGACAACACTCGGATTGGTTAGGAACGGGGCGATGGCAAGCCGGGAACATTACTTCCAATGTAATTATATGTGAATGCACGCACTGCACAAGCCGCGCATCGGATCCGAATGGCGACGGCAAGCTGGGAGCATTGTTTCCAACGTAATTAAAGTGAAAGGGACGCACTGAACACGTCTTGGTTTAGATCGGAACCACGACGTCACGGCAGCCACCGACACCATTCCTTGAGANATTACTTCCAATGTAATTATATGTGAATGCACGCACTGCACAAGCCGCGCATCGGATCCGAATGGCGACGGCAAGTTGGGAGCATTGTTTCCAACGTAATTAAAGTGTAAGGGACGCACTGAACACGTCTTGGTTTAGATCGGAACCACGACGTCACGGCAGCCACCGACACCATTCCTTGAGATAGGAATCTCGCCGTAGGTGTGGGTGCAGAACCGGATGGGCAGTACCATCCTATCGCTCCACTACCACCCTGTCTGGCAGCCCGGGCCATTTGCTATTAATCTTCAAACATGATGGACATGTCAAATTCTAAAGAGCGCATCATTGTATTGGTAAGGTATTACCCCCTCTTTTATGATCCAAGCCACCAATTATACTACGGTAAAATTCTTGGCTGGTGATAAAAGTTTTGGAAAGGCCATCAATCCACCAACATTTATAATTAAGAAATAATGGATTATATCTCTTACTGCCTATTGTAGGTTGAGAACGAAGAATGTCCCATATGTTATCTGTGTGTAACTTTTTTATTTATCTATTTCTATGTAACACATGCCATTAACCCTCTAGTGTGTGTATATATAGTTATTTAATTTTGACTAACATTTTTATACTAATTCACATTTGCTTACAAGGATACTTATCGCTCTAAATAGTTAAAATTTACGGATCGAGGAAAATTAAAGCAAAAATCGGCCTTGGTACTCATATCAGCTGTCATGTGGACACTACAGGTTTGTTCGCGTGGTTTGCTATTCTGGTAGCTCGCGTTTGTGTTACGGAAGAACATTTTTGCATGCTGTTCAAGTGGTGATAACAGTTTAAATTTCTGCTATAAAAGTAGCTATTTCTGCTTGCTTGCCGGGGTACAGCATAATTAACAGAATGAAGAAGATAAACAAAACGCCAAATAAAAATTCAAACGTCGAAAAGTCTTGCGTCTAGTGATTGAGAAAAAGTAATTTCCTTTTACACAAATTGGTAAGAAGAAGATGTCCGGGTATCCTGTAAAATGTCACATTTATCCTCGAAAGTAAGTAATCTGAGTACAATGATTTTTAATACACCTGAATTACATGGGGGCAATACTCATTAAGGATTGCTATTTCCTAACAAAATATATTTATTTCCGAAATGTTAGTATTCTGTTGTCTGTTGTTCGTGTCGTTCCGGTGAAAGCAACTGCTCTTTCTGCTACTTCGCTGCTCGTGAGAAATATCACTTGCTCTGAGATAGCAGAAGTAGCATACCATGTGAACAAAACTTAAATACTATCAATAAATGCACACATAGGCACGTATGTATATACGTATATATATATATATATATACAGGTGTTATCATTGATGACGAATCAAACAGTGCAGGGTGATACAGGACCCCAATATGCATAAATTAAACCCCTATATGGGTATTGCANTATATACAGGTGTTATCATTGATGACGAATCAAACAGTGCAGGGTGATACAGGACCCCAATATGCATAAATTAAACCCCTATATGGGTATTGCAAAATGTGATAGTCAGAAAGCCATGTTATCTTAAGTGATTTCGGAGTAAAATNATTAAACCCCTATATGGGTATTGCAAAATGTGATAGTCAGAAAGCCATGTTATCTTAAGTGATTTCGGAGTAAAATATGTCCAATTGGCGTCTATTGGGAAGATAACAAATTGGAGTACGTTATGCTCAATCAGAGTAAATTACGTCCAATCAGCGTAAATTGGGGTGAATTTTGCCCAACTGCGGAAATTATGCCGAACATAGGTAAATTACGCTCCTCCAGAGTAAATTAGCTGACATGGAGTAAATTACCCCCACTTTACGTAAATCGGGGTAAATTATGCCCAATCGGAGTAAATTGCTCCACATGAGGATAAACTGGGATAAATTACACCAAATAAAAATTAATTATTCTAAATTAGTATAAATTGGAGCAAATTACATCCTAATAGAATTACTTGGGTTAAAATATGGCCAGATTTTGCCTAGTTGCCTACATACTTGATGAGCAACAAATATTTATTTCCTAATTTCATTCTTTCATTCTTTCAATACAAATTATAGAAAAAGATATAGTATTTAGTTTTAACGAGAAGGAAATGGACATAATATATATNTCATTCTTTCAATACAAATTATAGAAAAAGATATAGTATTTAGTTTTAACGAGAAGGAAATGGACATAATATATATGTTATTAAAATAATATTAAAATAATAAATCTAGGCAATAAATGAAAATACTTTATGCTGGCAGCGATGNCATTCTTTCAATACAAATTATAGAAAAAGATATAGTATTTAGTTTTAACGAGAAGGAAATGGACATAATATATATATGTTATTAAAATAATATTAAAATAATAAATCTAGGCAATAAATGAAAATACTTTATGCTGGCAGCGATGNATATATATGTTATTAAAATAATATTAAAATAATAAATCTAGGCAATAAATGAAAATACTTTATGCTGGCAGCGATGAATGTCATGTGACGTCATGTGCAGCAGCTTTCCAAACTTGACCTTGCCTCGCGTAATATCCTCACCACATTTTCTTCTCGCCATAGTGGGTTGAAGAATAATACAGACAGAAAAACAAAAATAAGCAGTGCAATTAAAAGGGTTAAGTTTTCTTCTGTGAAGATCTAGCAGTCATGTTAGCAAAAAAAAATATATATGGACCGGACTTTGGTCACAGAATCTACGGCGCTTTGCCATTTCTTATATCAAAGTAGCTAAAATTAACATGTAAAGTAAATTGCATAGGACTGATGAAGCTTGATTGATAAACTTACCTTAAATATTTTAGGAACTAACATGCATGCCAAGAAACGCAGTAACGTTTTCCCACCGAAATGCGTCACTTTTCGTCCCATTGCATAAAATTTATTGTTTTTTTCTTCGAGCGAGTTACAACTGATGCCAAATGCAGTCGTGGCGATTACATCATTAGTAAATCTCGTGTAGACGTCTTTCATTTCTATCTTCAGTACGTCAGATCCTGCACAAATATACACATTCTGCAGAAAAGTGACCACATTTACGTAATAATAGAACTAGTGATTAGGATAAACATTTACAACGAGGGTTCAGCACATGTGTTCTGTTAAAGTGTTGTCCTATTCCAAAAACTCAGGAGCCAAATCCTAAATTTATCGTGCAGCGTGGTCAAGGCTATCATAACTGTCTCTGGAATATTTCCTTCAAGGATGTTCGAGTCCATTTTATTCTAGTACCTACAGTAAAAATAAATAAAACGAGTAATACCGTGTGTTTCAGTGAATCTATCCAGTCCTTTTTAGGGCGGCATTCCAATACGTTACTCTGCGAGAAAAGGTTTCTCTTTTGCTGTCCCAAAATACGTCGAGTAGGAATAAATGTTTTACTCTCTCTTGGAAGTGACCCAAAACTACAGAGTAATTACTCTGAACATCTTCCAGAGTACAACTTGTACATGAACTATTTCAGCGAGTAACGAAGGGTAGACTGAAAATAGCGTGAAGTTTAGTAGAATTAAACATACTGAAAGAGTGAGTGATTGAAGAGTGGATCTTAACAGCGAGGTCTTGAGAGCCGATGAGGTACCTGTTGGTTTTGATGTTTCTTGTTGCAAACATTTCTGGAACCACACAAGAGAAATTAAAAATGCAAAACTCGTTTATAACTAATTTCAGATGCAAAATTTGGAAAGTGCAATCATATTTTTGCAATAACTCTGACATGACACGCACAATATTTGTGAAATTTAACGAAATGTTTCTGACCATCAAATAGAGCCACCACCAAACCACCAGCTTCTGAAATGTAAACCATGAAGCAGTATACGTTTTTGCCACTTCCTGAACATTCTGTTCTCATGTACATACCCAGTTTTGCAACTGGACGACTCATTTGTAAACACAGCATGCTATTTACATCATTCTCGTTCCAAAACCATGTTTACTCTTGCTTTCCTCAGCTGTTACTCAGTGTTAATTTTCTCTACTCTTGGAGTAATGTCTTGGAACTTCGCTTAGGGCTGTAAGTCCCCGGAGAGATAAAGTTGTGTTACAAGAATGCCTGAGGAGCGTACCTGACATCGTGAGGGTTGAAGGTCCTAATACAAAAAATAACTAAATTCCATAATTATATTTCTTCTCAATGCTACAAACAGTCAAAAATCTGTTATTTACCAGGTATGTTATTGTTATTCAGCGCAATATTTAATTACCAAGTTCATTTCAATTAAAATTTTTATCACAGTCTCTTCTTATGCTATGTCGATTGAACTGCTCCAATTAATTCCACACCTTTAATTAAAATTGTCTATTTCCTTCATCTCGAATTTCTTTTCACTCACGCATCCAGTCCACAGTCCCGCAGATCAGTCCCACCCTTCACTGCACACGAGCTCGCCGACGCACACTCCCAGAATCCTGCAGTCTCCTTCGTCGCTCCAGAATTGACCAACTGTCGCTTAACGTCGCACGAAACGCCAAACTCTCGGCTATTAATCACGCTCCCCTTAGAGGACCGCACGTGGTATTTATACAGACGTGGGTGCCGTCTAGAACGTTCTCCGCAATCCAAGATGTTTTGGCAAAAGTAATGGCGATGACGACATTCCTGCGTGATATATGGAGAAATATGAGCTACTCAGGGTCAGCATGGCGCAAGCTGTGATAAGTTTATCGGCGTGTGCTGTGGCGTCCTNTAAACTTACCTTAAATATTTTAGGAACTAACATGCATGCCAAGAAACGCAGTAACGTTTTCCCACCGAAATGCGTCACTTTTCGTCCCATTGCATAAAATTTATTGTTTTTTTCTTCGAGCGAGTTACAACTGATGCCAAATGCAGTCGTGGCGATTACATCATTAGTAAATCTCGTGTAGACGTCTTTCATTTCTATCTTCAGTACGTCAGATCCTGCACAAATATACACATTCTGCAGAAAAGTGACCACATTTACGTAATAATAGAACTAGTGATTAGGATAAACATTTACAACGAGGGTTCAGCACATGTGTTCTGTTAAAGTGTTGTCCCATTCCAAAAACTCAGGAGCCAAATCCTAAATTTATCGTGCAGCGTGGTCAAGGCTATCATAACTNAAGTGTTGTCCCATTCCAAAAACTCAGGAGCCAAATCCTAAATTTATCGTGCAGCGTGGTCAAGGCTATCATAACTCCCTCTGGAATATTTCCTTCAAGGATGTTCGAGTCCATTTTATTCTAGTACCTTCAGTAAAAATAAATAAAACGAGTAATACCGTGTGTTTCAGTGTATCTATCCAGTCCTTTTTAGGGCGGCATTCCAATACGTTACTCTGCGAGAAAAGGTTTCTCTTTTGCTGTCCCAAANATCTATCCAGTCCTTTTTAGGGCGGCATTCCAATACGTTACTCTGCGAGAAAAGGTTTCTCTTTTGCTGTCCCAAAATACGTCGAGTAGGAATAAATGTTTTACTCTCTCTTGGAAGTGACCCAAAACTACAGAGTAATTACTCTGAACATCTTCCAGAGTACAACTTGTACATGAACTATTTCAGCGAGTAACGAAGGGTAGACTGAAAATAGCGTGAAGTTTAGTAGAATTAAACATACTGAAAGAGTGAGTGATTGAAGAGTGGATCTTAACAGCGAGGTCTTGAGAGCCGATGAGGTACCTGTTGGTTTTGATGTTTCTTGTTGCAAACATTTCTGGAACCACACAAGAGAAATTAAAAATGCAAAACTCGTTTATAACTAATTTCAGATGCAAAATTTGGAAAGTGCAATCATATTTTTGCAATAACTCTGACATGACACGCACAATATTTGTGAAAANTTCAGATGCAAAATTTGGAAAGTGCAATCATATTTTTGCAATAACTCTGACATGACACGCACAATATTTGTGAAAATTAACGAAATGTTTCTGACCATCAAATAGAGCCACCACCAAACCACCAGCTTCTGAAATGTAAACCATGAAGCAGTATACGTTTTTGCCACTTCCTGAACATTCTGTTCTCATGTACATACCCAGTTTTGCAACTGGACGACTCATTTGTAAACACAGCATGCTATTTACATCATTCTCGTTCCAAAACCATGTTTACTCTTGCTTTCCTCAGCTGTTACTCAGTGTTAATTTTCTCTACTCTTGGAGTAATGTCTTGGAACTTCGCTTAGGGCTGTAAGTCCCCGGAGAGATAAAGTTGTGTTACAAGAATGCCTGAGGAGCGTACCTGACATCGTGAGGGTTGAAGGTCCTAATACAAAAAATAACTAAATTCCATAATTATATTTCTTCTCAATGCTACAAACAGTCAAAAATCTGTTATTTACCAGGTATGTTATTGTTATTCAGCGCAATATTTAATTACCAAGTTCATTTCAATTAAATTTTTTATCACAGTCTCTTCTCATGCTATGTCGATTGAACTGCTCCAATTAATTCCACACCTTTAGTTAAAATTGTCTATTTCCTTCATCTCGAATTTCTTTTCACTCACGCATCCAGTCCACAGTCCCGCAGATCAGTCCCACCCTTCACTGCACACGAGCTCGCCGACGCACACTCGCAGAATCCTGCAGTCTCCTTCGTCGCTCCGGAATTGCCCAACTGTCGCTTAACGTCACACGAAACGCCAAACTCTCGGCTATTAATCACGCTCCCCTTAGAGGACCGCACGTGGTATTTATACAGACGTGGGTGCCGTCTAGAACGTTCTCCGCAATCCAAGATGTTTTGGCAAAAGTAATGGCGATGACGACATTCCTGCGTGATAAATGGAGAAATATGAGCTACTCAGGGTCAGCATGGCGCAAGCTGTGATAAGTTTATCGGCGTGTGCTGTGGCGTCCTNATGGAGAAATATGAGCTACTCAGGGTCAGCATGGCGCAAGCTGTGATAAGTTTATCGGCGTGTGCTGTGGCGTCCTTTATGATAGGCCGCTCGCTTTCTGTAACACAAACGTAGAGACCGGCCTTTCGCTCACCTGTTCATTCAAAACAATCCTTTGTCTTGCTGCCGCTGCTATCATATAACTGCTGTCATTCACTTCCACTCGCTCGGGCGGGATGCAAACCAGCGCGCGCGTAAGAGCAGGGTGTTATCAACACTTTCCTAATGGGTGTTGTGGTGCCTAATGGGTGTTGTGGTTCCTAATGGGTGTTGCGGCGCCTAATGGATGTTGCGGTGCCTAATGGGTGTTGCGGTGCCTAATGGGTGTTGCGGTGCCTGATGGGTGTTGTGGTACCTCACAGCACCACCCTTAGGTCACGCCTTTGCGGTTCAGTAGACTTAACAATACACACATTGAACATGTAATAATTTAGAACTGTTCTGTTGGTGAAAAAATATAAATAAAATGCCTATTAATTATGATGGAATTAGGAAGGTAATGGTGAATATGGCGAAAAGTATTTTTTCTTGTGATAAGATAACAAGGGCTTCAAGAACAGGTCTTTGGGTCATAAGAGCAAGGCAAATGCTGACCATTTGTTCGTGCAGTCATTCAGGTTCAGCCTAAGTCTCGCTGAATTTACCAGAAGTCTCCGTTTTATCTGCACTCTCACCAGCCTGTTATGCAAGTTCTTGCTCCATCATCCCATCATGATTGCTGCGGTAATGATTTTAATTAAAATTATTTCTCCATCGCTATCTGATATATTCCTATTTGTATACTGTTAGCTTTCACCTTGGCCGTTTTTTAATATTGACTTATCAGTAGCAAATATTTATAAGATCGGAAAAAAGTGGAGAATTCCTTAGAACAAATTCGACAGCATCATCTAGTTGACCGCCAATATACGGGATAGTGTTCGTAATGCATCATTCCAGTCTGATGGCCTCCATACTGTGTTTTGTACATATTCATGTTCTAGCATTCCGCTTGAGGGACAGCCATATTTAAAGTCTCTTGCAACGCCTATGAACTCAACTTTGGCCTATCAGTGGCTTTGACTTTGGAAAAATGAAGTAAGAAAGTTGAGTAAATCGGCAAANCTATGAACTCAACTTTGGCCTATCAGTGGCTTTGACTTTGGAAAAATGAAGTAAGAAAGTTGAGTAAATCGGCAAATTTTCCAAAATAATACACTTGAAATAATTATGTAGGTGACTGTCTAGGCGTGCTTCGGCGCTCATATTCTTACATTCTTTTAGGCCAACAGACATATTGAATTTCCTAATATTATTTTCGAAATATTAGTTGGAATTTTGTAATATTAGTAGTCCGTCACTCTGGGCGGCTACAGTAGTTTAGTAGTTAGAATGATTGCCTCCCACTATGACAGAGCGTTCGAATTCCGGTGGGGTCACACCTGTATTTCTAAATTTGGGAAACGTCTCGTAGTTTACCGTTGGCGGATGAACTTTCTTGACTACTCTGTCTGCCTTCCGTAAATCACTGATTTAACTGGCCAGTAATTTCAATAACGTCAGTTATTGCTCCGATAGTACTGACGAGCACAGATGATCATTGGCACTCGTTTTCCGGTGCAGCCGGGCGGCACCCTGCGCGAGGCTATTTTGAATACCGAAAGCACTGAATTTTCAGATGCTCCAGAGATTATGCCGTGTCAGTAAAACACGATTTCGGCGGGCGATTCAAGTTGTCGTAGGTTCTCCAAGATATTTAAAATGTGCATATGGCAGGATCATTAAATACAAACGTAGTCCTTACTGGAATTCCGAACAAACGCAGTGCAAAAATAAACTCAAACTGGAGTTATATAATGTTAGAAAAATTGCTTTTCTATAGTCAAATAATTATGAATAAGTGGTTTTATATGCGTCAGAATTATTTTAAGTCAAAATAAAAATAACAAAATTCTTAAATTAATAATTAAATTCCTTTTATATAATTTTAATGAATACACATGTCGAGCGTTCCAAAACGATGACGTTGCTGACGATCAAAATATTTACTGTTTACCGCTGGCTGTTCCCGTACTGTTGACGAACACCGATGAACCATCAGTGATTTCAGTGCTCATCAGTAGTTGGGGAAGGAAGCTTGGATTCCGTTGCTGCTTCATCTCCGCCTTGCTTCACCCTTAATGGCACGAGAGACCTCATCTGCCCAAATACCTCTCACTCACTCGTAACTTACTCGGCAGACAGGAATGTAATGTTTCATTTAACTTCCCAGACATTGACCTTGACCTCTTGGCAACCTTAACTAATAAAATGGGTCACACGCAAAATAAAGACCACGTGCACTCTCTCATCGAGAAAGAAAAAGCCGAGAGACTTACANGAAAAAGTCGAGAGACTTATAGAGTGGTCCCGTCTACGCATGTCCCTCCACGTGTAACAATGCAAGCCAAATACGCCAAAAAGTCTAGTGCGTAATACATTGTGCAAGAAATGAGTACCGAAAACTTATTAGACTGGACGAATGCATCTCCTGGTTGAAATTTCCAAACTAATGAAAGAGGACAGAAGGTTACGAGGATTGCGTGTGAAAAAACAAAATCCAGACATAGAGTTTAATAAAGGTGTGTCCAGGTATAGTCCATTTACAGTTACTTCTAAGTTTTCTGAAGCCCTGCTAAAGTTATACTTTCAGGATATTCCTCCACCTCTTGCAAACAAAGATTAACTTAGGCTAGAAATTCACACCAAAGGGACCACGCACCAAAATTGTGCACATTCAGTTTGATGGTATTTTGCTTAAGAACTATTTATTACTAGGCGTTACCAACACGTCTATTTGCTCCCTGGTTGTATTCACATGAAATGTAAATGGAACGTTATAAATAACCGATAATATATAAATAAAAGTTCACTTTAACCAAAAATAAAAGACTTATATTTAAACAGAATTGTAAGACGCTTGTGATACAGGACGTATTTAGGAAACAACCGGACACGTCATATTTAATGTGATTTTGTTAAGATTTGTTTGAAAAGTGTGAAGTAACCGCGAATAGACTATACACGTGCGCGGGCGTGTACTCGTGCGCGGGCGTGTACTCGTGCGCGGGCGTGTGGTGCTTGTAGGGTGCACGAGCAGAAGGCTTGCCAGGCTGCTGCGAGCCGTCGTGAGCCGGCACGCGAGCACACTGTAAGAAACTATGTTGTATTTGTACGAGGAATTTTTTTGAAACTAGTTGCCAAATATATTTTTGTAATACTTCAACTTCATAAAACGTTAGTGTTGAATGTGCAAAAGTAATGTAGAATTTTAGCACGTCATTGAGGTACATAAATAATTTAGTATGCCTTTATAAAATAACGTATTGTAAAGATATAATGTTTAAGATGAAGCGTTACAAGAAAATCGTTTGTAACTAGTTTCCAAAGAACTGTTCATAAGAAGTGAAACGATTTTTTNTAAGATGAAGCGTTACAAGAAAATCGTTTGTAACTAGTTTCCAAAGAACTGTTCATAAGAAGTGAAACGATTTTTTACTGTGTAGGTGCATGTGGATTACGAGGCATTTTACAATAATAGCTTTTATATAGAATAATCACAATGGCAACAAAATGAGATACAAACAAATTTGGAAAATGTTGAGTTGTTGGTGATAAAATAATTAATTGAATAACTTTGGCCAAAATACCAAGAGTTGGCAAGTACACCTATCTAGGACAATCAGAGTAAAATTTGGCAATGTTAAGTGATAGTATCAGCCAGTGCAGCGTTTTTAGCCTACTATCCGAAGGAAAGGTAGGCTTAGGAGATCACTTCCCTGGCTGTGGGTATGTGTAGATGCCTGGTTGTGTTTCTGCGCGTGTGTGTCTCCTCTTCATTCAATTCTTGAACGCGTAAACCGAATTTCACCAAACTAGGTACACATAGAGTCCTAAGTTAGGACACCTGGATTTTATAGTTTTTGACAACGCAAAGCGCTTGTTTTCAAAATGGCGACCATTTTTAAAATTTAGAGTGATATGTCATTAATCGGAAAAAATTTAAACGATTTAAACTTAATGTTGTTTTCTGACAGTGCAAGATACAAGAATTGAATTCAGTGGTGAATATTGATGTTGATAAGCCATTATGGAAGAAAGCGCCAGTTGAAAAAATAAAGTTTTTATGTTATATCTCGAAAACTACACAAACCTATTTTCGCTCAATTTGGCACGTTAGTGTTACTATGTTAGGCCGGTCAATATAAGTAATGAAATGTTATTTGGCACTTATTTTCAAAATTGTGGCCATACAAATATTTTAGGTTTATTTGGTATACCTACCTTACCGTTTGACCAATTTCAACCAAATTTTGTACGCTGACAGTATCTATTACAAGCATTATTAAAGGCAAATAACAACTTTTTGAGCCATTTTGTAAGATAGCGGAATTAATACAGTTTTTGTGTAATATTTCGGGAAACAATTGACAGATTTCTACCAAATTTGGCAAACAAGAAGTACTGTGGCAGTTGATATGTAAAAACGTGTTTTAAGTAAGTCAGAAACTTATTTTATAAATTGTAGCTATCTAGCTATTTTAGAATAGTATGCTATTTATTCGACACCGTTTAACAAAGTTCAACTTAACTTTGTATGCTGGGATTATATATAACAAACATCAAATGTTATACATGAAACCTCTTTTGTCCTCCATTTTGTAAGGAAGTGCCACAAGAACATAAAAAAATTTGGTCATATCTCGGGAAACAATTGCCCGATTCCTACCAAACATGGCAAAAAAGTAGAGCCTCAGCAGNAAAAAAATTTGGTCATATCTCGGGAAACAATTGCCCGATTCCTACCAAACATGGCAAAAAAGTAGAGCCTCAGCAGGTAATATTAACTGGCATGTTTTAGGTACGTTGTCACATATATTTTAAATGGTGGCCATACAGCAATTTTAGTTTTGTATGTAATATCGTCGAAACTATGTAATTAATTCCAATGCAACTTTGTAGTCTGGCTGGATATATTACAACCATCAAATTTGTCCACACAAAATATCCTTTTTCTGCCGTTTTGAAAAATTTGTATGTCATAATATTTAAAATTACGTGATATCTACGAAAAAAAAACCGATTTCTACCAAATTTGGCAAACCAGTAGCACTCTGGTAGGCCATGTAAACTGATAAACTTCGAGAGAGTCAGATACACATTTTCAAAATGGAGGCCATATAAAAATTTTAGCTCAGAATTTTTTATCTACAATACTGCTAAACAAGTCTCATCTTAACTTTGTATGCTGACAATGTCAGTTATATCCATCAGAATTGTCTATGCAAAGCCCAATTTCTCCTCCATTTTACAAGATAGCCCCAAATGAAATAATACCATTTTTATCCCGTATTTCGGGAAGCAATCAACTGATTTCTTTCAAATTTTACAAAGACGTTGTACTATGGTAGGCCATATTATTTTCTGAATGGCACATATCAAACATTTTAGCTTAGTTTGCTATATCTACGAAACTATGTAACAGATTAAAATTTTACTTTGTACGTTGTATCNATCAAACATTTTAGCTTAGTTTGCTATATCTACGAAACTATGTAACAGATTAAAATTTTACTTTGTACGTTGTATTTATAACCTTCACAAAATGTGATAATACGTAAACGTTTTGTCCTCCATTCATGAAGAGCGTCATATGAACGATGAAGTTTTTACGCCATATCTC
Source organism: Clitarchus hookeri (assembly GCA_002778355.1). NCBI lineage: Eukaryota > Metazoa > Arthropoda > Insecta > Phasmatodea > Phasmatidae > Clitarchus > Clitarchus hookeri. The sequence continues at coordinate 290,496 of NQII01000473.1, forward strand.
GAAGACCAATCAACCGATTCTTACAAAAATTTGACGCAAGTATTGCTACAGCAGTGTATGCAAAATTAACATGAGTTATGTGCGGCAGGGTTGTTTAAATTGTGTTTATATAAATAGTTGAGATGAATTTGTTATATCTATGAAACGTTTCAATTCAACCAAATTTTTGTACGCAAACAGTATTAATTAGAATCATCATTTAGGCACATAGAGATCATAATTTTTGCATTTTTTTGCGAAATAGTGTGTTAGTAAATGGAACATTTTGCCATTTATCCGGGACAGTTCAACTAATTTCCACCAAATTTGGCACAACTACAGAAAAGTTTCATCATTTAAATAGTGCAAGACATTGATTTTCGAAATGGCGCTCATATAAATATTTAGAAATGTTTAGCATTTATATTTAACAGTTTAACCAAAATACATTAATATTGTAATGCTGATAGTATCCATTAGAAACATCCTATACCAAAACTATTTTTAGGAAGTTAAAAAAAAATGCAGTTTTTAAGCCATATCTCAGAGGCCAATAAACCGATTTCTACCACATTTTTCACAGCAGTGGCGTTATAGTAGGCCATGAAATATTATGTGTTTTTAGTGTCTCAGACATTTATTTTCAAAATTATGGCAATGTAAATATTTCAGGTTAGTGAACACTATCATCCGAAACATTGCACTGATTACATCCGAAGTTGATGCTCCGAATCCTACCTTCGTGACGCAACTAATTGCACGCCAGCTTAATTTTACGAGTGCTTCTGAATTCGAATCCTGGGCAAGTCACTTGTGTATTTTAAATGTCTTGGTACTGTTTCACATGTTTCGGATTTCATCTCTAATGATATTGCTGCCAATGGGACGTCAACACCTGCCTACCATCTAAGCTTTTAAGAACTTCACCAAAATTTATTTGCACCCATGTAGAGGAAAGTAGGCTCCTTAGGTAACAGTAACTTCTTGTTTTTCCTGCAGTTACTTCTAAAAATATATATTTTTTGTAAATGTAAAATTCAAGAAAAACCATGTTTCAGAAACTAATTTTCTTGCCCCAAATTCAGATTACTAATTTTCCTTTCCTTTTAGATTGGCAGTCAATAATATCCTATGTGAAAAACATTTTTTTGTTAAATTAACTTATTTCACAATTATTTGTAAAGACATGTTGACTTCAACAGAACGTTCCTATGCAATGATTTTCAGTCAACTGCCACGAAAAACTATTACATCATTCATATCTATGTTGAACTGCAAAACTCTGCGTTAATATATTTACGATCGCAGTTGTCCTAGGAGGTCCCTGATGGGTTGAGCGCGGGGGGAGCGGAGTGAAAATAGCAGTCACTTCCCCAGCAAGTAAACATGCCTAAAAATGAGAGGATACGCTATACAGTTTGGTTTTGTATGGCTATACTTTAAAACATGTGTGTATAAATGCATTCAAGCAGTATACAAAGTATTAATAAAGTTTTATATTTTTAACTACTAAAACATTTGTCACTCACCGTCGAGCACAAATAAGCAGGTTTTGATGTTAAACCAAGACACTCTTTTTCTATAAATTTTCCAGCACTGGTTGGGCAGTTGTAGGTGCAATAGCGAGAAGATAAATAATTTCCAGGTAGGCGGTGTCTTATGTTTTGAAGAGCATATTGCAGGACTACAAATAAGAGTCAAGAATAAGGATTACTAAACAACCCCCCGCTAAATGTTGGTAAAATATAGCATTCTCTCTTTATTAAAGTATCTTGATAAATTTATAACTTCGCCGAAAACGGATGTTAGCATTATCGCTAATGTATATATTATTTTAATACCATACGGATAGTTAAGCCACAATTTAATGTTAAATGTTGAGAATTGTAGGCTGCCACGCAACTTGAAAACACAAGTGTGTGTGTGTGTGTGTGTGGCTGGCAATGGTAATTAACATTTATAAGTGGCAGTGCCTTACATTATGGCAGCGGATTGGTTTCTCCTTACAATTAAATTTTGTGAAATTTAAATTACAAATCGAGGTATTCCTTCACTCGTCAACCTGTGAAGCCTATTTTCTATCGGAATAAAATATATTCGGTAAAACGTATTTACATGGTTAATATTTTGTATTCGCCACTCCCGAGAACAGTTTGNGTTAATATTTTGTATTCGCCCTTCCCGAGAACAGTTAGTGGATCGGCCACTGGCAGGAGGAAGCATAGTGCCACCACGAGGGTCTCACCGCAATCCCTCCGCTACTACGAAGGCCATCCATCACGCCTGCTCTCTGTGTGCGTGCGGCTCGCAACATTCATAGTTGATTACCGCGGGCCACAAAGTAGATGAGTAGGCTATTACACACAGACGACATAGCGTGCCCGTTCCTTGACTGGCTACCGCGTGCTGAGCAAGGTTCCTTATTGGCTGGGTTGCCAGCAAGCAAGTGGCTCACCGGGCACTGGCTGGCGAATGACTTTCCAACATGTTGCTGGCCAGTGACGGCGTTTTGCTGGCGTGTGCGGCTGTAGTTTGCGGTACAAGTGGCTGTTCCACCTCTGTATTCTTAAGTACTCCGTGGCTCGGAGGAGAGGCCGNCCACAAAGTAGATGAGTAGGCTATTACACACAGACGACATAGCGTGCCCGTTCCTTGACTGGCTACCGCGTGCTGCGCAAGGTTCCTTATTGGCTGGGTTGCCAGCAAGCGAGTGGCTTACCCGGCACTGGTTGGCGAATGGCTTTCCAACATGTTGCTGGCCAGTGACGGCGTATCGCTGGCGTGCGCGGCTGTAGTTTGCGGTACAAGTGGCTGTTCCACCTCTGTATTCTTAAGTACTCCGTGGCTCGGAGGAGAGGCCGNGCGGCTGTAGTTTGCGGTACAAGTGGCTGTTCCACCTCTGTATTCTTAAGTACTCCGTGGCTCGGAGGAGAGGCCGAGGAGCGTAAAGGCTGCTCACGATAAAGTGAGCACTTTTGAAATCAACCTTCGAAAAATGTTACTGTCCCTTCCTACCCTAACCACTTTAATTTACGGTAGCATGCATTGCAAACAAAATGTTTTATGATGCGTGCTGTACTTAAGTCGATACAACACTTGTTTCGTTGGCACAGCTGTGGGCTATATGTTCGGCTTCAGTTGTATGAGCCAATTATGACCGAGACCAGTAAGACGGTTTGCGAATCNACAGCTGTGGGCTATATGTTCGGCTTCAGTTGTATGAGCCAATTATGACCGAGACCAGTAAGACGGTTTGCGAATAATTTAATGGCAAGTACAGACCAAAAATTACCTACGGGTACGTAATGTACACAATCGTGTACACTGGGTCTGAATGGGCTAAATTTTAACGGGTACACTAACATGAATGCGCCCAGTTATGAGAGAAAGTAGTTATATTTCTAAATGTTGAATTAAATGTGTTACGTAAACATTTGAGAATAAATAAATTAATTCTTTTATTTTTTTTAATGCATTCAAGTGTAACAATAAGAACATTTGTAAAATATTTACTCTTTTAATAGTATCATAGTTTCACTTGACCGACGCATGAATAAAGTGATANTTCACTTGACCGACGCATGAATAAAGTGACAAGACCCATGGCAATGTTAATTTTACATGCTGTGGAATAATACAAAATATGTATACTAATAGACCTTAAGCAGGGCTTTCGAAAGTGTTCATTTCACAATGAGCAGCCTATACTCGTGCGCATGGGGCTCGCAAGCATATACACACGAAATGCGCCAAACTTGGGTATGTTACTGCATTTCTATCTGCATTACGTGTCCTCTGACGGAACGGGAAGGGAAGTGATCATTCGCGCAGTTCAACTCTGCACCATATTTGTGGCATCGCCTACATTTTCAATTACGACAATAAATACGTGCAAAAAAATTAATTAATTTCTCTAGACCAATTTTTGCTCATACGATTCTAGTATATTTAAACTTGTTTGTACAAACTTCCCACCGATGATTAGTGCATCTCTGCTGCGCATCATAACTATAGTCCATTCACGGTTACTGCCAACTTTTCTGAAGCCCTGCTGTGGTTCTACTTCCAGGATATCCCTCCACCTTATGATAGTAAAGCTTAACCGTGTCTAGAAAATTACACAAAAGGGACAGCGCACGGTATTCGTGCGCACTCAATCTAATATTATTTTTTATAAGAACTATTTCTCACTAGACAGTAGCAACAAACTTATTTTTTCTATGTTTTATTCATAATAATTATAAATGAAATATTATACCTTTAGATAAAATATAAATACAAGTTCCATCTTACCAAAAATAAGGCACTTCTATGTTGGCATAGGTATGGAATGATTGCGATACACGACGTATTTAGGAAATAACCAAACGCGTCATACATGGGGTGATTTTTCAAACGTTTGATTCAAATGTGCGAGAAAACCACGAATAGACTATATCACTATGTCTTTACAATGTTTATGTCGATTCGTCCTCCGTGGCCTTTTCCTTTAGTAACTAGATTAATTAGTGTTTTATGGGTGAAAACCCCGTGCCTTATAGCAGTGAACTTGACCAGGTGAAATCAATGCTGAGACGCCTGCGCTGTGCCGTAAGTAACTTCCACAGTTTGTTACGCGTGCGTGGCTCTTCCCGGAAATCCGTGTCCGAGTCGCACCCTCATATTAGACAATATTAGCGTAGGACAGTTAGGAGAAGTTATCAATTGTTATTCTCAGTTCGTCGGCAGAAGTTGCAGGCGACAGATCACAGCTTCTGTTTTCTGTATGTTTTCAGCTATAGTTTGCTTCGTGTCTGTCCTAGTTTTGTGTAGGGCACAGAATGTAAATGCTAGTTTTATTGTCTAGAAATTGAAACACGAATTTTGAATGTTAAAAAACATAGTATTTGATGGTCATTTGGTAGCTTCATCTAAATGAGTGCTAACTCTTTTCCCTCCAAGAAGTTTTGTAATTCATTTATCCAGCTGCAACGTACTTAAAATACGCGAACGTGGAGAATTTAAGTCAAATATTGTAAGTGCAAATTTTAGATGTGCTTTCAAAGCTTGCTAACACATGATATTCTGTGTCTGTGGTGCACTGCTTAATTTAACCTTGGCTATTCTTCAGTACTCCCGATCATATTATCTTCTCTCTCGCCATTACTTTGATGAGATGATGACACATGATATCCTCTGCAACGCTTCAGGCACGTAGCCTTGTTCGTTTAACTAAGTGCTTGTTGAGTACCGGAATAACAATGGTGCTTCTGTTCTAACAGCACACGACATGGCACGGTTACGCACCCTCACGGAGCCCCGCACTTCACCCGTCACTGTCCATTACTTTATCCTGGCCCTTGACTGGGATTCACCCGTACATATTTGGCGCAGCAAAGCTCCTCGTTACGCGCTCCGTAAATCAGTTGCTGCGGGATAGGTTTTTTTTTAGGCTGCACTCAATTTACATTATTTGGGTGCTGAAGTTATTCGGTGTTTAATAATGAGTGATATAGAAGTATATCCCCAAATACTCATCACAATAGTCGGACAAAGGTCAGTGTTATGGGAAAGAATATTAGATTCATAAAAATTAAGCAATCTAACCAAAGAAACTTGGAGAAGTATTTGTCTGTGTTTGAATGAAGCTGTTGAAGAATTAAGTAATACCGAAAAAAATGACGCTGGTAAGTTTAATTAATGTTATACATTTCTTTGAGTGGAATCTTAGGCTTCGTTTGACCTTGGACGATGCTCCTTATGCACAGCAGCCACAAGGACCGAGGAAAAAACACTGCACGCTTTTCCTACTGCCAAAATTAGAACAAAGTTTAAGTTATGACATGGGGATTTCTTTACCCGTGTATGTTCACCAAAAACAAGTAATTTTGCCTGCGTAATATAATTGCATATTTTACATAAAAGTATTAGGAACATAAGTGTTTGCAAATGGCAAAACAAAAACACCAATCTAGATTTTATTTGCTATGCTTGCAATATTTAAACAGGAAATATTTTTTAAAATTTAAAATGTGTAATTTACGGGTTCCGTAATAAAGGAAACTTGGACCATTAATGCAAAATAGTTTCGCCACAGTTTTGATAATATGTACGCACTACATACATTGCACTAAAAGAAGGTAAGCTTCCCGTTAACCCACTTACAACGCCACTGCTGATCTCCTCAGCGTGCAAAATTTAAATAAGAGATTTTCATATTATGTTGCATATATATATATATAATATAAAATCGGAAATTGTTTAACTAAGTTTGTAATGCAGCATTCTGTAACGATAGCATATCGCTATTTACTATCAATAATTGGAGAACGTAACATATTGTCCCGTACTAGATGAAAGAATTACGATGAATCATAATGAAGTGACACAAAATTTTACAACAATCGTTATAATAAACATTTGTACACATTTACTTTACTAAAATTTAGTTGTATTGTAACGACATTAACCATACAATACTAAGGCGAAGGTAAAAAAAAATTTTTATAGCTGATGATTCAGTCACTGAGAGTTTTATGACTTTATGACCATTTTAGAAATAAAAACTACTTTCTAATATAAATATGGCTCTGTCTTAAATATATCACAAAGTGTAATGTCGAATTAAATAAATTGTGCATTTCGGTTACGTAACCATTAGACTTTTTAAACATTTGCCACTGCAAATTTTCTTTAAAACGATCATGCAACTCATCGAATGACGCAATCGACATTCTGAGGCAGTTAAAGAATTTGTCTTCGTCTTGTGTCATTTCTTTGAAAAGTGTACAAAATGCAGAGTTAATTCCTTTCCGTAACATGGGATGCACCCATAACTTCTTATTACCCCCATCCGTATGTCGGCGGTGGTACGAGTACAGCACTGCAGCTGCAGTTCGTCGTTGATAATGCCAGACTGGATAGGGAAAACCTAGTTCGTGCGCGTATGGACGGCGAGACATCTGTATCGAGTGAAACGTAGCTACGAAATTACGCAAGAGTAAAATAACGGATCGTAGGAAAGAAGCCTTACTACTTGTAGCGTCCTTTGTGCTATATTGCACTCATTACATTCGTGAATGCCATTCCTAAAGACGCCACAAGGATTTTCTTCTTTAGTTACAAAAAAAGTTTAGACAATTGTTTTTTGCAGAAATTTTCTTAATTGATGCATGATTGTTATTGATATATCTCTTACGTAACAATTTTTGTGTAATATCAAACATACTCGTACTACATAATACATGTAAAAACCTACTCAGGCAAGCATAAGTCCATTACATGAAGAAGCATAATAACACATTCCTATAAGTCCATACAGATTATCTAATTCTCTGATGTGATATTCCAATTAACCATGCAAGATAAAGAGTGCTGCAGCACTAACCATTATAGTTTGCAAACCCAAACTTAATATTTCTCTAAAATATACCTTCATAAATAACTATTAGAGGAATTTTAATTGGAGACAAGAATATCCCATTTTTTCCTGCTCTATAAAAGCGTCTAAAAGGTCACTGACTCTCGAATCAGGCATGTTATCCTTAATTAGAGTGGTAGACTCATTACCATTAAAATTGCTTTATCCAGAACGGAACATCGAAATGGGATGAAACTTGACACGGGCTATGGGAACGATGACAAAAACTGTACGACATTGTACAGTTTTAAATAATTTTATGTATAATGTTGTGAATACGAATAAAAAAATACATTCTGAATTATAGTCTGTCGTGGCATCAGAGACAACTGATGTTATTGCTATAACATATGTAAAATATTTTCGTATTTGTTACCACTACAGCACCAGATGTTGTAGACCCATTGGCAACTGAAATTGTCTTCTAAACTGATTCTATACATGATCTATACGTGACAAGTCCGGGAAGACCAAGGAAGGGCGTTGACAACATGAAGACAGTCCTGGGAAACTCATGCCGTATGTTGGCTGACATTTTCCTGTTGGAAAATTGTCCACTGGGGCCGTGACATGAAGAGAAGAACATATCATTACAGAATCTCCTAAAAGTACCACTGAGAGGTCAGTTTTCTCCTGATCATCACCAGGGAAGACTGAGAACTGTAACATATTACTCCCCATAACATGACACCACCAGTTTTTGCACTTTGATGCTCAACAGTGAGGTTTGGATTTGTGTGCTTTCGAGTGCCACTATGTACTTGAGTACGACTGTCAACCATGTCAAGACAAAGAACGAATTAGTTACTAAAGAGATGTATCGCCATTCCTCAGCTATCTATACAACCCTATTACGACAAATCTGCTAAAGAGGCAACCGTGGCCGGCAAGTCTATGGAAGACGGCGTAGGGGACGCCGAGAATGCAAGTCTTCTTCCGCAAGTCGCCTGGCAGTAGTGCAGGTGGAAATAGGGGTCATTATTGTGATACTGCCGCATGTCTCTGGATGGCGGAAAGAAATAATGGCGGTTGAGATGGCACTTGTCGGACGATAAAAGTTCTTATCTTCTGATGGTCGTTCTTGTTCACCCAGAGGTTTCCTGACGTGTATGTGTTCCTTCATGTGCCCACTGTTCCCAACGCCATTACACAGTTTGGTCGCAATGTTCTAGGTACCATGCAAATCGATAAAATTACCAACGCTTCATCTTCTCTTAAACTCTGTAAGGTGTCCGTATCTATCGAATGCGTCACCGCGCTGTGCTAGCTACGCATTGCCGCCCACTCCACACACACACAGTTAATAATGTATGAAGGTTTGTCTTACAATCTTTGACGTTAACATTCCGCGATAGCTATTTTATGCAGTCAGTCTCAGTCATATTTTGCAATGTTAGTTGTAATAATCCTGTTTACAAACTTTCGTCTCTTCTATATAGCTCGTTCTGGGTACAGACATTTTTACAGCAAAGAGTAACGATCTTATGATAGGAATTTTGCTTCTTAAATAATACTGAACTTAAGTGTGTGTCAGTGATGCATGTAAGACAACCACTTGAATGTAATGGCTATATAGTTGAAACCAACAGTGTATCAAACATAATCGTTGATGGCCATTCCCTACACAATATCTACTCTCGATAACAAATACAGCTTTCATACTGAGTTCGAATATAAAACATTTGAGATCTTGAAAATTAATAAATATATATATACGGGCCTGCAGATAGTTATGTTCCGAATGTACACGATGTTTCCTCTAACGCTGCGACGCCAAATATGTTTCAAACGAAACAAAACCTGAGACTTGCACAAGAATGCACCCATGCCAAGAACTAACTGTTAAAGAAAAACATTAATGTCTCTTCTAACGAAAAAAAAAAAATAAAAAAATATTCGTATGATTATAAGCAGTGTATTACTCTGCACACAGCATGGGTATTTTGTGATGCCACTGTAATTAAAGCGAGGGTTTAACTAAACAAACATCTCTGCACGACCACATCACAGTGTAAATTAGTAGAATGAGAGTGTATTGCCACAGCACGGATGCAACTCCTACGCTTTGCNGCACGACCACATCACAGTGTAAATTAGTAGAATGAGAGTGTATTGCCACAGCACGGATGCAACTCCTACGCTTTGCCTTATCTGCGACCCGTATCACAATACATTTGGATGGGAATCGTACTCAGAGCCACAAAAATAAACAAATAAATAAATAACTAAGAGAGTATCGAGGACAACAGCTACTCGCTCTATAAACGCTTGGGTTCCGAGATCTTAACTAGTACTTTAAGAGAAGGGGTCTCGAAAATCATAAAATAAGATAGTTGATTTTCATTTTAAAATTTCCAGATACTTTATGTAAGGCTTTTCAAACAAATGGACTCCATTTTTATGCAATTGATTCTTAACAAGTTATCTAGACAGATCCAACGTTATTTACTTTTCAAAAAACAACGATTACTCTACTCATTCAACAATAAATCGACGTTACATCTAAGCCTGAGTACCATGTTAGGGCAGCTCGCATAAAATTAACTAAATATCTTAATTTCCCTAATCATGAATCTGATGTATCACTATCTTAATCTTAATTTAAACCAAACCTATGTTACAGATTTACTGTCCCTTGACGAACCATGTCTGCCCCACCCTACCTTCGGACGATCCGGGACACCACAGAGTAGAAGGTCAACACCATCACTGGCTGGAATAACAACACATCTCACACCTAGATCAGTTGGTTCGGCGAACTCCCATCGAAGTTCCGCACTTCACGGAAGTCAATTAAAACTGGCGCTAGGAGGGCCCGAGACCCTGCCTAGTCGTAATCATGCGCTCTCCGCGAAAGTAATCCGCACTATATTGCGCTCTCCGCGAAAGTAATCCTCACTATATTGCGCCCGGCCATCAAATCCCCGACCTCGTAAACGTGACACCACGCGTACCCGGGGTGACAACTGCTGAGGCGACGAGACATCGGCTGATGACCCGGGGATGGACACTTTCCTTTGTTATCACATTTCGCAACAGGACGGCCGTCTACTGCCGGCGAAAACTGCACATTTCAAGGAAGTGGAACACTGAACCTATGGACGACAGCGGCCTTCCGAGAAACAGCAGCCCAAAACCTCGCGGCAACGCCCTCCTGCTGTAAACTACTCGAGTTTCGTGGCCTCCCAGTCATGCAAAAGAAAAATTTAAACACAGAGCAGCGGCAAAACCAGATACAAAATTTTCTAACACAAAAGTTCTGGGACCACAAATGTTAAATGGGGCACAGAGGGGACAGGGTACGTTTGCCAGGTACCAGCATGTTGAGGCGTCAACCAGCCGCCATCTTGGATTCGGGTGACTTTGACCTTATTCTCATGACCTTGACGTCGTGCCTGAGACCTTAGAATTACCTTAAAAGCCAAAAATCGAGAAAATTCACAAAAATCCTTAAAAAATCAGAGCAAAATTACATTACTGAACCCAACAGATAAATTGGATTTCCATGAACTTGACTCCGAGTGACTATGACCTCATGTAACCTTAAAATAAAAAAATTAAAACAAACAAACATTTCTTTAAAAACATTTTATACGGTGGAAAATTACATTAATAAACCAGACCGCCATGTTGAATACCCGTGACCTTGACCATCATATTACCTCGAAGTCGTAAAACAAGAAAAACTCAAAAAATCGTTAAAAATATTGTACGTATTAGAGGATGAATTGTATTATAACCCAGCTGCCTAGTTGGATATCCGTGACCTTGACCTGAACTTAGGAAAACAGAAAATCTAAAAATCAAGAAAAAAAAAAATTACTATTAAAAAAAAATCAAGAAAATTACTACGAACACCATTTTGGATATAAGTGACATTGATCCTAATCCCAAGTGGACGTAAACTCGAAGAAATATAGAAAATTTGTAGAAATCGGGGAAATGCAAAAAAAGAAAATATATATATTGAAACTCGAAAAATTATGCATATCATCTCTCAGTCTCACACATGTAGAATGTTCAGTGTTCGATTCCCATAAATAATAGGAAAAACATATCCTCCCGAGACGACGACCAGCAGATTACAAGACCCCCACACTCAACCAATCCAATTTTCGTGTGTTTTTTAATTAACCCCCTCCATCCCACCGCTTTATATTCGATTTGCCATATAGTCTGCAGCCCATCTAACAACGCTCTCCAACAAAGCATGAGTCTACTCCACGCCTCCTTATTACTCGCATTCGCTGACGTGGGTTAATTCCTGTGCAAGTTTTTGTTTGTTTTCAAACTTTTTTAAGGTCGCAGCGCTAGTTGAAACAGATCCTGCATATGTAGATTTGTATTTATTAAATGAATTTGTGAGTTGGTCATGATTGTTAATATCACACTATATGCGTGGTTCAACAAAATTTCTGAAAGTGATCATTATTTTTCTTCCGATTAGAAACACTTGTAAAATCTAAGAATTTTACGAAACGTTTTGTGTTAGTATCCATAAATAACACAAACGGTCAAAGACCTGGAGTGAATGATATGAAAAAGTTTGCCTGAAGATTTAAATATGATGTTAGATGATAAGTAGCGTAGTTACATAATGAGTATACCTTGCAGTTGTAGCTGGTGGTCAATGTGCCTCGTCAACTGTCTGCCACACTCCGACACCAACTGGAACATAAACTTCATCTTACTTGAAGTGAAGGCAGGTGACAGCATATTCCTTGCAGTCCTCCACTTCTGACCTGCAAAATACGAGTGCGTTTTCGTTACAAATAATGGACGTTAATCAATACATACACGTGCCGCAGGTAAACTTACGTATTTTCAATGAAAGTTTAGGTTTGATGTCGCGTAGTTGTGCGCAGATATGCTAAAGAAGATGATAGTCTGGCCTGAATTACTTAATAACTTGCTCGGAACTCCTATTTTTGGAGTCATACAAGGGTATGTCTCGACTCTTGAACCATATATTCCTGGAGACATAAAAAATAAAATTATTAAAGCTGTTTTATTTCCCTCTATTGCCAGTCGCAATCCGGGGATTGTCATTCTTGTGCAATTTAAATTAATCAGTGAACTTCGGCTATACCACTCGTCGGCGGGTATTCTCGGGGATATACAGTTTCCCCCGCCCTTGCATTCCAGCACTGATCCATACCCACCTCGCTTCACGCTCATAGACTCTCAAGAGCCACCCAAATATCTCCACTCTCCAGCTATTTGAGGGAACCTCAATCAGGGTCGTAATACAGCCCTAGCTTATCCTTCCTTTTCATGCCACCGCTTGTTTTTTTTTTCTTTCGATTTTTGGATGCACAATTAGGACTCTCACTAATACTGGAGTGTTCTCGTCGATTTAGTTTCGAGAACTAAGCCATGGGGACCGTGCTGGTGTTTCCTACTTGTGTTAATGAGCCCGCCTGCCTGGCGCCCGAAATTGCGTTTCAGAGAGTTTGAAATCCAGGTTTTCCTTTTTGCGAAGCCATTCAACGTGCGTTCAACGTGCTGATCTACAATAGAACCCACATTACAGACTATACTTGTCGATTACTTTTAATACACGACGCTTATTAGAAACTCCATTTCAAAACATTCGTACATAATAAAACAACGGCTTTTTCAAACCGCTTTATCTCAAAAGATACGGGTTATGAACATTCAGAAATAAATCGAGGGGCATGCACTGAATCTATCTACAGACTTTCCACGAATAAAATGATAGGGTCGCCGCTTTAAGTCCTATTATACACGCAGCACGACGAGAACACTGCACGCCAGTTCAGAGCCTTGCACGTAGCGGCGATGGCGCGCTTGATACGACTGGCAATGTAGACCTTACCGCTTCCTCTCTTCTCGGCATAAAACGTGCGAACCATCTCAGCTAGACACATTCATAAAACTCTGTAATACGGAAGTTATCTATTCGATGGAAACAAGAATCAGAGTGATGACCTGTGGTAGTTGGTTTACTTGCTGCACAAGGGCACCACGAGAATACAGACGCCATTACAGAGCTGCCTGGTGTTGGGCCAGCAAACTAACTAAACATAAAGAGGGAAAGTACAATGGCTTCATTTCTCATTGGGTACTGTTCTTTTATATTAATATAGGCTATTCACGGTTAATTGAACACTTCTAAAAGATCTTGCTTTGGATATACTTGTCCTACTCATTTCGTATTCTTCTGCCATACGTACAATTTACATTGTCATGGACCTGATCACATGGTTTATGTGCCATCCATGTAAAACAGTGGGATTTTTAGTAATGTAAATGTGGTACTAACATGCAGATTCATACTTCACTATATACGAGGGCTATTCGTGAAGTAAGCTCCGAATCGCCGTAGCTAATCGAATGTCGCGCGAACATCGTAACGCGTATGCGCACCGACTGCCGGCATGCCTTTCTCGTCAAACGACGCTATTTGTATTGGTATTGTTACAGTTTGCTGTTTACAGTGTCAGTTCAAAATGTTTAAAACAATTGATGAGCCCACCGACTGTGAAATACGGTCAGTGATTCGGTTTTTGACAGCAAGGAACGTTTCAGCAGCGGAAGTTCATCGACAGATAAGTCACAGATGCTGTCACTCATCGCCCCAATGCGATGAGTGACAGCAAAATGCATAAGTGGGTGAGAGCTTTCAAGGACGGGCGGGAAAATGTCCATGATGAACCACGATCAGGCCGACCATCAGTGATCACAGAAGATTTGGTCAAAGCCATGGACGAAAAGATTCGTGAAGACCGGTGATTCACCTTTTCAACTTAAGCATTGGAATTTGTGAATGTAGGTAGAACAACTTTGAACAAAATTGTCTCTGAAAATTTGCAATTTCACAAATTGTGCGCACGTTGGTTTCCCAGGCTGCTTAATGAGGAACACCAAATGAAAAGAATGGCCTATTCTCTTGATTTTTTTGGTCCGATATCTTACGGATGGTGATACATTTTTAAAGAAGATTGTCAGAGGGGACGAGACGTGGATTTTTCACATGACCCCAGAGACTAAACGTCAGTCAATGGAATGTCGTCACCCGACATTACCAGTCATAGTCAAAGCTACGCGGACAATCTAAACACGCAAGGCTATGGCAACCGTGTTTTGGGATATACATGGAGTCGTGTTATTCGAGTTTATGCAGCAAGGGACAACAATCAATGCAGTCGCTTACTGCTACGTGGCCTTCTGACGTCTGTAGTTTTGTTGCTGCATGACAATGCCAGACCCCATTCTGCCATTCACACCCAAAATCTGACAGATCTTTTGGATGGGAACAGATTAGCCAAACACCACACAGTCCATACTTGGCGCCGAGCGATTTTCACTTGTTCCGCCTTTAGGTAGGCAAGCGCTTCGCCAGAGATGACGAGGTGACAGAAGCAGTTACAGTCTAGTTATCCTCACAGGCGGAAGATGTATATGACTTAGGCAAACGAAAGCTTGTAGAAAGTTATGACAAATGTTAAAAAAAATATGGAAACTATGTAGAAAAATAGAAAAATATGTAAAGAATGAATTTTTTTTTTTTTTTTTTGAAAAAATTTGTGATGGTTTATGTTTTATAAGAAATCGGACCTTACTTTCCGAATAACCCTCGTAGTATAAAACGAAGTCCCTGGCATGCGTCTGTCTGTCCGTATGACTGTCCTAATCTCGAGAACCACTGAAAGGATTTGGGCGTAGTTTTTACTGTTATGGTCTGCATTTATTGAGGAACGTTTGTTTGTATTAAAAATTGCTTAGCACTCATAGAAGCTGGGCATTAACGGTATTAGTGAATCAAACCGTGGAAAAAGTTTGTGGGCGGCGCACTCTCGTGGAATACGCTGCCTAATCTATTACAGATATAACAAAATCATGTACGAAAAAATTGTGTAAAATTTAATGATCTACAAAAAAGTCAGTGGTAGCATGTATCTATCCTTAGTATATAAGTAGTAATAAACGCATTTACAATTTAAATTACGCAGTAAAAACAACCGTAAAATTTACTGTCTTTTCTTACAAACAAGAACTGAATCTTTATCAAAATAAATTAATTCATTGAATCCTTCTGGCATGCTACCCCACAAACTGATTTTAAGAGTTCGGCCTCCCATAATTTTATTGCGAAATATAAATCCACCAAAATTTTGGAACGGGATTCGATTACAAATAAAAAGTTTAAAAAAGTTATCTCATTGTAGGTACTATTCTAACTGGCTGCGGTACTGGAGAAACTGTTTAAATACCTAGAATACCAATGCTTCCATCGGATTTGCCTTTTAATTTTAAAAGAATCCAATTTCCAATGAGAGTTTGTTTTGGTATGAGCATAAATAGGGCACAGGGTCAAACACTTAATGTGGATGGAGTGGATTTGAGTGGAGCATTTTTTTCACACAGACAACTATACCTAGCCCTTTCACGTGTCACGTTGCAGGGAAATCTTTTCTTTTGCTGGTGGTTGGAGGCAAAACGATTAATGTTGTATATAAAGAAATTTTCTAAACTACTATCATATAATATTGTTATATTAGAGATATATGAATGTGGATAATGCGAAGGAGGTAGGTATGTCAGGATCGTGGTAAATGCAGGTCCATAATCTCTGCCTACCCTTCTGGGAGACAGGCGTGACGTGTATGTATGTATGTTATATATTATAGTATTTTACTAATTTACTATCATATAACATTGCAATTGTATTAGTGTATCGCTGTAAAAACGAAATTGTACACTGGTAAAGCCGGGCCGTGTGGCTAATTAATGTATATAAAATAAGGAATACTAAAATCAGTGGTTATAAATTTAAATTTTACACTCACAATACAAAGTGAAGTGTAAAGAACTATTTTTGTTAATTCGTTGCCAACATAACTGGGAGCCTGGGCGCCAGTGAGCATTGTAGCACATATGCGGTTATGGGCAGGTTATTTTTAAAATGTATGTTTTAAAAGTGCGCTTTTTACCGTGAACAGCCTATACCAGCGAACACAACAGCAAAGGCCCTCAAGAGAAAGCATTTTGAATAATTCATATTTTATTTTCATGAGTAGTATTTTGCATATGTAACTTAGTGAAATAGCCTGTGCTTATCGTGCCGCAACGTTTGTATATTGTGAATGTGTGACAATGTACAATGGGAAAAAAAAGTGGAATCATGCAAATTGTGTATCACAAATTAAACCTAATGACGTTTTGTACAACAACGTTACCTTTTAAACCAAACACGTTTTTGGACCACATAGGTTCCACATCATCTGGAATAAACATACGATGATCAGTAAAGAAATCAAAGTCCTTCACAGTGATCAGCTTGATGACTTCCGGATCTCTTATCATAATTGCCCGTTTGTCGAAGTCAAATAATCCGGCGAACGAATAACCTTTGTATTTGTTGTACTGTTCCATAACGTGGGTGGCGAACACCGACCTTCGGAACAAGGTCTTGATGTTGTTCCCGATGAAGGGGATGGGCCACGAGAACGGCAGGTTCCTCTTCGAGAAATGCCTTACATTCCACCAGTAGTACAGGCACAATGCCAGGAAGAGTGCTGCGAGGATGTCCACATACATCCTGCTGCCGGATAACACGTCAGCTGCAGAGAAACTCACGCGAGGACCACCCTGAAAAAAAATACATCAACAGTGACGTACTGTCGCCAATTTTGTGTTCCACTTAAGAGATGAAGTTGAGAATGAAATATTATATATTGAGTTTTAGGTTAAGCGTTTGATAACTGTGTATTGTAGTGATTTTCTTACTATGTACAACCAACTCCGCGGTTGATTAAAACATAAAAACAGAAACAAAAATTCATGCATTGCATGCTTCGTTAGAAAAAAACAACACTAGTTTTGAACTACGGCTACTTTCATAGAACTTTAATACTGCTGAGTTATGCATTATAAGTTATCAATAATATAATATAAAAAATTCTACAAAAATATTTTGCTATAACTGTTAAGAGAATTAGTAAAAAAAAGCCTATATTTTAAGATCAGCTGTGTGGTCTTTCGTTTCCTAGTCATCGTAAGGAAGTACACATTTATTAAGCAAATTTTTTTTTTCATTTTTAAAAACAAAGAACTGTAATTCGTAGGGTTTGTTAAAATGTGACGAAGTGATATTTTAAGAAATGAAATATTGCGGTTATAATCTCAATACAGTTATTTGCGGCCACTTCACTTCAGTGCCCTTCCAGCCACCCTCCCCCCTTCCTTTACCAACCCATTCAAGCGCGCCGAGAACAGTCCTCCCCAGGATGACATCAACAGTAACTGTTTACCTGGCGGAGGGGAGGCGAAGACACTAAAAAGGCCGTGGTATTGCTAATGGAACTGACGTCACTGCCATTTCTGGAATAATGAATGACTTGTGAGACATTTTGCGAATTTTCTGGTCGTCACCTCCCTCGGTGCGACTCGTGGTGCGAAGAACCTTCTGGGCCAGGTCTTCTCATCAATATAATCCGCGGCGTGCTTCTGTGTCGGCATTCGTGAATGGACATTAGTGTCGGAAGTATGCGGTCATCGGAACGATGGGCGACAGTGAAATTATCATCGAGTGCGCTGTGGTACCATCGGGAGAGCAGAGACTGAAACTGAATGGTTGAACTGTAAGGAAGTAAAACTAGATGTGTGAGCAGCGGACATTTGAAATTATTTATATGCATAGCACTGAATATTTTGATCGGATATGTGTGACTAATAAACTAAGAATGGCCGTTGCTTGAAAAAAAAAACAGCGATAATAACTTCAATTATAATTCTCATTAGCTTAACAATTTGCATTTACTGATAGTAATAATAAGTATTAATAGCAAGGTTAGGTAGTTATATTTTTGTAAATAATAAGTGTGTGTATTTTATACAACTCAAAATAAATTAATATATTAAAGTTATTTTTATAAATACTGCCATCACTCAAGCAAACTTAGATAGGTCCTAGGCAATTTGTAACACTGGTGTCAATAGCAGTATGGAGGCATCTATTTAGTTTATACAGTAGACTACAATTAGAATGATAAACTTGTAAACAATATTTATAGTACTAGACCACGAGTAGGCGAGCGCAAATATAAAACAGCGCGAATGAGAATGTAAATAATCAAATATGGATGGTAGGGTAAAAGAAAATGCATATGCCATAATAAGTAGTAAGAATAGTCAAATGAGTTGTGGGAATGAAAATACTGATAACGTAATGGAGTCTAGATATGAAAATAAAGTAATTTAAAAGAAGACAGAAAAATACAAGGTAATAGCGAGTTAGTAAATGCACGAATAGACCGTGCGGACCAGAAAATTAGCAGTCTAAATAAAAAAATGACAGGTGTGAATAAATTAATGAATGAGCAGGGTAAAATAAAGAATGAACAATATGAACGAAAGATTGGAGAGAGTAAATCTGAAAGTGGACAGTGAAAATGTAAAATAGGACAGTGTAAACCAAAAAGTCGACATTGTCAGTGGAAGAGTGGTCAGAGGCAAGCATGGAATACACTCATTTACAAATATAATTTAATACTATAACCGAATGGCGCGAGTACGACAAAGGTTATCAGACATTATCGTAATTGCCATATATGTGCCCATTTGCATTAGATGCAGTTTGCTTGCGCGGATATGCCACTAGAGTATATACATGGTCAATCCATCTTTCATAGCTGCAAGACATCGAATAAGGTCTTAGTAGCCTTCGTAGCTGTGTGAACCAGAGAGCCAAGTTGAGTGAACACGCAGTATGCCCTGACAGCACATTAGAAAAACCTCTGCCCAAATAGATGAGTTTGAGAGACGCCGCTTTGTCGACTTCCGAGAGGCAGGTTGGATGTTTCGGCGCATTACTCGACAATTGAACCGTTCTGGCTACACTATGAGCCAGTGTTGGACGAAGTGAACACAGGAGGGTACACACACCCATCGAGAAGGCTTGGGTCGACACCGGTGGACCACTAGAAGCGAGAATATTTTAATCGTGCGAAATATTCTAATCACTCCACAGGCGTCGCTGCGCACCATCCATGGACATGTCACGACATCTGGGGATATGATTGTGTCCGCCATTACCATATCCAGGCAGATAGCAGAGTGGGATCTGTCGTTGTATCATCCCTCACGACGTCCGCCACTACGACCTGAGCATCGTATATCACGTGTGACCATTTGCTGGGAACAGGCAACATGGCAGCTTGCGGATTGGCGACGAGTGGTGATCAGTGACGAATCACGTTTCAGAATGGATACAGACGACCACCGAATTCGAGTCTGGAGACGTCCTGGCCGGCACCATGATCCACGCTTCATTGTAGAGTGGCCCATTGTCCCACCGAAAGATGTCATGTTGTGGGGTACTATTTCCTACGATATACACTACCAACTGATGGTGACTGAAGGATCCCTGATGGTGCGGTGATACATACAGGAAATTCTGCGACCATGAGCACTCTTTTTCGTGTTGCAGCTTGACAACTTCATTTTACAGCAGGACAATGCCCAGACTCTCGCAGCACAGGTATATCTGCCTACCTTCGGGATGCCAGCATGGTTAATTGGCCAGCAAGGTTCAAAAATCTCTTACCCATCGAGAATGTTTGGTATTATATTAGATGGCAACTTCAACCAGTGGCCACTACGGCGAATTTGGAGGGTCACTTGCCAGCTGTGGCAAGATTTTTATCAGGAGAACATCTGGCGTCTGTATGTCACCATGTCCGACTGTATCGCCCCCTGCCACCATGCTACAGGTGGTCCAACACCACACTAAATAAATTCTGCATGTGTTAGTCCCCTGCAATACATAAATGCTTGAATATACAATATTTTGATGTTTTATGTATGCTTACTACCATGTTCTGTGCCTGTATCCAATTATGTACCCTTGTGATGGCTCATTCAGGTTGATCAATTTTTATTTGAAAATGAATTTAAAACAGGAAATGGGTACATTTAAGAAGAAATAGCAGGAATTTCTCCAGTAAAAGAGAAGGAAGCATGGTTTGACATGTAAAGAGTGTGGTTCCACTATCACTATGCCAATATCCGAAGTAATTGAGAGAAAAGGGCAAGTTATAATCAACACAGCAACCTCGGAGGGTGGCCGCTTTAATATCACTCAGCCAGAAGTGGAGAATGGGGCTACAGCTAAGCCCATCCCCTACGATGGTTGAACTTCTTGGAGGGAGTACCGGTACCAGATTGAAAATGTCGCCAATATGAATGGCTGCAGACAAACAGTGGGCTTACTACCTCACAGCTGTGCTGAGAGACCCCGCACTGAACATACTGCGATATCTGCCAGAACGATATCGACTGGAATATCCCATACTGATGCCCACCATTTCCAACTTCGGTTCCCCACCCTGCGACTAGGGGAGCAACTGCAGGAGCTATGACAGGAACTCATGCGGCCGTTCCGCATATTTCTGCTAGGGTACCCGGAGTAGGCATATGACGTCATTGCAGTCTACTTATTCGTAGACAGACATTATTGCCGATGCGGATGTTCGCCAGGCAATACGCTTGGCAGCGCCCCACAGCATCAGGATGCCCTGGCCCAAGTAATGGAGGTCAATGTGTGAAGCAAGAGTCGATGACCCAGCATGCGGTGCGGGCAAAGCCATTGCTCCATGACCACGATCGCATCTTAAGCACCTTGAAGAAGTTGAAGTCCACCATTACAGACATCTTTACCACAATATGTGCTGGGGCAGTGAAGGGCGCAAAGGACTTGAAAGGGGGCGAGGTATGTTGTCCTAGAAGATATGAAGATCTTTTTTAATTATCAGAAAATGGTAACACATATAGAATTGCTAATATAATATTTGTATGCTTGGACAATGACAGAACACTGGCTATGTCCAGTGGTACGTAGGTAGTTGACATGGTACCAGACGAATCACAGGCTAGTCCAGAGTTACGTACTTGACTCGGGACCAGGCAGAGCGCACGTGCATCTACGTATGACCGTTTGGCGTTTGTTGGGCAGGAAGGAAACAGTTTGTAGCCAGTTTTTAAAGACAAATTACGAATATGCGTTTTTAATGTTGCATTCAATGTTTTACTGCAGGCATACTGGGTTAGTTAATATTTATTTTAATTGACTGTAACTTGTGTAACAGATCATGCAGCGTTTCATGATTAGTGATGCAAATTAAGACAATAGCGCTGCTTCAAATAGTACTAGCGGATGTAAAGTAACTACTCTGAGTGAAAACGAAAGTATGATGAGAACTATTTATATATTGGCTTTACGAAAAGTATTATCAATGATGAAGAACGTCCACAGTGTTTAAAATGTCTGAGTATTTTAGCTGCTGATAGTATGAAACCTAGTAAATTAAAGAGACATCTTGAAACCAATTATTCTGATTTTACACACAAACCGAGAGATTTTTTTGCTAGAAAGAGTTTTAAAGTATATTGAACACAAATTTGCAGAAACAACAAATGTGACTTCTAAGATCTTTTTAGCCTCATACCAGGTTTCCATACCATACGAAGCTGCCAAACATTGATTTTTCTAGGAGCCATTTATATCTATGTTATCAACAATATTAGGTGAATCCTCTGCTCAATAACGGAAAACAAAATCCTTCTCTCCCTATTAACATAGTTAGTAGAAGAATTTCATATATATATATATATATAACAATTTACTTGAACAGATAATTGATAATTTGAGTAACAAATTCTCTGCTATGCATGTATACGAAGCGACAGATATTTATAAAGATGCTCGAACAATTGCATCTGATCGTTTTGTTGATGAAAGTACAATCCGAGAGGAATTGTTGTTATGCAAGCCTGTCTTAAAAAATTCAACAGCTGAAAGCCTTTTCGACATTGTTAATGTTTTTTAAAAAGGAAAATGGGATATCGTGGGATAAGGGCGTAGGCATATGTACAGATGGAGCTCGTTCAATGTCTGGAGCACATTATGAGTTAAAAGCAAAAATTAAAGCTGTTGCTCCCGAAGCAGTATTGGCTCACTGCATTATCATATGTGAGGCTCTGGAAGCTAAATAACTCAGTCCACTTCTTCATGAAGTGCTGCAGACTGTTGTGAACACAGTCAATTTCATCAAGACAAACCCTCTGAAATCAAGAGTTTTTAATATTCTGTGCGAAGAAATGGGTGCCGAAAATTGTGTTCTGTTGTTTTTTAGTGATGATCCATGGCTTTCAAGAGGCAAGGCGTTAGAGAGAATGTTTGAGCTGAGGAACGAGGTATTCTGTTTCTTATGTGGGCAAAACACGCACTGACTGACAGTTTCAGCAAAAAGGATTTTTTTTGAAAATTGTTTTCCTCGCATAAATATAAGAGCGAAAAAAAACTGGCACACCTGCCTAATATCGTGTATCCCCCCTCCCCCCGTGAGCATGCAGAAGTGCCGCAAGATGACGTGGCATGGACTCGACTAATGTGTGAAGGTATTCAGGAGGATATTCACACCATGAATCTTGCAGCGTAGTCCACGAATCCAAAGGAGTGCGAGGAGGTGGAGATCTCTTCTGAACAGGACGTTGAAAGGCATCCCAGATATGCTCAAAAATATTCATGTCTAGATATTTAAGTGGCCAATGGAGTGTCTAAATTCAGAAGAGTGTTGCTGGATCAATTCGGTAGCAACTTTAAGACGTGTGGGGTGTCGAATTGTCCTGCTGGAATTGTCCACATCCGTCGGAATGCACAATGGACATGAATGGGTGGAGGTGATTGGACAGGATGCTTATGTATCTGTCACCTGTCAGAGTCGTATTTAGACGTATCAGGGGTCTCATTTCACGCCAACTGCACACGCCCCATGCCATGACAGAGCCTCTACCGGCTTGAACAGTTCACTGTTGACATGTATGGTCCATGGATTCATGAGGATGTGTCCGTACCCGTAACCGTCCATCCACCCAATACAATTGTAAACGAGACTCGTGAGGCCAGGCAACGTGTTTCCAGTCATCAAGAGTCCAATGGCAGTGTTGGCGGTCCCAGGCGGGGCGTAAAACTTTGTGTCGTGCAGTCAACAACAGTACACTAGTGGGCCATCGGCTCCGAAAGCCCATATCAATGATAGTCTGTTAAATAGTTCGTACGCTGGCACTTGTTGATGCCCCAGCATTTAAATCTGTGCCAATTTGAGAAAGGGTTGCACGTTTGTCATGTTTAATGATTCTCGTCAGTTGTCGTTTGTCCCGTTCGTTCACGATCTTTTTCCGGCAGCAGCGATGTCGAATATTTGATGTTTTACCAGATTCCCAATATTCACGGTACACTCGTGAAATGGTCGTACGCAAAAATACAAATTTTATTGCTACCTCGGAGATGCTATGCCCCATCTCTCGAGCACCGACTATAACACCATGTTCAAAATCACTTAAATCTTGATAACCTTTCATTGTAGCAGTAGTAACCGATTTACCAACATTGCCATACGCTTGTTGTCTTATATAGGCGCTGGCGACCGTATCGCGTTACTCTGATTGGATCCATACCTCTGTTATTTGCATACGCACGCCTATACCAGTTTTTTTGGCTCTCCAGTGTATTTCATAAAGTAAATATCCTGAATACTTCACTTCAAGGGTGTGATTTAACAGTACTTTCATAGAATGACAAAGTGAAGGGATTCATAAGAACATTAGAGCTATGGGAGAACAGAATGGAAAGTTAAATGTTAAACATGTTCCCCACGTTGATGTCAATGGCACCGATGCTGATAATCCAGTGCTTCCAATCAAGATTAAAATCTGCCTACTTAACCATCTCATCGTGTTGAAAGTTCATTTCGAAAAATGCTCTTGCGAAAATTTTGATGAACTCAATTGGATTATAATTAATTGGAAAGTACTGATGCACCATCATTTCTGAACATACACGAGAACGAACAACTAATAGATCTCATTAGTGATAGCTCATCAAAAAGTTAGTTACAAGAGTTGTCTTTATCAGAGTTCTGGATACATATAAGAAGTAAATTTCCAACTTCGAGCCCGAAAGTAATGAAGATACTGATGTGTAATGCATATTGGGAGTAGAAGCCTCGCTGACCCCTTCACGAGCACCTACCAGTTGACACGTGTCACGAGGCACGTGGACAGCCAGAACGGATCGAAGTTACACGTGTCAAGGTGGTACCGAGTAAGAGCTGGCATATCGCCGAAGGACCCGGAAGGTGCTATGTAAATACATAGGGAAGCGGGAGAAATTGCAGAGCCAAGCAAGAGCACCTCTAGCTTCACGCCTGAGAAAATGGCTGACCAGTTGAAAGTAGGGCCATAAATACTCCTCACCCCTACCCCCTTTCAACCAAACCACGGAAGAGTAAGCTGAGATGGTAAATTCAAGGGGCAGATCACCACTTCTCCCGCCCCCCCAACCTTAACGAACCATGGCACGTGGTTGAAGGGCTTTGTACTGCAGGCCACCACCTCCTGCCTTCCCCCAATAAGAGAGAAACGTGCAGACAATTATGGAGGGAGGGTGGAGAGCATATAAGCCAATTTACGTGAGAAGAGGGGTATTTATTATCACCGTGCCGAGAGAAGCAGTTGCGTCAAAGAAATCGCGAGAAGACGCCAGAACGAATCCAGAAGAGCAGTCCAGGGGAGATGGTACCAAACGTGGGCCTTTTCCAAGGCCACCCACATCGCCAGAGCTCATCCACAGTCGACAATATACCAGCACTACCACCAGAGTTAAGTATCAAGTCGCTGTCCAAAGAAGCCCCCCCCTTCATCTTGATGTCACCCACAGTTAATCCTCGGAAGTTTTTCTGTATGTTTTTTTCAACTCGAGACAATATATCCATCCAGTAAAGTGAAACACCAAAAGACTACCCTATTGATATACCCTCAACCTTCAAGGCACCTTTTAGTCCGTGCCTGGAGGAATTAACTCCGACCCTATGAACCATCCTGTATGCCACAGAAGAGGAATAGCGTCAATACTGAAGCTATCTATGTGAGAAAGGCTTTTCTGCATTGGCAGCTATGAAATCTGAGTGCTGTTATAGGTTGCCAGTTGTTAACAGACTTAGGGTGGTCGTTTTTCATATTGCACCACACTTTGATCAATTTTGTTCTCAAAAGTAGGGCCACACATAACACTGAAGTTTCAGAAGTCTCATTGTCTTTACAACTTACTTCACTTGAAAAGTAATTAGATATTGTTTTATTCAAGTGTACATCTATTTTATAATCAATTTTAAGATTTAAATATGTAAATTTTTTTAAAAACATTTTTGGTTTATTTATGTTTTATCTAAAATGCAACACATGCATATCAAATTAATGGTAAATTGTGTGATTCAAATGTCTCATTTTGCTAAACGTGATTTTTTTTTTGCTTCTTACATAAAAATTGTTACTTATAATACATATTCATACCTATTGTATGGTTATTGTAAGTATCTCAAATAGTTTTGTGTCTAAAAGTGCTAATTAGTGTCTACAAAATCAATAAATGCATAAAATATCATAGTTACCAAAAACATTTGAGAACCTCTGTGCTAGGGAGTTCTACCCTTGTCCATCTAAGCATTGGGAATGTATGGAGTGTGGCCTAACAGGGCGCCTGAGAGCTCAGTGCTCCAGAAGAAATTTCTAACATGATAAAGGCAGCGACACCACTGTCCCTCGTCGATGTATGCGCCTAGAATGTTGGAGATATATCGGACACTTACAAGCCTGGTGTCTACAGATGTTATCCGTTAGTAATAATCGAGAAACGAGTCAGACGACGGCTTTACCATTAAGTAAAGGTAACCTGTCGTGCAGCCCAACCAAAACCAGAGACACCCTTTCTCAGGAAAGGAAGAAAGACTGCTACCTAGTGGCGAGAAAGTCTATGATACAGGAGCCAAACTGCCTGAATAAGCTCCATCCCACTTTTCCAAAACAGATAATGTAGACCAGACAAGAGGAGCGTAGCTAAGTGACACAATTGCACGCACGCGACTTCGAGGGACGGAAACCAGCTATAAAGAAAATAAGAGGAACGTACCGCCATTTCAGCTGGCGTCCAGAAGAATGCTCTACATGACACGAGATTTGCGAACGAGTCATTTAAAGGACAGTTAGTGTGACTGTATTGCACCAAACATCGTGGAGGACACAGGTTTCAGTACCAGGGATGTTGAGAAGGACTTTACAAAACCCTGGAGCGAGTCAGTATGATGGTTTGCTAGAGGAAAATTTCAATGTTGAGCGACTGACAGTCGCTCAACATATGTCTGGTAGTTACAGATTCTGTTCGGAAGAAACTTTATGGGAAGGCAGTGGTACATGCGACCGCTTCAGCAGTATTTAATAGGCGAAGCTGGAGCAGGGGATAGGAGGACCGGATTCGCATTCATTCGTCATCTCGGATGATATTACAGGCAAAGATCGCGCTTGGTGGCCTGTAGTGGACATGTTATCGACAAGATAACCTGTTTTTACCCAAAAATTACTTCAGAAGTAGTTGATTTTGCCCCAAAATCATTATTTACCCTAAAGAATTTTTAAAATTTTTTGATTGAGTCTTTAGATTAGCAGAACGGGCTCGAGGCCCATCGATGTGAGAGCCAAAATGTCCTCAGAGCGGTAAAGCATATTCGAGGCTCCCATACGTATGAGCAATATAGTCCTCAAAGCAGCAAGGCAGACTAAAAACTCCGACACGGACCCAGTGGAAGAAGAGAGATAGCAGCCATGTTTGTTCACATTACTGAACCCAGCATCCAAGTTAGATATGGGTGACCTTTATCCTGACCCAAGTAACCTTTAAACCAGAAAATTTGTAAAAATTGTTTGGTGGGTTTAGAAGGGGGGGGGGTGTTTAATGGGCACGTTTACAAATATAAAATAAATTCTAAAATAATAAATACATATTTACAAAAACTTTAAAGCTAAATTGAAAAAGAATTAAAAATTATGAACTTTTCATAACACATCATCACACCCCCCACCCCACCCACACCAATCAATTTAGCCATCCATTGTCTCTGCATTTTCCTACTAAACTGTGCTGGTAGCACACACATTTTGAGTTGTAACCACTATATTGTGCTGGTAACTCGTGTTTTTAGTATCTACCCCTAAAGAGTTTCTATATCACCCATTTCCAAACCTTGTACAACGCCTACACAGTCCGCAGCAAAAAGGTGACTTATGCTACCCATGTTGCAGAAACACATGCGTCCCCGGTCTGTACGCACTGTTCGGCTTGAGGAAGTGATACGTCAGCACATCAACGACATGCCCTCCTCTAGTACACGCTCCATAGTGCGCCAAATGAGCGTGTCCAATTCAAACGTGTGGGATATAGTGGGTAAATCGCCAACATACCTACTGCTGGGAGAAACTACAAGGCATTCAGCGAAAGTACATTTTCAAAACCCAATTTTCGCAGGTTCACATCTCCTTTAATATTCTGTTAAGGTATGCGGTGGCCTGTATATTTTCGACTTTATTTTTCATAGGGAATCACCTTGCAGTTTGGGCGTTTAATTTCCTAACATATTTCATATGTATTCTTATGCGAATATATAGACATGCAGCAATACGTATATACATACATATAATATCAACAGTGTATACATATTAATGGCGTCCAGCGCAATTGCATTATATGTGTATAACCTGTTGCCGATGTCGATATGTGCTAAATGGCGACGAGGCCTCCAAACCTGGGGTATAAATAATTATACTCTCCTATTTTCTTGATATAATTGAAATATATATTTTTTTTTTAGTTGACATTACAGTCACAGGTCACGTGCGATTGGCGGCCTTGGGTGGCCTTGTTTGTTTACATTATTGAACACCAAGCAACATGTAGGATGTTGGCTACCTTGGCTTGGAATAACCTTAAAACCTTATATTAAAAAAGAAAAAAAACCCACAAGAAATAGCAACAAATTTATAACAAAAATTTATTGAGATAACTAATGAGCATACTTAATCTACATGGGTGAAAATAATTTCCATGGAGTTCTTAGAAGCTTATATAACCTCGTCCCATTAGCTAGCGTGCAACAAATAAACAGTATTACAAAGGTAGGATTCGCAGCATCAACTTCGAATGTAAATAGTAGAATATTTTGGATGATTGTGTTCACTAACCTCATATATTTACGTGGTCATCATTTTGAATATAAGCATCTGAGCCACTTAAAGAAAAGTAAGTTTACTTGGCCTACGATAGCGCTACTTGTGTGGAGATATCGGAGGAAATCTTAAGATTGGTCACCAAAATATAGCATAAAAACATATTTTTTTTTTTACAAAAAATTAATAAAAACGTTTCCGTAAACAATGATTTTTATACATACCACCGGCACAAAAAGTAAGGTCGAATTACATTAAAATGTTTATTACATAGTAAACTTATAGAAATATTTATATTGCCACCAATTTGAAAATCAATATCTGACCCCACTTAAATCATATTAGTTTACACGGCTTTCTGTAGCACTTATACTGTACAAAATTTGGCTGAAATAAGTTTAATTGTTCTGAAAATATTGCTAAATATGTTTAAAAAGTAATAAGTCTGGTTATTTTCGACAAAGAAAAGAAAATAAAGTTGGAATAAAAGATGGAAGCCCATTGGAGTGATTCTCCAAACATTATCTCCCTAAAAAGAGAAGACAATAAGACAGAATAAGGTTGTCCATGGGCAACAGGAGATGGAGGAACAATTTTCAAATTTAACAATTCATTTTATTTTATAAATTTACACTTTTTTGGTTGGTATGGTCGGCTGGTGTTGCTCGGCTGATATGGTTGGTTGTTATTGTCTGCTAGTATGGTTGGCTTTTTATTGTCAGCTGGTATAGATAGTTCATATGGTCGCCTTATATGGTTAGTCCGTATGGATGACTGGTATGGTACATTTATATGGTTGCTTAGAGTATTGTTACAATATGTCTGAGAGGCGTATCTGAGTTCGCGAGGGATGGAGGTCACAACACAAATGAATTACTAAATTTGATTTTTAATTTATTTACACAGTTATAATTTACAGCATTAAATTGTGTATCCACTATTACACTTTTCATTTCATAGTGAGCGCAATATTTAATGTAAATTTCAAATCTAACTAACGTGACACTCTTTAGATATTCCTAAATAACTCATTATCATCATTAACTCACAATCATTATATCTGTAGACATTATTTGTAATGTATTTCACTCACGAGTCCAATCAAAAAGTCCAGCCTGAAGTCGTACTCTTCACTGCTCTGAAACTCGCAGTCGCCGATTTTATTCCCGCTGGTCACCGCGCGCTTCTCTTCTTGCTGGTCATCTATCTCTGACACTCATCCATTCAACATCTCCCGGCTCGGACGACTGACATCCATTTTATAGGCGCTGACTTTGACTTCAAACGTTCGCCGGACCCCGAGTCTAGCTGAGAGACACAACATCAGTAATCCAGAGCATTATTCAGATGTCTCAAAGACACCAGATATCCAAGTTCGGGAGCTACACGTGCCCTGATAGGCATAACAGGCACGCTTTGTAAAGACCGATCTGTGAAAACCACTGCTTCTCCGGTTGCAACTGATAGCATGCGCATCCATAATTTTATCTAACCACTCTGTCCTTAACATACACTAGCTCGCGCAGGACAAAGCAGCGAGCACGTAAAACGGCACCTCCTCGGGTCTGTTGGTCCCGAACAGGGTCTGCAACATCAGGACATTCGTAGTGTGCCAGTCGGTCGATGTGGACAACCTTCCGCTTCGCCGAGAGCCTTGAAAACAAATCCGAAAGACCACATCATTGATCTTATTCTGAATCCTTTAGTGGCCTTCCCAACATTTATATAGCTTCGGGAAATACTCCTTTCTCTTACGTGGGTTCTACAGCCACACCAGTTGTCCTTCTTGAAATATCTCGCCCTACATTCTTCTATTATACCCTGTCTGCATTCTCTCAATGCTTATTCTGAGGTACTGTCGAGCAAAATCATGAATGCCAACAAGTCTGATACATTATTTGCTGGCATAATCGGGACTGCAGCTTCCTCTTCTGTCGGTTGGCCAAGTAGCAGGTCACTAAGCAGGTGTAGTTGTCTTTCAAACAGCATCCCTGATGATGTTACCCTAGAGGACTCGTGAACTGCTGAGCGATACGTAAGAAGAAACAATGGCACATTTTAATCCAAGTCCTATTGGTTGTCTGCCACAAAGATCGACAGGTACTGCTCAAGAGTACTGTTAAGTCTATCGACCATTCTATCAGACTAAGGGTGTAAGGCTCTAGTCATATTCTTATTAATTTCCAAAATTTTTGTTGCCTCCTGGAAGACCGCAGCATCACAATTTCTTCTCTGTTCGGAATGGAGTTCTAGTGGCACCCTAAACCCCGAGAAGACATGCTCTATAATTTCATCGGCCAAAGCATGTGCTTCTTGGTTGGGGAAGGGAATGACTTCAGGCCACTTGGTAAAGCACTATTGGGCCACCAGTAGATAACGATTAACTCTCTCTGTGACAGGTAAGGGGCCCAGAATATATATTGCCATCCTCTCGAATGGGGCTCCAACATTGTATTTGTGGAGGTGACCTTGTCCTCTGGTCCTTGGGCCCTTCCTAGCAGTGCAGATGTCACAGAATCGCCACCACTTCTCAACATCCACCCGACAGTGAAGCCAGTAGAATCTAAGTGTAACTCTGTTGACGTCCTTATTAACATCAAAGTGCCCAGTGGCCACAACATTATGCAGTTCCTTTATGACTTCAGGAACCCTTCATTCCGGTGGACCGACTGTAAGCAGGTGTGTTTTCGATCATTACTTTCCCACTTTCTGTAAAGTATGCCGTTCTTCACAGTACGAGGGAATTCAATTGTGCACAGTATGCGTTGATTGCTGCGCTCAGGAAAGATATATCTTCCCATTTTGGCTGACAGCCAGCTTCTTTCCACTTTAATAATGGCCGCAAAGTGGGATCATTCAGCTGACATTTCCTTATACCTAATACCTTCATCACTCCAAATAGGTGACACACCACAAAGATAAAGAACCTTGAATTATCGTCCACTGTACCTTCAGTTATTCATCACTCTTTTATCCTGATGTTCATAATGACGATAAAATAGCTCACATGGCCTCCTAGACAGTGCATCTGCATTGCTGTGAAGGCGTCCAGATCTGTGCTGTATTTCAAAGCCATATTCTTTAAGATGCTTTATCCATAGGTTCCACGGTTAATTTGATTGGTCAATCAAGGTTGTAGACTGTTTGATTTTGATATAATAGACCTTCAAAGTTGGGATATTCATTTGTACTCACCTCCATGCGCTTACCCTTCCCCGGCGGGGGTGCCAACACCGTCCTCCGCAGGATGACTTTACCGGTACTCGGCGGAGGGTAGGTGAAGCCACCACACGGGCCGCGATAACGCTGGAGGGACTGGCGTCTCTCTAGTCTCTGGAATAACGAATTTACTTGGCTACCATTGCGCGAATTTTCTCGTTATTTTCTTTTTGTCAATACCTTCATCGTTCACGGACTTGGATACGCCCTAGGTAATGTGTAATAATAATTATAATGAAATTAATGTTTGTATCCAAACCCCTTAACATTTTTAAGGGATGGCTATGTCAAGCAGGCTCTACTGGAGTACGTTATTAGACTGAAGTAAAAACTAGTGTTTATTAAAAATAGCCCAGTTTCAATAAATAAAACGCTCAGAGATTAAAAAAAGAATTCCTGGAAAAATGTATAAAGCCGTCTCGTCTAATTTAAGTCTAAAATTAGAATGTAAGATTATGGTTATTGCAGGCTTAAGCAATTTCCACTACACTATACTGTCTTATCAGCATGTCTGTAGAAAATTCGGTTATATGACGTGCAAATTCTTCGTAGATAATACCGAGATGTCTTCTGTCTTCGATCGTCATGGGACACTGACAAATGGAGTGGGGGACGTCTTTGTAAATAAATTTCTACCTTGAACTTTAGACACATTACTTTTAACTAAGCAATGCTGAAATAATTTTCGTAAATGAGCTCCTTTATTTCTAATATCGCGTTTCACATTTTATGTTCTTAATTTCGGCCCTTTTTATCACAAATACCTGAATTGCAAATATATTTATTTATGAAAATTCCTGTGTGCGGCTGTTGAAATGGTCCGGGAACCCAATATAGTGTTCGAGAAATTTAGAAATTGTAAAAACTGCAATATAAATTCGTGTTCTGTTTGAAACTCGAGGTGAGAAAAGCATTCTGAGCCAGGTCATCTCCGCTATGCCGCGGCGTGCATGTGTGTCGGCAAGCTTGAATGGTCATTAGTTATCAGTAGTTTGGAGTTATGACCACCAATTCTACAAGCATACACAACTCTTTCCTTGAGCAGATGATCTTTTTTTTTTTTTCACGCAAGGTGATGCCAATGAAAAATATACGTATATTTTATCCGAATCCACAAATTCATTTCTCATTCAGCAGTGTACCTACATGTTAAGCAAATGTGAGGTATATGATTTGCTCAATATGCTTATTTAACTTACCTAATGGATATTTTAATTTCATAATTGAATATAACAACTATTCGAAAATTCTTTTCTCATTCAAAATTTGCGATGTAAACCTTTCTCTAACAATAGTCATTAGATTGATTAAAACTTTACATGTATTTTGTTTTCAAAATTAGTATCAGTGGAAGAAAAAATAAATTTTAATTATGATGAAATTTATGTAAAATACAGTAAAACAAAAAAAAACTATTTTTTTATTATTAATATGTCAACATCAGTTAATAATGAAACTAACAAATTTTAATAAAAAAGTTGTAATCCGATTTAAGAAGTTCTTTTCTAAATTATTTTTAAAGTTTTACCGTTTGTATTGTTACACGCTGCGGAAATATCTCTTTTTCCTAAGAAGGCAATTTATGTAATTTCAGAAATAAATATGTATTTTTGTTTAAAAATCAAAATCGTCCGATTTCAAAATATTTTTTTTTATTCGTGGCGTAATGTTATGTAGAGTGCGCTTGTGCAAAAAGCTTTATTTTTTAGGTAATTACGACAAATATATGAGACCAACCCAGCGAGAAAGCGACCATCGTGCCTCAGATCATGTAATGAGATACAGGCTATGCACTGGATACCCACCAAGGCAAAGTTGGCCGTAATTCAGCAACAGTTGCTAAGCGCTTAATACTTTTAACATGACATGACAGCACAAGCCCGTATAAAATGTAGTGCATTAAGCCCTTAACTTTTAATATGCATAGTTTGCCGCTATTCTCCAACCAACGGAAATAGGGGTCGTCAAATTCATAATAATCGAAACACACTCGACTCCGAATAAGACAATATAATGCGCTCAGTTCTAATCACTTTTATTACCACAGTCAACAGCACTTGAGCCCTCAAATATCCTTAGACATCAGTTTATTGAACACACTTCTAACATATTTCAATAGTAATTAACGATCTTTGGAGAAACAACAGTTCAAATTTAACTGTAGCTCGCCTTTTTACACTTGCTCACGGAACATTTACTCATAACGAGGACCTGCGCAGCGGTTTACAACAAATACTAGCACATGTATTGAAGTGTTTCACCTTTTAATTTTTGTTTAAAATTTCACTCAAGTTTTATGTTTAAATAATTTAAGCGATTTAAGCATGTAGTCCAACTGTCCCGTTAGCAGTAATATATTTAGCTGCCATAGGCTGAAAAATTAATTAATCATTTCGTCATTCTTATTTAAGACGAAAAAAAAATTTCTCATTAAGCTTGGGGGAGGAGGGATAAACACAATACATGCAACTACTAAGGGATGATGGTAATTAATTAATAAGACTATCCCTACGCAACTACACATACAAGGGTAAAAAAAAATTCCATTTACATAATAGTGAAAAATATTTTTTACAGCGATAAATATTATGCGTGTGCTCTGAAGCAGACATGAGCCCAACTAAGGAACAACTACAGATTCTCGCCATTAGAGACAACCATGTTAAAGAAATACGCTACACTTAAGATTCACCCCGGTAATCTTTCAAAACACTGCATTTATAATTTTGCACGAATGCAAACTTACACATTGACCCGTGCGACATGTTCTACGGAATAAGTCCATCCTTGTTGAATGATAACATTTTCGATCCGTAAAATTTCATTATTGGCTTGTACAGTGCTTACAAAAAAAACGCCACTATTATTTCATAAAAGTAACAATTATTTGTCGACGACCGGAAAAACCAAAAGGGCGGTGACCACACTAAACGGTTTTGATCGACGAAGGCGTACAGATGTTAATAACGAGTGTGCATTAAGTGACTATATCCCATGTAGAGACAATGACGACTTTAATTAGGGTTGAGATAGACAATTAATATTGCACTCACTGATAATAAAAATAATAGTAGGGGAGATAGATAATTTAACGTTTTAAATCTAATTGGTCCAACCTGTGGCGCGCGGGCCGCATGCGGCCCACCTATTCATTTTGTTGGCCCTTGCCCTTCTTACTGGAAACAAATATTTAAATTTAACATTTGGGAAAAAATCGCTTACCCTTCTTACTGCTTTAAGTTTTTAAGTAACACTACTTTAGGTTTTTTTTTTTAAAGTTTACGTCTGTAGCACCTTACAATCTTAATTTCCCCAATAACAGTCTTCAGTTCCCGAAAAGTCCACCAGCAGTCAGAATTGTTTTTTCACGAATACGTTCAGCGCGAGCAGCGGCCCCACCTCCAGGCAACGGGTGGTCGCCAGTGATTGACTGCCGATGGGTTCGCGCTCGTTCGTGTGCTGCGGAGGATTTTCTGGAAGGTTTCGGTTTCCCTATAAAACGGAACGCAGGGCAGTTCGAAGTGGCTGTTTTTGACGAGAGAGGTTGTTTGAGAGATATGGTACGACGAGAGATTGTTGTCGTCGTTGTTGCGAGAGTGGTACCTAACATGGCTCATCTTAAGAAACGACGTGTTGAAGATGAGAAACGAGAATTTCAGTCTAAGTGGCAGGAAAGTTACTTTTTTGTTGAACATAATGGAAAACCACAGTGTGTTATCTGTTCTCATGTCTTAGGTGTTTCGAAGGAGTATATCGTGAGTAGACACTATACCAGCTTGCATAAATCATAACACGATCAATACCAGGGAAGTGCCAGAAGTTGTGTGTTTAATGATTTGAAGCTGAAACTAACTAGACAGAAGAATATCTTTCAGCAACCATCAAACACTGCTGGTTTAAAGGCATCTTATTAGGTATGTTTAGAGCTAGCTTAAAGTAAAAATTGTTTTAGGGATGTTGAGCTCATTAAGAAATGCGCTGTAAAATTGGCATCTTCATTTGGAGATAATAAGATGGCTAAAAGTTTTGAAACAGTTTACTTGTCTCATCAGACAGTAAGTAGAATAATTAATTATATGTGTGGTGAAGTTTCAGGTTCTCTCAAGGGCATTTTGGGAAAATGAGAATTTTACTCTCTAGCTCTAGATGAGAGCACAGATATAGCTGACGTCAGCCAGCTCCTTATCTTTGTAAGAACAATAAACGAAGAATTTGAATTCATGAAGAACTGTTGGAACTGAAATCATTAGAAACCAGCAAAAAAGGTATTGACATATTCAACACACTGGTTGATGTCGTTTCTAAATATGGAGGTTTAGTGAAGTGCTCTAACATTGCAACATATGGAACTAAAGCAATGGTTGGTCATAAAACTGGGTTAGCAGGACTGCGTAAAGAAAAGTCATGAATTGTTTGTTTTTTCACTGCATTATCCACCAGGAGGCTCTCTGTGGAAAAGTTATAAGGCTCAATGAGACAATGAAAACTGTTGTAAACATTGTAAATTTAATAAGGGGAGGCAATAAAGCCCATAGACACAGCATTAATTGCATTCCTGGACGATTTGGAAACTGACTATGGTGACATTTCATTGTACATACTGTGAAGTGCGCTGGCTAAGTGGTGGAAAATGCCTGCTGCAGTTTTTTAAGTTGAGGAATGAAATTCTTGCTTTTCTCAGAAATGAAAACATTGGGCATGAGTATCAAGAAAAACCGGAAGAAATCCAGGGTTTAAATAATCTTGCTTTTCTGACAGATTTAACATCCCATCAATGCTTTAAACATGAAACTACAAGGCAGAAAACACAATATCTCCCAGCTTTATGGACATATTGAGGGCTTCTGAAAATAAAAACATGATTTAATGTAAATTGCACTAAAAGCAGATAATGCGTCACACTTCCCATCTTGTTAGCAGTTGAAAGAAGGAAAAAGTGACACAAATTTTAGTATGTTTCATGAAATAATAATAGATATCAAGAAAGAGTTCCAGGACAGATTCCAGGATTTGGCTCCCTAAAACCAAAACTTCCCCTGTTCAACAACTCCATGGATATTGAAGTGAGTGAGGTGACCTGCGACCTTCAAATGTAAATTTGTGATCTTCAGGCAGACCCATTCTACCAAACTAAAAAGTGTGATGTCCCTGAAAATTTCTGGAAACTGATTTCTAAGGAACGTTTTCCTAAACTGCTTAAATTCTCTCTGCAAGTGTTAGCGTTGTTTGGCAGTACATATGTGTGCGAAAGTGTTTTTTCTGCTCTCAAACAAATTAAATCAAAAACGAGAAATCGAATTGAAAGTGCTTAACTGCAATCGATCCTGAGACTTTGCCTTACTGAACTTACAGTGGACATTGATAAACTTGTATCAGGAAAGCATTGCCAATGATCACATTGATTTCTCGACTGTAAAATGAAGTGGTATATTAAACTAGTATATTAAACTTATTTTAATATAAATTTTAATATCAATTTTAGAATAAAATATGTCATTCGTTTTCTTTCTGAAATATCTCTGGCCCTCACATTCCTATCCTAAAGTTTGATTGGGCCTAGGGTAACTAAAGGATGGACCACACTGTTGTAAATAATAGCTGCGAAAATAAATTGAAATAAAACTTGGTTCTTTTATTTTTATTAATACCTCTATCGCTCACGAACTCGAATACATATCTCTGGCGTCTTGTAGCACTGGTGTCAGAGGCGGGATGGAGGCATTCAGTTGTAAATCAAGCTAGGTTTTTGGCAATTAATTAGTTATTTTAAAACTAATTTATTTAATTGGAATAGTTATAGGCCGAAATGTTAAGAGTGTTTTGTACAACCATCGCAGTGAATGTTATTTAAAAAATGACAACAGAACTAGAATCACTGCGAGCGTAAGTGAAGGGCTGAGTAGCCAAGTGAGCACAAGTGGGAGTGGATTAAGAGAGGATGTAAACAACCAAGTTAGTAGTGCAAAGTAAAGAGTGAATGAAACAAATGTAAATACCATAATAAGTTATGTAATAGAAAATGTAAACGATAATGTTTATAACCAGAGAAATAATGGTTAATTTATTTAGTAGACAAGAAAATAGGTAATGTAAATAGGAAAATAGACAAAGTAAATTAGAGTGTAGACAGGAAAATAGAAGGGATCAGCGAGTTAAGAATGAAAGATTTGACTGTGTGGACAAGAAGATTGACAGTGCAAATGAAAAAGTGACCAATGTAAATTAAATAATGGACAGTGTAAATGAAATAGGGGACAATGTAAATGAAAGAATGGACAGTATCGAAAATGAAACAGGAAATGAGTGCATTAAAGAAGGAATGGCAGGAATTTCTTCAGTAATGTAGTTCCACTACCATCTCACTGGCAGCCAAGAAAAATGGGGAAGCAGTGCAAGTTGTAACCAATGCATAAACCTCGGAGGATAGCCACCATCTCAGCAGCATTGGTGTAGCGCAGCCAGGAATGGGGAAGGGGTTTGCACTCAAGCCCACCTCTTACGATGGCCACACTCAGTGACCAGGAGAGCTACTGCAGAAGCTATGACAAGTCATCGTACAGCTTTCTCACCTATCTATGTAAGGGTCTACCGATGAGGCCCATCATCGCAGTCGGCTTTTTCATCGATGCCATTGCCAACATGGAGGTATGGCAAATGATACGTCTGGCTACACTCCACACAATGCAGGACGCCCTAGTCCAAGCAGTGGGGGTGGAATCAGCAAGATAGGGGACCGCAACCCAGCATCCAGTATGGGCAGTGCCAGGCCCTGGTAGTTGTGCTGCGGGCCCCCATCCATTCCCCAGCAGCATGCATGAAAACATTAACATGTGCCCAGGTAATGCAGAGGTAAGCCAGAGTCCCCCTCCCCCTCACCAGACCCAAACTAATTCGACATGTGTGAGAATCTGGGGGGAGGGCACCAAAGGGGATTAAGAGTCCCGACACGTGAGGAAGTTAGGAGTTGTTCCGTGGCATCGTCAAGACGCGGAGGTCACTCAGTTGTTGTATCCCCGAGGCAGCAGTCGGTTCAGTGATGTAGAAGTCAGTCGAGTCAGTCAGTCCGCCGAAGCCGGGGATCGGACCCCGACAGAACCAGTGATGTAGAGTCAGTTGTGCGGCGGCTGCGCCGCGAGGCTGCAGACGAGTGGGAGCGCGCCAGGAGCACCAAGCAGGGACGTGAAGTCAGTTAGTCGGGCGACACCGAGAGGGACTCAGTCTGTCAGTGAGTCAATAATAACGCAGCACCGCGAGGCGGCAAACGAGTGAGTCGTGTAGAGCCGTCACCGAAGCCGGGGAGCGGACCCCAGATGTAGGTCAGTTGGATCAGAAGTTCGAGAGAGTCAGTCGGATCGTGAGGTCACCAGAAGAGGCGTGTTGTGGAGTCGTCCGTCGATAACAGAACCTGGAGCAACAGTCGTAGAGAGTCGTCCCCGAAGCCAGGGCCTGTGAAATGCCACCCGACATACTGGACCTCAACCTACCGCTGGAACACCCAGAAGTACAAGC
Source organism: Clitarchus hookeri (assembly GCA_002778355.1). Lineage (NCBI taxonomy): Eukaryota > Metazoa > Arthropoda > Insecta > Phasmatodea > Phasmatidae > Clitarchus > Clitarchus hookeri. Next base: position 329,680 of record NQII01000473.1, read on the forward strand.
ATAGCTAAGTCTAAGAGGCCTCGCCCAAAGAAACCTCCGCGACACCTAGCGTCCCCCTCCCAAGATGGCCGCAGCAGTTATGGAGGACAAGAATTCGAGATACCGTATCTTGCAATTGGTCACATAAATGGAGTTATGAGTGTCTTAGGAATGATCAGTTAAATCATCCCATTCTGCATCCATTACTACAGAGGAAAGAAGCTGGTAGTGGCTAAAATGGGAAGAGATTTCTAGCCTGAGCAGAGCAGTCAAACAATACTGGGCACAATGGAATTCCCTTGTACTGAAGAAAGGCGTATTCCAAGGAACTGGAAAATTAATGATGGAAAATATGCACACTTATTGTTGGTTCTTACAGAATGTAGGTTTCATGAAGTCTTAAAGGAACTGCATAATGTGGTTTTGCCAGTGGTCACTTTGGTGTTAATAAGACCATCGACATAGTGAGACATAGATTCTAATGGCTTCATTGTCGGATGGATGTTGAGAAGCGATGCCGAATGAGTGATACCTGCACCGCGAAGAAGGGACCAAGAACCAGGGGAAAAGGTAACTTATACAAATACAATGTTCGAGAGCAATTCGAGAGGATGGCAGCAGATATTATGGTTATCTTGTCTGTCACAGAGTGAGAGAGAGAGAGAGAGAGAGTGAGAGAGGTAACCGGTATCTACTAGTGAGACATGATTACTTTACAAAGTGGCATGAGGTCATTCCCTCCCAAACCAAGATGATCGTACTGAGGCTGATGCACTAGTAGAGCATGTCTCTCGAGGTTTGGGGTGAAACTAGAACTTCATTCCTATCAGGGAAGAAACTTTGAATCTGATATGTTCCAGGAGGTAACCAAGTTTCTGGGGATGAAAAAGACTGGGACTACAGGCTTATACCTTCATTCGGATGGAATAGTTGAGAGACTTAACCGCACTCTCGAGCAGTACGTGTCAAGCTTTGTGGCAGTCACCAAAAAGGACTGCGATTCAAAGGTGCCATTGTTTCTCCTTGCTTACCGCAAGGTAGTTACTAGTGCACAAGAGTTACACCATCAATAATGCTGTTTGGAAGAGAGCTAAGCCTCCCTAGTGACATTATTTTTTGGCAAAACAAAAGAAGAGGAATATAGAACCCCTGATTATGCCACCGAATTATGTAACATACTTATTGGTAATCATGATTTTGCTCGACAGCCCTTCCGTATAAATAGTGACCGGGTGAATATGTGGCAAGACAAGAGAATGTCGGGTGAGGTATTTCAATAAGGACAACTGGTGTGGCTGTGCAACCCACACAGATGAAAAGGGTACTGCCCGTAGCTACAGAAATTTTGGGAAGGTCCCTACAGGATTCTGAATAAGGTCAATAATGTTTTATTTCGGATTTGTTATCAAAAGCCGAAGGTTGTCCAAATCTACCGACAGGCACTCTAGGAATTTACAGAAGATGCAGATTATATTCGAGTAGAACAAACTTGAGGAGGGGGCAGTGTTAAGCGATAGCTATTTTGCATCACTACCCTTGACATGTAGGGTGCGGGGAAAGAGGACATAATAGTTCTGTAAGAAGTAGGTGGCGATTGCAAAGGCAGCCTTGCATAACTTTGGGTGTCGCTGTGATAAGTCTATCGCTGCGCATGCGCTCCTGACCCTAAGAAGATTGAATTTCTGCCTTTCTCTGAAAAAAATATTCTGGTTCATCGCCTAAGAATGGAGGGCGTCGATTACAAAGACCAGCAGCTGTGTGCTGCCGCAATAAACCTTTTTGCAATGTGCGCGCTCCTGACGTGAGTTGGATCGATTTTATCCATTTATCTGAAGGAATGTTCTGGTTTAATGCCCTAGTTTCTCTCTACGTGACTAGTGGTAAGGTAAATATTCCAGATATAGGACCAGTGAGATTATTAAAGCGCGACGGGCCTCTGAGCCAGGAGTTTGTGAGAGTTGAAAGTCTGGGCAATTATGTGGCTTTAAGAGACAGACGACGAACCAGTAGTACAACGAGTGGCGACGGAAGTGACCAGTGGGAGGAATATCTGCGGACTGCGAGAAACGGTGGAGTGAAGAGTGCGACTGGCAGGCGTGACTATTGGACGGATGCGTTAGTGTAAGACATTTCAAATGATTGCAACCGACAGACTGAACATGTGATAATAACGAGAGTAAATTTAGTGACTATAATCGACATTGACATTGTGAAGGACTTCAATTAGAGTTGAGTTTGACATACAATATTGCGCTCGCTGTGAATAAAAAGACATAGTGGAGGTACGTAATTTAATGTAAATAGTAGTGTGAATAAATTAATATCAAATTCAATAATTTTTTTTTATTAAAACTTCTATCCCTTACTGTTACTATATGGTGTCTTGTACCAATACAATACTTGAGCTTTTATTTGTATGATACTCATTTTAATGCTAAAAAGAGGAGAATTCCTATAGAAAATTTAACTAGCTTGGGACCAGATCGTGTAACCGTAACAGACAGCATGTTTTCAAGCTAACGGTTTCATGTTAAGGACATGTGACATATGAGTTCATAATTTATTAGTGACAATTTCGTTATGAACACTTCAATAATATACTGTGTTCTTTGTCTGTTGCTAAAGTATTGTCAACGTATTGCACAGTAATGTTAAACAGTTATGTTAAAGTCTGGGTGACTCTCTGGTATAATGGTAGTGGGCTCCAGACCATCTGACTTTGTCTCGGTGTTTATGAATGTTTATTCGCGCCGGAGGCCGGACTCAAACCATTGCCGATTCGGCCTCCCAGCCATGCAATGAGAGCGACAATTTAGGAAGCGCGGCACCATTATGGACCTGATTGCTGTAACTATTCCGGCGATATAAATGCATAACGAATACAAAAATATATGATTCACGACTTTCTTATCTATTAAAGTTCAAGGCACTGGAATGGAAGTTAATGCATGTTATCGCTGTATGGACATTCCTCATATTATAAACTTCTTTTGTGACAGCAAAGCTGGTAGATTTAAGCGTTAATAACTATCAACAGCAGCCCGATCACAAATATGCGTCAAGATATATTATCAGTTTGATAAAAATTAATTCCACGAATGTCCCGACCACATCCTAAAACAACACCTGGTTTCCCGCAGTTATCTTAACGACTTAAGAAGTTGGAAGATAAAATTCTGTGTGCACGTGTGTATGCTAAATCTTACAGAAGATATACATCATATNCTTCAGAAGGTATTAAATCAGGATTGCGAACAATGTGTGATTCAAACTGGAGGGTGTTCTAATTACTCGAAAATGGGCTCTTTGATTGAGATGACAGTAAATATGAACCACAATGGGTACACTGACCTGCTGGACAATCCAGTTTTGCCTTTTGCTCATCATCCTTACCGAGGAACATACATTCTTTTCCTGTATTCTATGACGACAATTTTCGCATTTACAGCGGTGCACATGTAACTGATTAGCATAATTAACATTATGAAATATTCACATAATTATCAGATTTTAATATATAAATTAAATGCCAAAAATCTAAATTTTGTTTTTTTTTTTTTTTACTTTAAGATTAATAAAATTGAAAACAGCAACGCCAAAAGGTATTGCACACTTGGTGTTTGGTGGGTTCAGTTACATTCTGCCTACAAAAATTTGATCAAAGTAAGTTGAACATCATTGCCGTAATTCTGTCTCCTTACTTGTCTGCTAGTTTCGTGACTACTTATTAAGCAACATGCCTCGTAAATTATATTAATTATATGTTTCACTTAGAAAAAAGGTAATGGCACTTAGCACGACTGTGAAAAGCTTAGTGAAATTCGAAAGCTAACGATGCAGCTTAATTTCGCTGCTATCTATTACATTGTGAAACGAAAATAAGAAACTGATACAACGAAAATAAGCTAAGAACTAGTCGTTCATCAAAGTTGACCACAAGAGAAAGACACATCGTACTATGAACCTTACTAACCCAAAAAAGCTGCACTGCGACTCTCACAAGACCTGGCATCAACATCACTAAAGTAGTAAACCCAAAATAGTTCCAAACATTTTCCATGCTGGTAAATTAATATACGGCGGCAAAAAAAAAAAAAAGAAAACAGAGGTAAATACAAAGAAATTGAAAACGTCTGCTTAGGCGTATAAAGAAAAGCTTAAAGATTTTTGGCAAATTTTATTTACCAGACAAATGCAAATATGTCTTTTCCGCAGAAATTATTTACATTATTAAAAATAATATAGAAATATATAGTTGCTCCCTTTGATTGGAAGAATGGATTGTCCACGTGATGCATGGTGGTAGCAACATTTTAGTTTGGGCTGTATGACGTACAGTGGGGTTGGAAATCTGGAAATAATAATAATGTACAATGACAGCGTGGTCAAACGTGTAAATATTGTGATGTAACTTACAGAGCAAACTGCCAACGTGAGTAAGTAAGGGTTATATTTCCATGTTCCTAGAATATTACCAACTACACCACAATCGCCAGACCTGAGCTACTCTGTAACATTGTTATAGAAATATAATGAAGCATTGACTATACGAACGTGGCTGTGTTAAACCAAGAAAAGCCTTGGGCGCCGGCAAAAACGAGAGAAATATACAATTAAAAAACAAACAGCACTAAATATATGCATGGACACATGACAAAACCTCAAAAAGGGAAGGTTACAAGTACGCGAAGGATCCTTAGGTAATGCAAGTAACAAGAGCACACAAAACCCGGATAAGATGTGAAAATACTTAAACTACGTTATATTTTATGAACGTAGTGCAGCTTTTAAATCATTGAAATTAATTTATTTTGAAATTTTGGTGACTTGGGGAATTTTTCCTTACAGGTAAAACACTTCAAATACGAATTCGAAAGTAAAGAATATTGCTTTAAATGTGATGCAAAAGTAACATAAATTAAAGTTTTCTTCTGTGTTATAATGTCCTACAAATTAGTATTTTTAAACAGTAGTAAAGTTACTTTATTGCCTAAAAATTTAGTTCAATTCATAAACAAAATATGTGAATAAAATTAATTAAATTTGCTTGACTAACGTTGGATATAGAGCGTAGACAAAACGCATATGGACAATGTCTGCTTTATGGTTGTCCTCGACGGCTATTTTTAAAATTAGATGTTAATTGAGGAGACAAAATTTAAAAAAAAAAAAAAAAACTGATCAAAAGCAAAAGGGGGAAATCATAGAGTTAAAAAACCTGCTAAATGAGGAACCGTGCCTCTCAATGCGGCTCGGCAATACGATGGTTGTTGTAACTACCATAGCTACACGGAACACACCTTCTTTTTTTGTTAACTCAGAAATTAAAATTTAACCATTTGAGGCTTCTGTCACGTGCCCACGCTTTCTGAGGCAGAACTGTGTCTTTGGTACAATCCAGACTATGTATATTAACGGGTGGCGGTATTCACAACAGGTCCAAATATTGACAGCGTCCCTCTACGCCTCGGCTTTGTTGGAAGTCGGGACCATGAGTGATTTTAAATTCTAGCCCAATCGTGCACTTTCTTGATAAGGCTCCAAAAATGAATTCTGCGTCCCAACAAATAGATTGCTATCGCCTGAGAATCACGTACAAGGGAAATATAAATAATTTAAAGATACAAATAAATAATAAGGTAACATTTAAAAATTACACTGTATCGTATCCTGAATAATACACAAAAAAACAAATTAAACTCGATTTGCAAACAATAGTGCAGTTAATATATACCAAGTTTATATAACGTTACAATGAATTAAATACAATTAAACATTAAAATAAAAATAGGTGAACCTTACTAAACAGTGTCAAAAGTGTTAGATTACATACCCGAATGAAAAGAAAAACAACAAATTATAGGCACCAAAAGAAGTAAATTAATAATTATATGTACATTTTAAAATCCCCACAGAGTATCTCTGGTACATAATGGAAGCATAAATCAGGAAATCACACACTGCCGGTACTGACGGTTTGAAAGATGCCTCTGCAAGTGGGGCAATTATTCGTTCAGGACTGTTTATAAAATGAAGTACCCGACTGACTGATTCACTCACTCATTAACGCACAGCTCAGACCGCTGGACGCAAAAGCATGGCTTCCCCTTAGAGTCCAGGCACCCACTGAAATCTGACTTTCAAAAATTCTACCCCGAAGAGGGTGAAAACGGGTAAAATGTGTTTTTGACAACTCATCAATCGCTCATTAACCCGATGAGATATCTTCGTGCTCTAAACTTCAAAAGGTAACCTACATAATAACCAAACAAACGATTTTAGGATTATTTTTAAATCTGGTCCCTGAGAAGGTGAAAGGGGGTAAATTTTGATCTCCAGGAATCCTCAATAGCACATTAACTCTATAAGATATCGTTATGCTATACGCTTTTAATGACTAATTATATAAATTATAGAAATAATGTTTGATGATCATTTAAATCTAACCCATAATAGGGTGAATTTAGGCGTAAAAGGTGTTTTCAACAACATATCAACATCTCGTTAAACCACTGAAATGTCGTTTTGCTCTTAGTCATAAATACCTATAAATTAATTTCAGAACTTATCAAAACTCAACCCCGAAGAGTGTTGAAAGGTGTAAACTGCATTTTCTAGTATTTATCAATAGGTTATTTACCAAGTGAGATATCTTTATGTCATTTACTTAAAAGGGCTGACTACATAAATACCCAAAAATTAATTTCATGATATTTTTTAAATTCCGTTCCTAATAAGGTGGAAAGAATTAAAAAGTGTTTCCGAGGAACCCTTTAATTCATTAATCCGTTGTATTGTCGTATGTTTGTTGCTCCCAAACGTTAAATGTGTGAAATACCTATAAATTAAATTCATGATTTTTACAAATTCAAACCCCTAAACTGGTGAAAAGGGGTAAAATATGTTTTCAATTATTTATTATCTAAAATACATCGTTCCCAATCCTGTAACTACAAAACCAGCATAAGAAAATTATCAAACGATAAAATTATGAATACAAAGGAAACATGTCACTCGCTGTCAAACGATAAGTTTCATTTCCATTACAGTTTCAGATATAGTTGTCCGAACTGAGAAGGATCAGTTATTAAATATCTCACTTTCATAAATTGCGCGGTCTGTGAAATACGTTGTGCTATGTTTTTCCCCTACAAGAGTCTATACACGTGTATAAATCACATTTTATTCCGCGATTAATAACTTCGTATGTTATTTTGGATGAAGAATGATTTGAGATGTATGCCAGCTGCGCAGTAACTAATCCCTGTGTCGCAACATTTAATTGGTTTCTTGCAAACAGAACTGTCAGAACGAAACTTGTGAATCATCTATAGAACTGTCAAAATCGCGTGTTAATAAAATGGCGAGGAGTGTGCGTATGATTTTCCAACAAATCAGTGCTTTTGTTCACGGAAATAATATTTTACGTGACTTGAATATATTCCATTATCATTAATACTAAAAATGCTCAGAATACGAAAATGAGTTTATCCAATATTTACTCCAAAGTTTTAAAGTAAACAAAAAATAATTAAAAATATATTTTCATAAAAGAAATTACTAGGTTTAAGCAACGTTAACAATGTGATATATCATAAGCATAGTTGGCTTAGTTGTTCGAAAGGGTAGAAATGGAGTACACATCTGTGAACGCAGTTGTAAAAATGGTAATGCAGTCTACTATCATGTAGAGTTCATCAGCAGCATCTGACCTGTAGGCCTGTCACCACCCACGTTTATTCTCAAAGTCGTTGCTCCATCAGTGTTACTGCGATACCTTAACCTGCCAAAATGCTGCAATAGTACATGGCAACAGGCGAAAGCTTTGCAAAAAAAAAAAAATTAAATAGAAGCCGGAGTTATCATTGCATGTGTTCCGGGGGAATCAGTTTTCCTACTGCATGAACAACTCGTTATATCCGAGTCGCTACCCTTTCAAAATTAAGAGACTGCAATTACCTTCTCAGGATCTGTTTCGATATGACGATACAGGTGGCAGGTATAGACTTAAGGGAGGACTACTTCTCACAAGGGCAGCTCTACACAACCGGTTCCAGAGTAAGTTCACCTACAACCTGGTAGCACCTGAGAGCAGAACCACTAATGTTTTCTACTCAGAGGTTCTTCGGTAAAGGACATAAGTAGTTGCTTCGCGTAATAAACGCGAGCAAAGCCGCGGGCAGAAAGCGAGTATCAGTATTGTTAATAGGCGCCAGATGGGCATATACGAGTTCGTGGGGAATGAAGGTCGTTATAAAAATAAAAGAAAAAAATCTGATTTTTAATTTATTCACACGGATATTGGCTACATTTTCATAACTTCGCCAAATCTGGGCGAGTTGAGCAGTCGTCGATGCTCCCACGCCAGGCATACTGTATCTGGAATCGTGAACGGAGAGTTCTACAGTTTGAAATATTCTGAGATCATCCTGATCACAAGTTTGTACTTCTCTGGGTCTGCAATTAATTAATTCGATTACTTCCTCTACGGACTCATTTTTTCCCGCTTGAATATTCATTCTTAGGCACGCTTATCTATAATTTTTTTACGGGATTTTTTCCGTCAACATTGAATTGCGAAAGTGTCAAACATGGCTTCCCTGGAAACCTTTGCTACAGCCACGCACATATGCACCACACTTTCTACGAAGGCGCTCCACAAGCCAACCACGGCACTTGCAAACTTAGTTGCGACGCTTCGCCGTGCGTCACGTTTTCAAGCCTGGAATCTAATCGCATGTAAATACCGCTTAAGACTCCTTCGTTGTTTTGCTAGGTTATAGATAACGAATTTTCATGTAGAGAATCAGATAACGCTTTCTAGCGTGGAGTTCGGTTCTACTTACAATCTGTCAGCTATAATATATAATTCTTTACCATTTCGTCGGGCAATTCATGTTCACAAGCCACCTTTCTGTTGGTCTCTGAGCTATCCTTTCTTCTAGTTCCGACGTTGAACATTCCCTTCGCATCAATTTATATTTGTTTAAATTACATTTCAGCCTCAGAATGTCTTAGTAGGACTAAGATTATTTTCATCATTAAACTTATTAATTCGATCTAGTTTAAAAAAATTAAATACATCATTTATATGTGAACATAATTCTGGACGATATGAATATATTTGAAAACATTCACTAATACAATGGTTTATGTTAATACCTCCAACAAAAAAAATATTTTTTTGATTTGTTAATTTATCAGAACAATATTTTAAATTTAGCAGACCACCAGGTTTGAATTAACGTTACTACATCCGTAATTATTATTTGCTTGTCAGCATTTTGCCAACAGATAAATGAAAACATAACTCTTTGGGCAATCCTACACAATTCTGTGACTTCTGATAACTACGTTGTGGAGTATACAGTTCAAGAATGTTCACTGAGTTTGTCAAACGTAGGTAAGTGGTAATGAGAAATCAAATCCAATTTACTTGAAAGGTAGGCATAGTTTATATTGCTGTGCTCCGCCTTTTCGGAGATAATGTAATATGACAGGAACTATAGAAGATTAACGTTTATTTTCACGTAATATTTTAACAATTTTTGAAAATTATTTTCGTAATATGCTGTCAATCATCCCCACTTACCTTCACAAAATAAAAAATACATATTTATTCATGTATTTTGCTTTTATTACTTTTCCCATGCCTGAATCCTGTTTTAGCAAGCAGTACGCCTATGTTACTAAATCATATACACGTGTGTTCTCATTTATTTTCTAAAGTTTGCAGTGAGCATTTTTTAAGGTTTCAATGTGTGTCACTACAAGTACTACGGTACATATACAAAAATTCCCCCATACAAAAATTCCCCCAACTATTTGAAGAAAATCATACAGAATATATTTCATCACAACATCATAAAACAATAAACTATAAACATCGCGCGTAATGTTTGGTCATTTGTCTTCCTTCGACCTCTTGGGTTATCTTATCACGGCGCACAAAGATATTTAAATAATTGCAGGCCCCTGAATTCTCTGCATGTGCTCATAAACATTAATGTTGCTGTTTTCGAGCACTTTACCATAACATGTTAACTGGATAGACGTCGACACGGATTGTGCTGTTGGCCTTGACATAATCCAAGCAAGTTTACGTGTGGGACACGCAAGGGCAGATTATGACACTGAATGTGTTAATCGGATATTTTTATCTTGTCAATTTTACGCACTGTGAAGACAACTGCTGATTTTTTGTAACATAATATTTTCAATATAGTGTATGCAATGTGGATGTGTCACTATTTGGTAAACATGTGCTCTGTAAATTGCCATTTCAGTGGGAACAAGTGTTTGAATTATCTACTATTTCGAATGTATGACATTATAGAACTGTGGTTTTTAGTTTAAGGAAACTTAGAAAATGACAAAAAAGGAGACACAATAATGCAAGGAAAACGAGTTAAGGTAAATTGTTGTCAGATCATACGTATGAAAGAAAGAGAGAGAATTAAGTCAGTCATCACAAGAAGGGAAACGATATATAAAGAACGGACACCCGAACAAAAAGGACGTAACGTACAGTTATTCACAAATAAGTAAGGACGACACAACAACTGTTGTCATGAGACTAAATCTGTTGTGTTTGTATGTGTTGTCCTCGTTATGGCTTGTATTTTCTGTTTTCTTCACTTTGCTTAAGTCTTTGAAGTGTCATATGGGAAGTCTACATGCTAAGGTATTAACTAACTGAATACAAAATTGCATCTATTTTTACGAATTATATCTGTCGGTAGCTTTGGTGCAACTTGGTTTAGCAGCACAGGCAATTTTAGTTAACATATGCCACAAACACACGCGAAAAAAACATACAGATGCATTTTGATACAGTTAGGCCGTGTTCTACATTGGGTTCGATTTCGGGCGTCACCGAAAAAGTAGCAAAATTCAAATACATCATATCATGCATAATTTTATAAAAGTTTAAGTAAATGGAAATCTAAAGTAAGATTAGAGACCCAGATAAACGCACATTACATAGAATTCGAGCAAAACCACACTCATATGGGCACATAATTCATTACACGTTAAGCTGTTAGTTAAGAGGTTCCAATGATATATGACTGGTCTAGTTAGCAAACGTGCACTAGTAATCAAACTTTGTATTAAGTTCACCCTGAGCTAACTCGTATACACAAGAAATATATTGGCAGACCCTTAACTCATTTATACTCACTCGCTGTTGAAATAATACAGCACATCGCGACATATGTGCAAATTGACTCGGATCCTACCAGTACCAGATTCTAACTCGGGACTTCGACAATACGTTCGCGGATGCTCGGGTTTTGCGGTGTTGAAAGATGGATGTTCCAGAACGAAGGTAAATTTATATGGCTTCCATACATTCAAGCATATCAAACTGTTACGAACCCCTCCCCTACACCATCCACAACGATTTAACATAAGTGCAAATTTTTTTCTGGAAAATATTCAAACACATTCTGATATGGTATTTGCAACTTGCTTAAATTTTTTAATAGTGGAAAAGAAAAGTATTTTTTATTTAAAATGGTGGTTATGAAATGAGATCAGCAATTTAAAACTTATCGCTTTTATTTAATGTTAATTCTTTATTTAAGTATTTTTAATGTGTTTATATTGCAGTAGTTTCTTCCCGACTTTCCTATAACATTTTGTCAATTTTTACTGTTTTTTATCGAATTTCCAAGATCAAGGTCACCAGAAAGTTACGCCAAGTATACTTCCCAACGAAGAATACTCAACATGGGCACCCCCAAACACAACATGGCCTTCCCCACACACTTACCATATACGAAACGAAGGTTTGGAAGTCCAATCTCGATAACGTGAAAGTAGTTATTTCGATAGATTTTAAAGAACTTTAATTGAAAATGGATGTTCAACATTGGAAGGAGGAGACGAGAGAGAAACATACCTCGAAAGACTATACATTTATGGCCATATACCGAACCTCGGCGCAAAGTCATCAACACTTATATTATCAACACTTTGATTACGCGTCCAGAAATGGCTGTAAAGGAGATTCCCCCAACAATACATATAGCTAGAAAAATTCGTTGAAAATAAGGTACATCATATAAAGTCCATGCACTTGTAGTACTGAAGATCAACGCAAGGACGTCGTATTACACGAAAAAATGTAATGTAATAAACTTTCTCTAACTTTCGTGAGTATTTTGCATTAAAAAAACTGGGTCCGCTCGTAATCGCATAAAAACAATTACGATAATCTCTCATTGAAACAACCTTCGTCTACCTTAGTAAATACATCCCAGTAAAGATACCTGTAGCGAGAAGACTTACCGCGCGCTCTGCTCGATCACGTGTGGGGAATGGGCGACGGCGCGGCAGCGACCTAATGCGGTCAACGACGCAGAATGAGAGTCAAGGCCGTAGCCCGGGTCTGCTGTCCGAGCGCGGTTCGAACGACGCACAAGCCTGCTAGAGCACCCCGGCAAGATCAACAAACAACGCCGTGAGCAGAGACCTTGGTTTGAAGTATAGCGGGAACGGATGACAGGATAAACATGGTGCTGTTGTCATTATGTCCGTTGTGCCTCCCCGGTGAACTAATGGACTTATAACTAATGGGCTTATAACGTCATCTCCAGACGTTATATTAGATAAAGCAGCTACTTGTTGCATAATCCACTCTTTTAAGGGCACTGTTATATATTTAGCGTGGGAAGCAATGCGGGGGAAAAGATCGGATCGTTTCCTTGATTACAAATGCTATCGAAACTCAACACCCGTGAAACAGACATTTTCTTAACCAGCTAGGATGAGAATTGTTAAGGGACAAATAACTTATAATCAGCAGTTAGACTTACAGTACGTAGTTCCTTTCTGCCCATTTCTGAGTGAAAAATGAATCTGTCGTGACCCGCCCAATGACGGTGCCTAATTATGCTGTAGCCTGTAAATTTTTTCTAATATGCACTTGCACTAACACATTCACACTAGGTTTATTTATCAACACACACTTCTGCAAAACATCACCCATGTTACAAAATGTTGTTACTTTTCAAAGTACCAGGCGAAATCTGAAAATAAGCCCACTTAATTCCAGGGGGTTGGGCGTGTTAATGCACACTTTTCCAAGTACAATTTAGTCCGGAAGCTCTGCCACGTAAAAATGGAATAAAATACTGTGACATTCATTCTAGTATTTACAAAGTAATGTTGCCGCTTACCTTATTTCCGAGAACTGGTTGGCCACTGCTTGCTGAGACTTCTCGTAATGATGCAGCATTTTCTTTAGTAGAGTTAACGCCCAGATCACTGTTTTAAAGTTACTATTAAGCTCTATTTATGTCTGACATTAGTGAATGCAAACTCTTTCAGTCTGTATCCATTATTATTGATTACATTTTCCCCTTCTCAACCAATAATGTTTGTGACTGGGATGTTGCCTACTCTTGCATTTAAATCATTAGCTATTGAAATTAAAAAAAGTTATAAAAAATAAATATTCTCACAGAGCTATTACAAACTGGACCAACTTCTGTTGACAGATGTAGTGTTTATTCTGACTAACTCCTGTAACTATTAATTACCATGTCACCGAAATTATAATAACAGTGCATGTTTTTGCGATAAAACTGGGTGTACTAAATATTTACTTTAAAATGCAAGTTGAGTAGTTTAAGAGTGAACTGCTTTCCGTCAAAAGCCACAATGTCACGGTGTTATTTTAATTTGCAGGCGACTTGTGAATAAGGGCTGCTAATAGGATACTTTTCAATCGGACGTTAGAGATGACAGGCTTTGCGTCACATACTAGATGAATTCTTAATGTCTGTGTGAATGATACTGCGTATATTCTGTCTCCAGTAATTATAAAACAGTAAATTTACAGTAGGTGTCTTCCATGATAACATGTATTGGCACCACTTTCATGCCATTATTCATCAGTCACACATACATTGATACTCCAAGATTGTTTTCCTTAAATCTGTTAATGTGTATTAGAAGCGCGGGGAATACAATAATTTCCTAATTGAAATTTATCTTAATCCAAAATATTTTCTAGTAGACACGTCCTGTATCTGAAACTTAACAAATCAAGCCAAAATCAAATACCAATTAAAAAAGTTCCTTGTCCTTTTTTTTAAATTCTGAGTAACTAGCTATTTCCGTGACCTTGAAAGAGGCTGGCAAGTCAATGTAGGATGTAGGATGCAGGGGATCCAACTAATTAATTATTAATTTTAAGCGAAGACAATTTAGTTCCTTCAACAAATTTAACACCACACACTTTTTGCCACCGATTGCCATTCCATCAACGCGCGTGGTTTTCGGCAACAGCTCGTTATGGTACATTCCACAAAAAAAAAAAAACAGCTTCGTCCTTGATACAAAAATCTATGAAGTACGTGGAAAAAAACCCACAAATAATGGAATTTGTATAGTTCAGAACCAGTGCGTTTATAAAAACTGTATAAAGTAGTCTCGTTGGGTCGTTCGGGGACATTGTGCTATAATAGCTACCTACAAGGGATAAGCTCAAGAAGCTTATAAAACGCTTTATTTTACAGGATACAGATGTTAGGGTCTAGGGACAAAATCTTACGCAAAAACTTGCCTGCAGTGGCGAAAGTGTTTAACACATCGGTAACCACATATAAGTAACATAATTCAGCACATGTTGTCAGTATCAAATTGGAAGATAGGCATGCTACCGAAGCGGTTATTATTTATCAAGACTCCCAAATTGTCCCAGTCCAAGTCTGCAGATCGATTGGCAACTCGAAGAGATTCCCAAACCATGAAGGCTAATACAAATTAAGCGAGCATTGGGCATAAAATTTGGCAGAAATAAATTGGGAGCACTCAGAGGAAACCACACAGTGGGGAATTGAGGTGGCTTCCAGCCATTTGTGCTGCCTTTGCTAGCTGCCATAGGTGGACTTTGTACAGGTAGTGGGCCCACTACACGGGCTGGGTATTCCCAGGGCAAATAGGAATGACTTCTAAAGGATTCAAAAGGCAAATGACAAGTTGGGGACTTTGCCGCCCACTCTGAAGAAGATAGAATACATGACGCAGACCTGGCAATGTACAAGGGATATGAACAACAGAATAACAGTGACCTAGACAAGAGACGAGGTAACAGAGACGGGAAATAAATGTACTTGGCAATGGAACTTACAACATGGAATATGAGAATTATATGACGAGAATCCAGACTGTTAAGTCCTGTATTATAATATAACAATATTTCGACTTAAACCGCACTGCTACGGACAGACATCAAAACAAACCAACCGGTTAATTTATGGTACAAATAAACTATCCTTTCTGTTTGTATTCACTTTCCTGGGCTCATAACCTGTTGGTAATTGTTTATTATCATAAGAATTTAGAAAAAGAAGTTTTACTTAACACCAATTTCCTTTGTACAGCATGAATAATGTAATTAATGTACACATGACAAAATACAATGTTTCGAGGCGATATTACATGCAGTAAAAGGATGCAAATTCGCAAACATGAAAAAAAATTATTGGTATCTCAACCATAGACCAAATATGAGATAGACCGATTTTCATCTTCTGCGCATGTACCCAAAATTGACCAACCCCACACCAATACAACTGTCAAAGTCACATGGTCAACAATGATGAACACATTTGTTTATATCCTAATTTTCTAAAGACAAGCACTTTTATTAATGAATAAAATACATTTACTAATTTGGATTTAATCTAACTGCATTACTAATCGGTTAGAGGGAGTGCACAAACATCTCAAAGCACTTGTTTATGTAAACTGTGTTCTAACTTCAAATCCTATTCACGTCGTTTATGACAGTCGTATTGGCTGAAAAGCAGTTGAATGTTTGGGATATGAAGTGGCCACTGCGCAACTTGGGCACATACCTTACTATTTTCCTTGTACTTTCGATGGTTTCCAGCTGCAACCATAGCTGTATTTAGCGCGGTAATCTTTTAATGCAGTGCTGCCTCTAAGAGGTATTTATTTATCATCAGACCATTTCCTGGTGATTTAAAATATAGAGTTACTTAAATATGTAAGAATAATACTCCAAAACAGAAACTAAGTGATAATACTACATTTAAAGTACACCTGATTCAAGAAGAAAGCATTTGATTACTATATCAGAAATGTCCTGAAGACAAAATAATTTTAAAACCAAAATCTAATAACATCATTCAATAGATGACTAATATAAAATAAGCATTAATTAAAGCAGCAGCAGTAGCACTTGGCATAAGAAAGAAAAGGTTTTTGTAAATAGGTTTGCGATACTGGGGCGAAGAAATAAATATGCTGATTAAAGATAAGAAACACTCTTCCTTGAAAATGTTGAATTTCCCAGATAATCAAGATCTGAGTTCAGATTATAACAAAATGGCAGCCTTAGAAAAAAAAAGAAGGTAAGACAAATAAAAAACCATATTTGGGGAGATATATATCAGACATTGAACATGATGTACTGTAAGAGGAAGACTTGATAAAGCAAATAAAATAATGAAATATTTAAACAAAGAAGATAAAAACAGTCTTGAAATAAATCCAATACCTGAAAATAATTGCTTATATTACTATAAAACACTATGGACTCACGAACAAAAAATGGATATGATCCTGGTTGAGGAGATAAGGATGTTGACCCATCAACATTAGGAGAACTGCGGGTTGCGGTAAGGTCAAGAAATTAATATAGAATTGATCAATTATTCCCCATATGTGGCCAAAACAAGAATACTCAATTTCATGAATATGTGTTGGCAAAGAGGATATATACCCGAAAAACGGAATACATCTCTAATATGCCCAATATATAAAAAAGGTACAAGACATGACTGCCTAAATTATAGTCTTCTTAACACATGTTATATAATATGTGCTATACTATTAACAAAATGGTTAACGTTACTTGTTGACATAATGTTATTAGATGTCCAACACTGCCTTCGCACAGGACGATCATGTGCAGACTGTATATTTACTGTGTCACAACTAATAGAAAAAAACCCTGTGAATTCAATCTGCCAACCCTTTTCGCCGTTATTGATTATGAAAAGGCATTCGATAAAATAAGAAGAAATAAACTGTGAAAAATTTTAAATGAATGAGGTATTCCATCACATCTTGTAAGAGGTGTGCAAAGTTTATATGTGGATAACAAAATTCAAACCAAAATTGCGAACAGTAAATTCATGGCTGAAATAAATCAATGAGTAAGACAATGGTGTCCTCTCTCGCCCACGCTTTTTAACATAAACCTTGATGAAGTTACCGAGATTTGGTTATAGACAATATCATATTTTAAAATTAATAATGTGAGTATTAGCACACTGCTATTTGTTATCAACCAAAGTGAGTAGGATTTAAAAGAGACTGTTTTTAAGATGAGTAAAGTAGTCAGTGCATATAAATTGAAAATCTTTGCCAGTAAGACCAAGACAATGGTATTTTTAGGACATCACCACATGAGAGTTAAGACAGAAACCGATAAAAATACAATAGAACATGTTAACACATTCAAATACTTAGGTTGCAATATTACGCATGGGATAAATAGAAAAGTAGAAAATAAGCTAAATGCATTTCATTATTTTTGCGGAACAATACACAGAACGTCAGGAAAAAAAAGTCAATAAAGCGACACTAGTCAAATTCTATAAAATTATGGCAATACCTTCACTGCTATATGGCTGTGAAAATTGGGAGAGATTATAACTTAATAGTGCCTTGTCAAATGAGATTCCTTACATAAGTGCTGCATATACTTTTTTAAACAAAAAGATAAATGGTGACATTTGAGCGGAATTGAATATACAAAGCGTCACTGACATAATAAATCAATATCAAGTAAGATGGAAGAACACATAGATCGTATGCAAGGTACAAGAATTGTAAAAATTTATACAGCAGTATAAACCCCAGGAAAACAGAAGAAGAGATGGCTGTACCAATTTCAATGGATATAGAATGTGTCACTAGGCTCAACCCCTGATGAAGAAGATGGTCATGATGATCGCACGATTGGTAGATTGTTCGAATGATTTGAAAAAAGATTAAAATATTGATGTTAATATTGAAGGAATGATTAAAATATTGATGTTAATATTGAAGGAATGATTAAAATATTGATGCAAAGATTGGGAGATTAAAAGAAAGACTAGAAGGTTGATGGTAAGATAAGAAGTTTTATGAAAATATTGTACGAAAGATTCCAAGATTGATGGAGATATTGAATTATTAGATGAAATTTGAAAGACTGATCCAAGGAATGATCGAAAGTTTGGGAGATTCATATAGAGATTGAGAGAGTGATCGAAAACATTATTTAAAGATTGATCGACATATTTAAGGACGCAAGATTGTAGTATTGATTGAAATATTATTGGAAAGTTTGGCAGACTGAACGAAAGATTAGACGAAATAATGAAAGATTTATGAAATATTCGCGAGGTTGATAGAAAGATTGTGAGATTGATGGAAAAATCGGACATTAATTGAAAGATTAATCGCAAGAATGGACGAAAGTATGATGTAAAGTTTGCGAGATTGCTTGAATTATTGTACGAAATATTGCAAGATTGATGGAAAGACTACATTATTGATCGAAAGATTGGACGAAAATTTGGAAGATTGATCGTAAATTGGAAGACTGATCGAAATACTGAATGAATGAGAGAATGATTAGTGGAGAGATTGCAAGATTGAGCGAAATATTGATATAAATATTGGACGAAAAGTTGAAAAATTTATTAAAGATAGCTTGAAAAATAGATTGAAATATGAAGAGATTGATTGTTATATTTAAAGATTTATGTTTAAGAAGACCACAGAAGATATGAATGAATATCAACTCAGCTGGCCTAGTACACTCCAAGTCTCAAGAAACTAGCATTATTGACACTTAAATCATAACCCAGTATGCCAATAAAAATGTTGACAATTGTGGTTGATACAATGACTATAACATAACTTGGGCACAGTGGTCGATACTCGTATGAATTGCTTGTTTTGATCACATATGCATACAATAATAACATTTTCAAAAACTTATGACAACATGACAATCGAGAGAATAAAATACTTGCAGATTCTGACATTGTGTAAGAATTAAACTTGAAGAAAGACCGGGAATGTAGTAACTGAAAGAATGGCTTTTGCAGGTTTCTGCAATATCCTGTATACTATTTCGGCATGCTTGAAAAAAAGCTTAAATATGATATTGAAGACATATTTTACATTTGGCTTACACTATTATTATAAAAATATATCCAAAAACTCGTTTTAACATGTGCATGAGGTAAATCCCCGTAACTGCTGAGACTCTTCGGGTACTTTTGACAGTCCCAAGTCGAAGGCTTGCAAGCACCTTCAAGTCGAGCCGAAATAGCCCCCGCCCCCAAGTGTTTCGAAGACTGCCAATTGCACAGCATCCGCATTAAGAATACATTAAAATACATTGCTAGAGAATCGGCTATAACATGCTACTAGTGATTACATTAAAAAGTAGTTTTAGTAACTTTTGCAGTTTGTGAATATTGGCTACCATCACCCATGGAACCGAAATCCTTGCAACGCCACTGATATCACACAATAAAATGTCATGGCACCAGGTAAGATTCCACAATCCTCTGTTTACTCCAGAATATGTTATTTTCATATTATCTGCTGCTGCACCCAGAACTCATCCTGTACGAGACGGCTACAAGGAAATGATCACCCGAGTGCTGACTGTATGTTATTGGCCAAGTCTTCTGCAGGAAATGTCTCAGGAACGGAGGTACAATGACAAGGAAATATTTTATGGTGTTATTTTATCTGAATTTCATTAAAAAAATTTATGAGTTCGGTGTCATTTCGTCTTAGGGTTTTGGAAAAAATAAAGGAGTCATTAATGGAAGGGACTGTAAGATGATGGATGTGAATATAAATCATTTTCAGTGTGGTATCGCTAACCTTTACAAAATGTAATGGAATTTTGAAAATGGTGGACATTTGAAGATACATTGTAGTTTTTTATTGAAGGATATGTAACAAAATGATTCTGTATTTAAATTATGCATGATAAGTTAATACTAATATTTTTCTCAGTAATACCTTACAATAAATATAGTATTAAGAACAGAAGCAGATCTCTGCTCCTTATGGTTATGTTTAAAACAAAATTAAAAGTGCAGTATTTGGCTATGGCATAAGTTCGATTTTTTTTGCAGGAAATTGCATGCGTGAATACAGAATATCCACAACATATCCCTACCTTCCTCCACTTACACATATGCCCGCGTACACACGAGCACACACACGAAATTACTCGCCACTCTACATACTTGGACTGTGTCTCCTATATTTTCTGAAGGTATTATTTCAGTGCTGAATACTGCAAAATGAAAATTACCAAATACAGCTACATTCTACCAGTTACACATACGCATGATAATTTTTTTTAAAAATATGAATGTCTGCTATGGTCCTATAATTTTTTTCCCAATATAAGGAGTGAATTGGAGTACAACCAGCGCATTGTTAGTTAGAAGCCTTCGGTAATAGTAAGATTTAAATACTGAGATTCCTAAATAAATGCAATATTATTTATCCTAGCTTCTTTTTTCTTGGTTTTTTTTAGCTCCTGGGCTTAAGACCTTTATACATGATCATAAACAATTGAGGGGATGGAGGGCCTTCCGATATCGGAGTGGGTACTTAGGGGCTTTTGGCGTCTGGATGATTTGGGCGAAGATGGGAGGAATGACTGCTGGGCGAGGGAGAACTTTGGGTTGGGGTAGCGGGCTTCTGTTTGGACTTTTTAGTATTCTAATTTTGATACTTTATTTCATTTCACTTATTTAACTGCACTTTTTTGAAATATAAATTTAGATAATAGATATTGTATGGCTATAATGGGTTATGGAAGTGCAACCATGGAAGTGCTACCATCAGCCTTGGGCTCGGCCATCGTTATCTTTCTGGCGTCTTGGCGATGGAATCTTCTGATCTTATGCGGGGCACTTCTCTCTTGAGAAGTTCAACAGAGTGTAATGGTCGTCTTGGGTACGTGGTTTGTGGTTGTGGGTCTGTTAGATGTTTGATGAGTGGGTTGCTGTGGAAAGTGCATTTATAATGAAATTTGTCTGTGATGTATGCTATGATATGGTGGTAGTGTGAGATGTGCTCCCGGTTGAGTACCTCCTCTATTCGCCGGGAGTGGGAATCCAAGGATGAGATGTAGTGACCTGATGATCATGTGGTTGAGACGATGGAAATTATGATTTGTGAGATTGGTCCATGCAGATATCAGAGAGTGATCCTGATGATGGATGGTCGATTGGTGCTAGATGTACTGCCTTGCGGGTTTTCGTGATGATGGTGTCACATGTGAAAATGAGAATTTGTGGTCAATAGTGATGCCTAGATATTTAACGGCGTCAGTCAAATGGATTGTCGTGCCTACAATTTGGGAGGATATTCTGAGGTGATGTGTTTGCGTGTGAAGAGGATGGCTTTAGATTTTGAGTAGTTCAAGCCGATGCCATGTTTGTTGAGGTCAGACTGTAGTGGAGTCAGTCACCTGCTGAGACGCTCACTCTCCCTGTGCTCATGTGCTTATGATTTTAGGAGGCATGTGTCATCGGCTTATTGAATGATGTGGGTGTTTTGTTTCTTTCCACTCTGCTATATAGTATGTATACTTTATTAAACACACGCGAAAACGAATATTTTATATTAAGTAAATAAGTATTTTATTTTTTGTACACTTTTTACAAATAATTCAACAAACCCAGATACAGCATTATTACAAATTGCGCAATTAAAACAAATCAAACTTCTTGTAACACGTTGCACTGGCTTCATATAAGCAATCACATTGTATTTACACAAAACATATTTAAAATTTATATCTTGCATACAGTGTTTATATTATGCCCAAAAATATTGGGCATAGAATCTATAAATACAAGTTACTGAAATGGTACAATATTTTTTTAATATTGGAATATTTTTAGTATATTTTTGGTATTTGATGAAAAGTATTATTTCAGTTAATAATAATGTCTAATAACTACATAGCTCCAAACTTCAAGATAAACTTCTGTAATGTTTGCGAAGAAACATGCAACACTAACATCTAACTTAGCCTAAGGATACATTCACACACAGACTTACCAATCACCTATGCTAAGTTGCACCCTTGTGATTCTTCTTATAATGAAGGATTCATATTTCTTCAGAAATATTATTATTCAACCCAATTATTTTCCCAACTCTATGTATTCTTTCATAGAATTATGCAGCAATTGCTGCTGTCTGTAGACAATTTTATCTGAAACTAGTGACCTTTATTGTCTTTCGCGGAACTCATTCGTAGTTGAGGGAGTGTGGCATGTCCGGGCTCGTGACGTCGGATGTAAGTTGTGGTCATGGGATGATTACTTAAAAATCACTCTTGGCAATTGTCCAAACTCTATCACTCATACAAGTTCATGTACAGAAATTTATGAGTTTGCGCCCAAATCATGTACATTATTTTAAACAACTGTCTTACCGAATAATAAAAAAAATTGCATTTGCAAAACAGATGAGGAGGGGAGTATAATGATTTGGGGAAGTTGAGGGCAGGAGCGTGGGGCACCGGAGTGCCGGAGCTGGTAATTCCTTGTCATTTAAGTCCCCCAGGGGGAGCATTTTCCCCTCAAAATTTCCCATTTTTCATTAATATTTCCATTTTTATCCTTAAAATGTATTTTTTTCCCCTCACGATTTTCCCATTTTCCCTCAAAAAGCACCGATCCCCCCAGTTGCAAAACGATCCTCCGAAAGGCACTTTTCGATTTATCAGAAGGATTTGGGGAAATCTTTTTCGAGGGCAGAAAAGTGGCGGCCATATTGGTTTGATAGACATAGGTATGCCAAATCGACACAGGGTCAAGGGTCCGGAACCGACCATCAGCCATCTTGGTTCTGTCAGCCATTTTTTCCGCCATGTTAGATGTCGGTGACCCTGATATTTCACCTTGATCCCATAACCATGACTTTAAACGCAAAAATTCACAAAATTTTTAAAACTTTCTAAAAATTATAAATAGAAAAAAAATATTTTTAACAATATACATTTTTTAATTCACTAACTTTTATATAAAATATTAACTACTACCGCTATCTTGAATCCAGGTGTCCTTCACCTTTGACCTTGACCTGGTGACCTTTAAACTTTTACCCAAAAATCGTCAAAAATCCCAAACATTTTTTAAAAATTTTATAAAATTAAATAAAACATGTATAAACTATTTATATAAATTTTCTTATTAGAAATTATTTTCAAAAATATTTTTAAAATTACAATTGCAGAGGTCCCCTACATCTACACGTCCAGCAGACGACTGACCCTCGCCAATTGCTACTGCTGTTTATGAAGATTTTTTTTCGAATATTGTAATAAATTAAAAAAAAAATTATTAAAATAATTTTTGATGGTTTTTAAACATTTTGGAAAAATTTTAAAATAATTTTGCAATTTTTTGGTTTAAAGTTTTTCTCATGGGGTCAAAGTCAAAGGTCAAGGTCACGAATATCTAACATGGTGGACAAGATGGCCGACAGAACTAAGATGGCTGACGGTCTTGTCTGACTCCGCACCCTTGGCCCTGTGTATCAATTTGGCATACCACATGCCTATAAAACCAATATGGCCGTTATTGCTCTGCCCTCGAAAACGACCCCCCCCCCCAATCCTTCCGATGAATCGAAAAGTGTCTTTCGGAGAATCGTTTTTGCAACTGGGGGGATTGGTTCTTTTTTTGAAGGAAAAACTGGACATCTTGAGGGAATAAGGAATATTTTGAGGGAAAAATGGCCGCCGGCGACCGGAATGGCAAAGCATGAACAGCTCCTGCACTCCAACGCCCTACCACCTTGAGAGGAAAGTGCTACTCAGTTTGGATTTTTTTTGGCTCTAATATCATTTATTGTGAATGATGACAGTCAATGTGCTGTAAATTTGTTTCTGGCAGTTATCCCTAGCCAAAAACCTCCTTCAATATTCATAGAATTTGTGAGCTTAATAGGGAGGGGTGTCTTGTCAATAACCTGGAAGTCAAATCTTGACAGCAGATGAACGAGTGCAACCTTCGTTTCCATTAGGGCGAATCTGTTACCTGAAAAATTACAATTTTTTATTTATTGTTAACACAGAACTCTGACGAATACTAAGAAGTATTATAGCAAAAGGTTTTCTAGTGTAAGGAGAGAGGAGGCACTGCTATATGCTGGGCCGGCTGTATCGGTGAACCCCGCGAGCACTTTCTCCTGCTGTGATTCCGGTAGGGCGGGGCCATATTGGATTTGACCTTAACCTTTGTCCGCCATACTGCAACTGACCGCCTTCTTGTCTCCCGCTCGACTTCCATATTATCCCCATCGTCTGCCATCTTGTGTTTTTTCGTTTGCCATTTGCTTTTCGGAGCACATCTGTGTTTCCTAATTACCCACCTTTGTTAGACTGCCATCTGCTAGAATGCACCATTGGAGGCCGCAATATTAGTTTACATTAAATCGTGCTAGGGACGCTGGTATAATTTTCTGGGTGGTGTTAATGTCGGCAGTCAACATTGTTTCCCAATTACTCACCTTTGTTCGACTGCCGACCGCTAGGCGGTGATAGTATATATATCATTATTTTCCATCCTAATTGTAAAGACGAAGTGCCATATGCCACTCATGAAACTTTGGCCTCTATGGAACGGCCGCCTTGTGTTGGTAGACATTTGCCCTAGCCGACTGAGCTATTGAGGCATGTGGCAATGCGGCGATTTAAATTAGGTAAATAAGAATTAAAACATTCAAGATTTTTCAATACTATACCAGTAAAATTCTCTTACATTTATCATACAATTTTCAAATATTTTTTTAACAATTTTTAACGAAATCGAACAAACAATACAACATGAAAAAATTTATCGTATTTTTATAACATTCGAATCAAAATCTTATTTTGATAAATATATTTTATTGAAAAACTTGAATTTAATTTTCGGAATTCTTGGTTTTTATGTTTTGTTATTTTATGAAAAATGAAGGACTTATATTTAACTTAGAAGTGAAAATAAATGAGAACATTTATATATTTTATTGTTAGAAGAGTAGCCAAACCATTAAGAAAAGTAAATATCATTGTATTTAATACTATAATGAAACAAATGCCATTCAGTAAAACGAAATATAGAACGAGCAAATGAATACATACTTTAACAAAAATATTGGACAGGGGCGTTAAACCAGAGAACAAAACGTCGTATATAAACAACAAAGAAAAAATGTACGTGTTCTAGGAAAAAATACTATACATTAAATACACGTAAAGATATTATTTCAAATAGTTTATATTTGGTACTCGTGTTTAAATACACCACGAAAAATTTTCAAGGGAAAAACTGATATTCCGAAAGAAGAAAGGAAAATTATTGAACCAAGGTGGCTACTATTATCTAACTCGAAATAAAAGAATTCACTTGAATTCTTTAAGCATACCAANATATTTAGACTACCACAAAGTTGGTCACAGTAGTGACACATTTAAACTCCTTACTCCGTACTTCACATATTAGCTCAGTCACTGAGGGCATGTATGTATCAACACAAGTTCTAGCAGTTCGAGACTCCTCCCTTCCAGGGGATTTTTGTAGTATCATTAAAATAAATGTTTTGATACAGGTGAAAATATAATGTATGGCAAATCGTACATAGTCCTTAAATTCAGAGTGGAAAACATACATATATATCTATATGGTTATGTATATATATATATATATATATATATATATATATAACACACTAGCACCGCACCGCAGTCGGCAATCGTCAGTCGAATGAAAGTGCGTAATTAGGAAGCAAGTATTATGACTGCCGTCACTGGTGCCACCTTCAAGATAGCACCAGAACCCCTCGTGGGAAATAATGTAAACAATGACGGCGGCTACCACTGGCACACTCTTAACAGACGGCAGTCAAAGGTGGGTAATTAAGAATCATAGATGAGCTCCGAAAAACAAATAGCAAACGAGAAAACCNTAACAGACGGCAGTCAAAGGTGGGTAATTAAGAATCATAGATGAGCTCCGAAAAACAAATAGCAAACGAGAAAACCGAAGATGTTGAATGGTAATTATATGGCGGACAATGGGAACAAGAAAATAGTCAAGCAAAAAGCAAGATGTCATCTGGAAACAAGATAGCGGACAAAGGTCAAGGTAAATAAGAAATTCAAGAAGGCCAGCACCTGATCAGAGGGACAGAGCAGGAGAAAGCGCGCGCGGGGCGTCACTGATATGGCCACACCGGCACCGTCTACCAGGCCACTGCACTAGAAGACCCTTTACTATACTATCATTACTGATTTACAAATTTACGGTAACATCCTGCCAGTTTATGCACCTAGATAGCATGGCAGAGGTTTCTGCTACAAAAGACACACGTGCTACAGACCTACCCTATTGAATGAATAGTGGCAAATTGTTGAATGTCTGCTTTTGCTTCCGAATAACAGCAAATTTACGTACTCTTAAGTAAAAATATTTTCATACAGTAATTTGTTTCGTTGCATGATTTTCTTCGGGATTAACTGTCCAAATCATAGTTATGTTCATAATTTCGCAGATATCTCAACATTAACAACTCATAAATCATATAAATGCATGATCAAAAAAATGCGATCTTGATAAAAACGCTATTAAAATATACATTATTAAGGAGTGTAGAAAATCTAATCCTTAACTGATGACTGTCCCTAATGCCTAATATGTAAAGAGGCTTACTGACTTAAAAAATAATAATTCCTGAGTAGCGCAAAAAATAAAGTGGTGGGTGTTTACTGTACTGGCTCATTATGGTTTATGTGACGATTATACACAACCACATTGTTCATTTCACTGACAAAATTCGACAAAATACCACTGGAAACGTTTTATTTCATTACCGCATGAATAACTTTGCACGATTTGTTTAATTTTCTCGTGTATTTATTGCTCGAATTAGAATATATCAGTGTAATCACTCCATGCTTTCTTGTATAAAAAGTTTAGGAAACACACAAACTTACCAGACGAATCGTTTTAAATGTCGGCAGTTGTAAAGGTGAAGGTCCATCTGACCCACGAGGAAACTAAAATATTAACTCACCTTTAAGAAAACATCCTTGTGTAAAAAGGGTGTCAGATTGCATCTACTTGGAAATGTGTATGTATCTCTTATACAATAACTTAATGTCTTTATGTTCAAGTCAGTTAATTTCCCAAAATCTAAAAAAAAATTATGAATTTTGCTAGCCTATAAATTTTAATAATACATTCCTCACAAATGTTCAGTTTTCATTAACGATCTTAAAAAAGTAAAGTACTATGTTGACGTTTGATGAAATTCCAAGTAACACCTTCACGGCTCGAAAACATGGTAGTCGCGCGGCAACAGGTAGTACATGTTGTATGGAAGGATGGTACAGCAGTATTCTACATCTGCTGAAGTATTAATAATGCAAATTAGTCAACATTTAACGTTTACATCACACTATTAAGCACAAAGACCAAATACGTAGGTACAGTGTACACCAAGTATCTTGGATACCGGCCTGGTTCTCCGAAGTTTTGATTCGTGACCTAGCAAGGGATTGAGCTCAAAACCAGTGAGTAGTGACGCCTCATTACAACTGTATCTATGGTGCCTTTGACAGGTGAAAATGTGCCATATCATCGTAGAAGCTCAGCTGTTACAATGCACGCCATACCCCACCCCCCTTCCACAAGGGCCCTCCCAGGTCCCACGTACCTAGAGACATGTGGCAGCAATTAACATCTGTGGCGAAGGCAGGCCGGAGAATACACGTGTCAAGGTTGCCTCAGCCCCCACCCCCCCCCTTCTCCCTTCCTTGCAACCACGTAAAACTTGTACACGCAAAAGAAAAGTTCTGATAGACTGGCATTTTCCGCCCGCGTTAAATCAGGCGCCACAGAAAAAGCTGACAAGGTTTGTCAGGGGCACTGCCTGCAAGTCACCTCCTTCCATCTCCAACTGTAAAAGTCGTGGCATGTGTAGGAAGTAGCCTTTGTTCAGCACCCCCTTCCCCTAACAAGGGAAGACAGGCGTAAGGTTCTAATGAGGATGGAAATAGTTTAAAAAACCTAGTTGTTTATCAAAGGAGAATCACTTACGTCAGTCGCGTCACCGAGATAGGAAGTGTGCACAGCAGTTAAGCGAGACCGGGGAGATCGGACCCTGGCCGAGTCATTCAGTCGCATCAGTCAATCAGTTGAATCGAGCAGTTACGTGAGAGCAGTCGACCAGTCAGTTAGAATCGCGTGCCGAGAGAGGAAGTCTGTCAGGACGCCGAGAGGCCATCGGGTTCGGGCCCTGGCAGAGTCAACCAGAGACAGTGTTAAGGGGTCAACCATATCGGGACAGACAACCAGTAATTTTCTGTGCTGCGAGGAGCTGGACCAGAGTCAGTTCAGCCACAACAGTCGTACCGCCAAATAAGGGACGCGCATGGCGTCAGGCATCGGGAGCTGGATCGCTGATGTCAGCCGAATCAGTTATAACCCTACACCGAGAACGGGAGTCGAGTGGTGAACTTCAACGAGAAGCGTCACATCGAGTGTGAGTAGTCCAGTGCAACCTGGTGCCGAGAAGGCGGAAGCTGGGAGGGGGCCTGTGAGGGGTCCCTCACAGGGACATGGGAGTTAGTCAGCCAATGCCAAAGAAGGAAGCCAGCTGAGTGCAGCACGTCAACCACAGCCAGTCCGAGGGCCTGTAACCAGGCCACCCAACTCACCAGACCTCAACTACTGCCGGAAAAACAACAAAGCAACAAATACAGATAAGGACCCACGTCGCCGCTCAGGGATGTGTCCTGTCACCTAGTGTCCCGCCAAACCATCGGAAACATAGCCAGAACACCGCAATCAGCCCTTCAGGCCCAGAACTCGCATGGCCAATAATGATTGAAGTATCTTAAAGTTGTTGCATTGCCGGGAATGTGTGTATGAATTCCCGTCAAATAAACCTGTTTAACCAAGACGTGATGATGTTAGTATTATTCACCCTATTAAACATTCAAGGTGCCTTATAGTCTGTGCCATTTAACATTAACTCAGATCCTATGAACCATCCTGTATCACACAGGTGGGGAATAGCGTCGAGGTGCCTCCTAATTTAGAGGCGGTAAAGGCTAGTGTGTGCGTCTAGGCAAACATCTCCAGATTTTTACAATGCTATTTTAATTGTTCCCGCATTTAATACTCTTTTGTCTGGCGAGTCCTCAAGTTTCCAGTTCCTTGCTGTATTTCTTTGTTTTTTATTTAAAAATGAAATGGTTAACGAACTGGTTTGAAATGACTGGCTGGCCTTTAATTATCAATTATTTTAAGACATTTCCTACCTATTTTAATTGGTTCAAAATTTTTCATTACAATTAATGTCTGCGGCCGGTGATTCTAGCATTGGAACTTAATCTGTGTACTCTACTGCACAGACGAACCGAACAAAACGTTTAGGCTTATCGAAACGTCTCAACTGGATTGGTATAACACTTTTATTTCGTGGCTTATATAATGTAGAAACCCATAATGTGACTTAAATGTTATAAACAAGTATAATTATTATGAGATTTGTGCCTATGGCTGAATGGCATACCAGACACACGGAAAATAATTTCTGTTTCCACCAGAGGATTTGTTCTATTTCACTTCTGATAACTACTAATGAACTGAAAAACATTGTTTACAATTTCTGAACTCGAACTCCGTATGTGTACTGATATGCCATCACCAATACGAACCATGTCACCTCACGATCACATCGCTTATAGTCCAGACACTTTAGACTATTTCTTCGGAATAAATCCCAGAGAGATTATTTGTGATACAGGCCATTATTTTTATGTATGGAATAATACATAAAAAGTCATATTGGATCCGAACTGTGCTTACTGCGCTACACTGTAAAAAATGTATTAAAAATTAATTTTCTAATACCCTCCGCCAGCATTGCTTTTACGTTAAAATGTGTTTTATATAACTGAAATGAATTAAATTTGTTACGAAAAAGGTAGGAAGCATTGTCATTGTAGACGTGATAGTTTTATCCAAAACAGTGCTTTGAACATACATATTGAAACATAATATATGCGTTATCAATGTTGTATAGCAAAACAACGGCTTCCATTAAAAAATATATATATATATATATATACTGCAGTCTTCCAGTTTCAGTATCTTAGATCCGAAAATATATTTTCTATTCTCTGTCCACAATATGTAATTCTAACAAAATAACTAATTATTACAGTTGCATAATTTAGTATTTGAAATTTATTAAGTTTTATTTCAACTGTTCATTGTAATACATACATAGTTATTGGAATCATTATATATGTTATACAATATATACAACAATAATATGTTATTACAACACGCCAGAGGGGTGTGTCCCAGTTCGTTAGGGATGGAGATCTTCATAAAAATAAAAGAGTTAAATTTGTTCTTTAATTTATTCACAGAGCTATTACTGACAACATTTAACAATCATTCTCAACTATTACTCTTGTTATTCTCAGTGAGCGCAATATTTAATGCCTGTCTTATATCTAATTAAAGTCCTTATCAATGTCTCTATATTGTTCAGTCACTTAATTCACACTCATTATTTACACATATTTAATCTGTCTATTGCGATCATGCTAAATGTCTATCACTCACGCATCCTGTGCCATAGCCCCGCTCGTCAGTCTCACTCTCCACTGTACGGGTGCTCGCAGTCCGCAGACTTCACTCTCGCTGGTCACTCTCGCCGTCACTCGTCGCTTCGCTGTATTCGCACACCTGACGCTAAAGGTCGCACAATCCTCCAAACTCTAAACTGTCGGCTCGAAGGCACGTAGCGGCTTAAGCAGTCTCGCTAACCCGACATAGAAGGTTCCCCGCACCAAGAATCTCGCAGAAAGGGCTAGGGCAATGAACAGAACATTCTTGCATCGATGAATCCAGAAATTCAATTCCCTCAATGTCAGGAGCGCGGGACCGATAGGCTTATACGGAAGCGGTGATAAGCGCGGCGGCATGCCTTTGATAACCTTTGCGTGCTCCTCGGGTTACTAACCTGTCCTTCACACACTCCTTCGCTCGCTCGAGTGGGACGAGGCAAGGCAAGCTATGCAGAGCAGCAAACATCTAAGAATAGGATCTTGAAGACTTCTTTCACTCAGCAGTATTTTCATTTTCAGTATATCTGTAGTCCTCTGTATAAAGAAAATACATCGTCTTCTACAGCATCGTCTGAAGTTTCGCATGCTAGAGAATTTAGGTGGACAGAAACAACAAGAGCCAACCGATCGCAATGCTGAAAACAAAATTTCTGCAAGAACATTTCACCACTCATCAAGTTCCTGGCGACGCTGACGTCCTAATAGCGAACACAGCGATTCATCAGCGTTTGTTATAGGAAGTTGCAGTGATTGTTGGTGAATACACTGCACGAAGGTAGTGTAGTTATTAAACAAGCGACCAGATATGTGGACCAGTGCAAGTATGTTTAAGAAGCCAAATACACCGAAACAAATTATAGATACATGTGTGAAACGTTCCCCAAAGCCTGTTACGGAGCAGCAACATCTGTAGTATTTTTAGTTGAATATTCCTTCAAATGTTTCACTAGGTCTGTAGGTCAAGGAAGAGCGAGTAACTTTGTGCAACTGCATACAACGAAGAGTGCAGCTAAGGAGCATTCCTTCATGGTGTACCACCAGGTGCATAAATGGAACAGGATATATAGAGTTATTGCCTTTCGACTGGGGATGAAGGTTTGAAAGCTGCAAGCTCTACTCCTAATCACTTCACTGTTACCTGCTTCATATGCTCCATTGAAACAATATCCTGCAACAGTGTGAAGAGGTGTGGTGCAGGATGTCGTTGCCGCAAGACCGTCCTCCAGTGTTCCACGATCTGTGTAAACTGCCGTGGTTTTCCCTGTCCTAAATTCTTCACAAGTGGACGATATAGTCGATGCTGTATAGGACTATAGATATGCTGAAAATAAAGATATTGCTGAGTAGAAGATCCGTCCTCAAGATCGCATAACATATAAGTAATATGGTCCCTATAAATGTGTATAAAGAACAATGAGTAACCAAACGTAAATTAAATTAATTTATAATTTTAAGTAATAAAAAAGTAATAATTTTATTTATTAGAATTATACGTCATGTACAGAGAATACAAAATGTATGTTCACATTTAGATACTCAAAATGCAACACTGCAGTTTTTGTGTGTCGTATATGGCGGCATTTATTTTTGTGTACATAACGGATTATTTCAATATCTATGTTGTGTGAGAAAAACAGTACTCTTTGGCTTACTTAACTTTAAGTAAGACAATTAAAAATGATTGTACATTGCGAGTGACTAAGGTGATGTTTGAATGTTAATACTACATATAATGTAATATGCACGTTATTTTGTTTTAACTTGAGTAACAACAAAAAATTAACAAATGGTATTATTCGCATACATTCAGTTTTGTTTATGTGGTAAACTCGGGATACGGCTTGTTGGTTTGTTGGTAGCATAGCAAAAAGCATACGACGCTCTAAACATTTTATGCAACCCTCAAACCGCTATTACGGGAAAACTTATAAACACATTTTATCGTAAAAGTAATATTAACAAAAATATATCATAAAAGGTTTTTGCACACTTTTTACAGTGTACTGATAGCACATTTCGGATCCAGTATGACTTTTAATGTATCGTTCCATACATAAAATTGAAGGTCTGTACCAATAACCATCTCTCTGTGATTTTTCCGTAGTTTAGTCGATTTTTACTCCAAAGTGTCTGTATTATTAGCGACGAGTACCGCCCAGGACTGACATTCGCAACGAAGGCATGTCGGAAAACGACAACCTTTTAACAACACAGTCTTAGACCTTTGTGATCACCTTCAAATGAACTACCTTATTGCCACAAGATATCTGATATTTGTCTCACCTATGCAGCTGCGAGGGCCCACGCCGAACGGCAAATACGTGAATGGCTTGATGTTGTGCTTATTTTCTTCGCTGAACCTCTCTGGTCGGAAGCTCCCTGGGTCTGGGAAGTACTCGGGGTCCATATGAATGGCAATTGCAGGTATGATAATGAACTCCCCTTCTTCTATCTTCAAGGCAGGCCTGTTCTCAGCGGCTGGGACAGTGTATGTCTTCACACAACAACGGTCAGTGGCAACAGCTGGAGTATACAGCCGCAGTGTTTCTGGAAAACATGATGATATAAACATTATTCCTTTCATGGTCAAAGAAAGATCAGAGACCTAATCAAATGGGTAGGAAAATGTGAAGCAACGTGTAAAGATGCACTGGCATTTCCTTGGAATACTGCCTCCAACAGGGTCTTGCGGGACATAAACCTCAATCTTCCGTACACGACTCAGGCATGCTACGGCATACTACTATGTTCTCGTATGTTCTTTCTAGATATATTTTATAGGCTTATTTTAATGTTAAGAAACTTGTGGAGTGTAGCATTGTAGTTTTATTAGAAAATTTAGTAAACTCATTTATGATATATTTAGATACGGATTGGAATGCACTGGAATCCTTTCTCCTACTTTTATCATTATACAGTCGTCTATTTCAACTTCGACAACGAGCAACAGTAGATACTTTGGATTTCTCTACTACTGATTATTATTTCTTGATAGTTTTACAGCATAAAGCAGAGGAAGCTCACAGCCGCATGTCTCGTGTACAAATTAAACAGAAACATGTAAGCGAGTTTATGCAGTAACCCGATATAATATTCTGTATATTTACTTATACCAAAATCATATACTTTATGCAGACTGAATGTAGCAGCTGCGGTCATTTAGTGACGTAATGGCAATCAAAGTGACACAATGTAAACCTTTAAATCACTGATGTTATCACTCCTTAATAGTCTTTTTCCAACAAAATTAAAAAAAAAGATAAACTTTTTTAAATTTAATAATAATTTTTTTTTTTACAAGTCTACAAATCGGCAAAGGGGATTCCAGGCTCTTCGTTGTGTGAGCCAAAGAGTCCTCAAAGCAGCAAGGCGGACTGAAGGCTCCGAGTCAATCCTGGCGGATCGGGAGGGACAGCGGGCATGCTTATTTACATTGTGGACCCACCCCGCAATCTTGAATTAACATAACCTTGACCTTAATCCACGATGGCCTTTGGGTGACCTTTAAGTAAAAAATTCATAGAAAATCGCAGAAATTACGAAATTAAAAAAAAATGTATTATTGACCGAGATCACCAAATTGTATTTCCGGGACCTTAAATTTGGGATAACTGTAAACACAAACATCGAGAAAAATCACAAAAATTCGAAAAAAATCTTTACAAATCAGGGAAAATTTCCGCTACTGACTTCGACGTCAATCTTGTATTTACATTACATTGACATTAACCCTACATAACCTTGCACCCTGAAAATCAATCAAAACTGCAAAAAAATCGTAAACAATTGTAAAAAAAAACTATAACAATTCTGAAAAAAAAGTTGACACTTATTATTAATACAAAATTTAAAAAGTAAATATTGTGGAAAAATTAAGAATGAATTAAAGATTTTTATGTAGGAGAACTGGCGTTCTATTCTCGTAAAGATGATGAAGCACACCCACACCCAGTACCACGACATACAGACGACTGACCCTACATTTCGTTGGCTATTTATACCCCCCACCCAGGTATTCCCCTCCAACGAATCACACCCAACCCGCTTATAACCCACCTACCATTTACCCATTGTGCTGGTGATTTGATGACATTACATTGCTCGTTCATGATTGGATGTTAGTCACATGATATCTTGACCTTTGCATATTTTAACTGATGTGGCCAAAGTCACGCCAAGTCACAGTTCTTCGTCTGATGCGAGAGTTGAGATGACGGTTTTAGCATTTCACATAGTAAGTTAGTTTTTACGTTCGAACCATCCATCAGATTTCGCTGGGTATTAGCGGGCACGCTTGAAATTAAACATATATTTCTCCACTGAAGTAAAAAAAAATCTACTTAAATTTTAAGTACCTGTTCAGACCAGCAAGCAAGCAAAACTATACTGTAGATATCAAGATTGACGCTATTCCCCACCTGTGGTGTACAGAGTGATTCATAGGGTCCTCAGTTAATGTTAGATGGGACAGACTATAAGGTGCCTTGAAGGTTGAGGGTATCTCAAACAATGACTTCATCACGTCTTGGTTTTAACAGGTTTATTTGCCCTGGAATTCATTTATACATTCCCTGAACTTTTCCGGGAGTTTTTAAATACTTTACCGGCACCTTGCGCCGACAATTTACTCATATGTTTCGACCGTGCGATTTCTTGGCCTGAAGGGCTTATTACAGTGTTCTGTCTAACGCTTTCGATGCTGTGGGGGCATTAGGTGACAAGACATGTCCCTGAGTGACGACGTTGTTACTTAACTGTACTTGTTGTGGGGCAGTGGTCCTCAGCTGGCTGTTGTTGGCGTGCTGTACTCAGCTGGCTTCCTCTCGACGTGGCGCTCCTAGTTGATGCGCACCACTCACTCCTGTTCGCGGCATAGGGTTGTAACCGACTGATTACTTCCCTACCATGTCCCGGCGAGAGACCCTCGGTGGGCTCACCACTCGACTCTGCCTTCTCGGTGTGTGTAATTGTAACTGACTGACTGACTGACCGACTACCTGACTGACCGACTACCTGACTGACTCGCATCCCGGCGTGGTGATACTACTCGTCCGACATATCTCTGGTAACTGTATAACTGATTCTGCCGGAGCCTGAACCCAGGCGTAGGCTGACTGAATCACTCTCTCTCTCTCTCTCGGCGAGCAATTGACACTGACTTGTCGGGCTGAACGCACTGATGTAACTGTGGTAACTGACTCAGCCAGGGTCCGATTCCCCGGCCTCGGCTGACTGATGGACTTCCTCTCTCGGCGCGGAGATATGGCTGACCTGACTGAACTGATTGAACTCATCCAACTGATCTTCCCGGTGAGGATTATCGCAGCTTCCGACTTCCCCTATATGACTGACCCCCTCTCTAAAAACGGTTTTTAAACTATCTGGGCGCCGTTGTTGGGAGAGGGGAGTGGTGAAATGAGGGCGCCGAACAAATACACACACCATGGTTTTTTTTGGTTAGGGAAGGGGTGACATGCACCCTAAAGCTTACCCTTTCAGCTCTCCTTCGGCAGCGCGTGTCCAAATTGCCCCATGGTTTGCTAAAGGGGGGAGTGCTCTTGGCACAATTTCCAAGTCCAAGCTTGTCAGCCATTTTATCGGGGCGTATCTCACCTTCCGGGTGGGTCGGCAATATTTTTCTGTCATCTGCCTTCCCTATCTTAAATCACTTGACGGCTATTTGCTTTACTCGGCGTAACATCGGCGTGTCCAAGTTCACAGGGTTTGCTAGGGGTGGGGGTGGGAGGTCCCGTGCTGCAGCGACCCATGTAATGGCCTGCACACCCTAACTACTTCTGGCTTCTCCGCGCATGTGCTCGTTGAAGGTGCTCACGGGGGATTAAAATCGTGGGGAGTGTCAGCGAGGTTTCTACTTCCAATTTGCGTTACAAGTCAAGATGAAGCGTTCGTTTGATAGTGAGCCTGCGGCCAGCAACCTGACTTCGTCTTTGGTCGTACCATCGCTGACTCTAACTGGAATGGGTACGATTTAGTTCGGCGATTCCATTCGCAAACCATTAGGACAAGGGCCTTGCCACTTGGAGTTTATGAGGCCAGCTCTGGTTTTGGACATTATGGCATTCTGTACTTTGCTTGGCCATCAATCCATATATTTCTCATTCAGTCTTTCAATATTTAAGTCAATCTGACAATCATTAAATCAATATTTCAATCATTTTTTAAATTTTAATTTCTCGATTCGATTTATAGACAATCCGTCGGTTTGTTGCCCCCCCCCCACCTACAAATACATATATGGAAGATATATCTAAATTCGACCAACAAACATCGGCTACAAGTTAGTCACCAAAAAAGAAGTGAAAACATATATATATAACCTATGGTCTACAGTGAATTTTAAGGATGGTGCACATTTTTGAAGTTGCACCTGAAGCACTATTTTATTACAATGCTACTCTTATGCACATCTCTTCCTCCGACAGCAGAAACGGTGTGTCAGCAGGTGATTTGCATGTTTGAAATTAAAAGACGAATTACTCGAAAACGGCGATGCTTATGGTATTTACACAGGGCTGCCTTTTTCGTTAACTATGACGACATTTGGGTTAATAATCCATCATTGGAATCCTGAATACGCTACTACATCATGGAGGTTAATTCAAAATAAGGACAGTAACCGTGATTATTTAAATGAAATTATTTGATGACAGTGACAGGTGTTGAGGAATAAGCAGATATTTTACAGTTACTCATTATCCAGACACTCAATTTTACATCTTAAATATTTTCTCCAATATTTGCAATAAACTAGTGTTTAAGGACCAAATTAAAAAATGTATACTGCCCTTAGGATTTATTTTGGACCATAAACCATAACGTGTTTATTTGTTTCTTCCTGACTAATCTGCATCTGAAGTTTGTTGATAAAATTTAGATATATCATAAAGAAAACAAACATTCATTCGCCAACTATTTCCAAAATTTGTACTTGTTAACTGAATTAATATCTTGTACCCATTCCACTATCACTACACCAACACTAAAGTTTTCATTAAATTTATATATGCAGAATATTGTCGAATTAACAAAGCCGACCAAACCAAACAACCATACCAGCCGATTAAGAAAATTAATCAATTGGCCTTATCGGCTGGTATGGCCGTTTTATTTGGTAGGCCCTGTCAGTTTATCAATATTGTGCATACAAAGTATCAATGAATAGTTTAATCATAAATGCACAGACAGTGAAATGCATGCAAAAAGTTAAATGGCGTCACCAAGTACAAATTTGGAGATGAGGAAAAGACGACAAACCGATGGAGTGACTACGATTTGATGATGGATTGATGTATTGAAAGA
Organism: Clitarchus hookeri; assembly: GCA_002778355.1. Lineage (NCBI taxonomy): Eukaryota > Metazoa > Arthropoda > Insecta > Phasmatodea > Phasmatidae > Clitarchus > Clitarchus hookeri. Next base: position 367,703 of record NQII01000473.1, read on the forward strand.
ATGATTGAAATTGATTGAAAGACATATGGTATCATTGATAGAAATGTTTGATATTGACTTAATATTGATATAATGGTGAATTGATAGCCAAGAACAGCACGGAATATGACACTGTCTATCACTCTAGCTGCCCTTGTACATTACAAGTTTCAAGAGCCTTACCCTAATGGTTTGCGAAGGGCATTGGCGACAACAGCTGTAGTGAGCGATGTTACCACTGAAAACAATAAATTCGAGACACTGGTCCCAAGGGCATAATTAAGCGAGCACTTCATCTTGGTCTCTACAGTGAAATAGCTCGCTGGTCAGAACATATATTTAAAATTTTAGCAATTTTTTTGGTGTGGATATGTATGCGTAATTACAAACACCCACTAATTATGCTCAGAAAAGAGTAACTTAAAGAGTAAAAAATATAAACCTATATTACCATATTGAATTCTATACATTAGAGAAAATAGAGTGGTATGTCACAACTTGCATCAGTCTACGAACTGTGACTTGTCGCTAATTTTGCCACATAAATTATTATCTGAAGATACCGAGATATCACGTGAATAATGGCCAATCATGAACAAGCGATGTGATATCATTAAATCACTAATGCTTGAGGTAAATGGGGGTGATGAGGGGGTCGGGTGTGATGTGAAGCCAATGATTCGTTGGAGGGCAGTAGTTGGGTAGTGTGTCTAAATAGACCATGAAATACAGTGCTGGGGGGTCATTCGCCTACTGGGTACTGTACTTGGAGTGGATGTGCCCCATCATGTTTGCATAATTCTTAAGAAATTCTTGTTTTTCAATTTTCATCCAAAATTTTTAATTTTAGGTTTTTTTTTATTTTGCATATTTATTAAATAAAAAATAAGAAATCTATTTGAAAAAAATACAATTTTTTTTACGATTTTTTTTCTCGATTTTATTGTATTTTCGTGTTTTGGCTCACTTGGTATAAAGACAATGTGAATCCAACACGGAGTTCGCAATAAATAATGACAATTTTCCCTGATTTCTTATGACTTTTTCTATTTTTTTAGATTTTTCTCGATGTTTCCGTTTCGTCATCAGAAAGTCTAGGTCATAGAAATTCAAAATGGAATTCGGGGTCAGTAATATAATTTTTCTAATTTTTTCCGATTTTTTAAATGTTTGCTATTATGTAGGAATTTTTTATTTTCAGGTTATTCTAATATAATCGAAGGATAAGGTTATGGCTATGTTAATTAAATATGGTAGATGGGCTTCATAATGTAAACGAATAAGGCCTGCTGTCCTTCCTGGTCCGCCGAGCTTGACTCGGAGCCATTAGCCGATCTTGCTGCTTTATGACTTTTTTTGCTCACACATCGAATAGCCTCAAATCCCACTCGTTCATTTGCAAACTTAAGCAGAAAATAAAAAATTATTAATTACTTCATTTTAAAACATTAACTTTATTTTGGAAATTTTGTGGGAAAGAAAACTATTTTGGGCTTAAAATTATTTATTTCTGAAGTGATTTTGGCATTAAAAAGAAATATATATATGGTCGAGATGTCAAAAATGACTGTCATCAGAGGTCATTCACCTACTTCTTGGCTTCTTATCCACATTCCATGCCCTTGAAACGTCCCAATAAATCTACTAATTACATTTATCTAATCTGGATTCGCTAAAGGTTTTTACATCTCAGAAACAGTTGTGATTATTTTTCATTTGACGTGATCTGGAAAATATGAAAATAACAATTCAAAATAACGTGTTGCTAATTTTGACCTCATTACAGTACGAGACATACGCACACAACTCACCAGAAAACACCATATCGAGGTATGCCATTTCATGAAGAGCCTCATAACTGATGGTTTGTTCTTCGTCATTGAATACTTCATCAATGTCGTCTTGCAACCTCTTCTGCACTTCTGGATGCATGGCTAGGAGCAGCGTTGTGAAACATAGCAATGTCGATGTTGTTTCAAAACCAGCAAAGAAGAAAATAAATGCATGCGCAGCAATGTCTTCATCTGTGAGATCTGTAAACAAAATGTTAGTCACAGAAATAAATAACAACAATATGAGATGTTAAGAAATAGTACAACGAAAACCATTGTATAGAACCATTGTTCGACAAAATGAAAGCCCACTAATATGGGAATTATGCTGCACTTACTATATTTTAAAATACACTCATAGTCAAAAAATAGTTACATCCACACAGTAAAGGCTGTTTAAAATTCTATTCGGAAGGAAGCCAAAAGTTACCAAGTCTAAGAAATGACTACAAATCGAGAAAAGTATCAGCAATATTTATTGCGCTAAACAGACACATCTCTCAGTATGACGTCGGGCCTCGACGTTTGCGAACACATAATACCAGATATCGTGGCATGGAATTGAAAAGTTCTCTAATGGTGTCCTGCGATTTTACATTCCATGCAGCTTGAATATTCGCTCGCAGTTCTTGCAGATTTTGTGGTAGAGGTGGAGTCGCGATAGAGCGGCCAGAAATAGCATCCCAAACATTTCAATGGGTGATAGGTCTGGCACTATGGCTGGCCATAACAAAACATCCATGGTCTCAATGCACGTTATTGAGACGGTAGTGGTATGAGAACGAGCATTGTCTCGTTGGAATAAAGCACTGGCGTAGGCGTTCACAAATGGCAGGGCCACTGTTTACGGGAACCTCATGAACGTACTGTTGGGCTGTCAACGTGCCCGCGATGAAGACCAAAGGTGATTGGGCATCATACGAAATTGCATCCTACACCATGACACCAGCCATGTGGACATGTGACGTATGATAACAATCAGTTAATATTGACGCTGTTCACCTTGCCTCCTAACACAGATATGGTGGCCGTCGCCCCTAAGACAAAAGCTGGACTCATCATTACAGATCACACACTGCTCTTCTGTATGTATCCATGACAGTCGGTCACTACACAACTGCAGCCTATGAGGACATTGGTGTAATGTTAAAGGAAGTCATCGTAATGTAGTCCTGCGTCGTGCAACCAACAGTAGGCTACTTGTGCTCACAGGATGCTCTGCCTGTCCGTAATCGTGACGGATGGGACACTCCGCCCAGGTCGGACAATCGGTCGGTTCTCCCTCATTGTGATTCGTAGACGTCTCCCTGAGCCTTAGTGTCGTGTCTGTGTGCCTTCCGCTATCCACTGGCATCAACAGCATGCTACGGTAATATCCGCAATACCCGTTTGGCGCTAAGTATGGTGAATTTACTATTCCGCTTCCTGCAGCCATATAAAACGATCTCTCTCAAATATGTCCAACTGTTCGAAGTGCTGTAGCCATATAAAACGATCTCTCTCAAATATGTCCAACTGTTCGAAGTGCTGTAGAACTCGTCTCTGAGGCTAACTACATTTTGAAGGAGTGCTACCGATAAACCAGAATGAGTCAGAATGGAAAGAATGCACACTGGAACGTTATTATATATAGTCTGATAATATGTACTATGTGAAGGCCCACGGATTCTGAAGTCACTTGCGCAGTCAAGCATTAAACATGAATCATCTCGATATTTCATATTTTCAAACCTACACACCATGTTTTATTCGCGTAGTTTCATTCCTTGTGGTTGCAAATATTGTTTTGCCGTAGTGTGTATACTTCGATATTCACGTTTTTGTCATCGATCTTAAACTAGAACGCAGCCAAAAATTACGCAGTCAGTGGAAGCGACATTTAAGATTCACGTACCAGCCTGTAGGGAGTATAGATGTATTCCAGGGTGAAGTGTGAGGGCCATTTATTACACTGCTAAAAAATTTCACCATAATTGAAAACGAAATATTACAGGAAGGTATAATACACAGCTCAAAGCATTAGATCTCTTCACGTTAATATTTTCCTAAGTATTTTCTAGCTATCACTTTAGTGGGATAACGACTCGTGACTGACATTGCTGACGTGTAATATAGTGTCTGACAAATAGCAGCACCTGACATATCGATGGGGTTTGAGTTTGGTCTCGGGAGCTAATAGCAGACAAATATGTTAAAAACGTTCAATTGCAAATTGCAATTTGGCAGTGTAGTTCATGAAATATTTGCATTTATTATTCATGTGCACTCGGTCACATATTTTGTAGACTTGATCAGCGAATCTGAAGAAAAAAAAATGTAGCAGCTATATGTTTAGTCCCCAAAAAATCTGGAAAATAACATGTTTGTTTGGAAAAGGAAACTACTCAAGCGAGCGTCAGCCAGAGTCTAAGAAGCGTGTAAGTCAATGTAATATGCTCATTTTTGATGATTCTGTAATAATTTATAGTTTTAACCTAATATACTGGGTAGCATACTGTATTGTAGCTGTTCCAAATTACAGAATAACTTTGTAATGGTCAGCGTGTGTTCAGCTACTACAATGCAGGCCGTATCGTCCAACAGTCATGGAGTTTAAAATTATATAACAGGAAAAGAGTTTGGTACCGCGGTGGGTGAGTGGTAATACTGCGCATCTCCCACCAAGGCGAACCGGGTTCAATCCCCGGCCGGGTCACTCCCGCATTTTCGCATGTGGAAATCGTGCCAGACGATGTCGCTGGTCGGCGGGTTTTCTCGGGTATCTCCCGTTTCTCCGGCCTTTTCATTGTGGCGCTGCTCCATACCTACTTCAATCAACTTCATTAGCTCTCAAGACCTCGCTGTTAAGAGCGGCCCAAATCTCTTCACTCACTCACAGGAAAAGAGTTTGGCGCATACATAAATAACAGCGTCTTAACCAAGCAGCTTTCTTTTGTCACGTGATGTGCGTTGTAGACTGGTTGAAATATATGCGAAACAACTGAATGTTCTCGCGAAATGTTTACATATTGCAATACGTGCTTGCACTTTGACCAGCCTTCCTGTCCGTTTAATATAACGGAGATGAACAAACGTAAAAACAATATATAATGTTTAAATTTAGAATTATTTAAATTCAAAACATTTAGAGCTTTTTGTATAACTTATTAGTATACTTTCACTGACACTTATATTTTCAAACATTTTCGAGGCACTATATTGCCAAGAGAGTTTAAGTTGTGTTTAAATAACCCGAATGTTGTCATAACCTCAAAAAATATTTCCACAAAATGTTACAGACATATAAATAATTAAATTCACGTACCAGATTGTAGCATTATAAAATATCGTACTACTTACATGTTTTAAGGTATTAAAATTGTATTAAAATTTGGCTAACTTTGTTAGCACTTTTATATAATATGGTGGCAATAAGTCAGATCGTTGTCCAAAATTTAATTTAAACATTAATATAAAATTTTCAAGTGCCCTTAATGTCAAACAGACTAATGAAAGCCATTTAGTGAATTTAATGCTCTTATTTGTAACTGCCAGTATACCAATTTCGTTTTAAATACGCAAAATCATCAAAAAAATACAACGTCACATTCCAAAATATTTTAACATCATATTAAAAAAAGAGTCAGAAACCGCAAAATTTCATAAAAGTACATTGTCTTCCGCACCATCACTTTGATACCAACTTTGACGCGGCTCTGTTTCATGTTTGGTGAGATGTAATAATTATATAAATAATTTTTTTTCAGTAGGCATTATTTTTAAGTTCGTGAAGGTAATGTATTCAAACATGGGATGGTGAATTTCGCTCATCTCGTGCGTGGGTTGACATATCAACCGGATAACTTGTAAGGTCACTGTTTTAAATATATTCATCGCATGTTGTTGAAAACCGCGAAATTCGGGTGACATTTTTCGGTACCAAAAGAGTATGGAGTTCGGTGAAATTCAGTACGGGCATTCCAAATTTTTTATGGCGACACACGTACATATCAACGCTTAATTAAACAGTCTGGAAGGTGATGCCATAAGTCTCTGTTTACAAATAAAAGAAGGCTAACAATAGACGGGAAGCACGTGACACTGAACTGCAAGAATCAAAGAGAGAAAGAGAGACATAGAGAAAGAGAGAGCGATAGAGAGAGATTGAAAATAGAATCCTACCTTTTTGTAATTTCTTGGCTTCCAGCAACAAGTGGATCATGTCTGGCCGAACTATGTTTTTATCTTCTCTGGTTCTAATTGTGTCGAATATCAATTCCTTGAAGAAAATCATGGCGTCCTCCGGGAAGATTGCCAGTCTAAGTAGCTGAAAACGTTCGGGAATAAAAACATTAAATTTGTTGTCAATCCAGCTTCTGAAAACAGGATGAAAATATTGGTGACTACAATGATAATGTAAAAGAGAAATCTCCGGAGTCTTGCAGGGGAATATGAACATGGTGAATCTCTGACGGAATACGATGGTTGGAGAAAATCCATCGGCCTACGGCAACATCTGCCACGTTTCCCACATGCGAAGATATGGAATTCTGGAACACAGCCCGGTTCACTGTAGTGGGAGGTTAGTAGCTTGACCAGCGCGGTCCCATGGAATAAGATCATTTTGAAACTCGTTTCTAGCGAATATTCGCTATAGTGCTGTCACAGTAATCTGAATACTTTCGAAATAAGTTTTCTTCAAATGTGACAGTAACTTTACACTGTTTCTTTTAGAGTAATATAATGTGGTTTAACAACAATCTTTATTTTATTAAGTCTGCCAAATAACGTTACAAACAACATTCATCCTACTCGTCAGATACCATGCTGCCGATATTCACGTACTTAAAATACCCAAGTTATGTTTCCATTTACCAAAAGGATGAAACAATTAGAAATACAAGTTTAATAAAACTAAAAGGATTGAAAAGTTTTTAATAATTGAAGAGTTTCCTCGAATAATTTTGTATGGTGTTTACATTTACCGTATCAAAAGTTTTGATTGGGTAATATTTCTGTACGTAATGAGCCCAATTATATTACTCAGAGATGTTTTCAGCTATGGTATTTGTGTGCTGGAAAGTTGATGGCCATGAAACAATGTTGTATAGTGCACAAGATGGCAGAAATGAATTGTAATATTCCACATTATTAGAATGGGATGATTTATCATCTTGTTACATGTCAGGTAACTAGTCAGTATATCCTGTCATAAGCATTGCCAGTCTTTATTACAGGAGCTTTAACACTTGAGTGTTGCCAACGTAATATTACATTGCCTGATTTTAAAACAGAGTTCTTTGGAGTTTGCGTAATGTTACGAAACCTGCATTCTTTGAAGATGTCGACGAAGAAATATTACTTCTCCAACAGTTTCGTAAGGTTTTCTGCAACGTAATATTACGCCAGCACACTCAGAAGTGTGGAATACGTAAATGAACAGGATGTATTGTACGCTATTTAACGTAAGAAATAACATTTGATTGGGACACATTCAACTCGGCATTATATTGGCCGAGAACTGGCCAGTAAGGAACGTTGTATAATATCGTAAGCGTGTCCGTGGTTGTGTGAACTATTAGGACGGTCGGTTGTAAATGGGACTACAGAGAACAACAAAACTGATGGTCATGCAGTCGTGAATATTGGCTACAACATCTTACAAATTGCGCCTTGAATTCATTGCATAACAGGAGTGGAGTTAGCTAAGTGGTTACATTTTCCTTCTTGGCTCCTATGCTCTACCATATTATAACACCATATTATCGTAACTGTGACATACACTTTATTTAACCGCTGACTTGTCAAAATGATTTTAATTGTTTGCTACATGCTGGGTTTTAATCATCTGTTTCCTATGAGAACAATAGTACACGTTTCCAAATGAGAACTTATACGTAAATTAATTCTCAATGACTGACATTAGTAATACTTCAAGTCCAGAAAAAGTTATATTACTATACTATAGTATTAATAAGGTAATATTATAAATAATGTATTATGCCTTTTTCGATAAGGACTTTGCAATAACTATGGTTCTTCTAACCTGCTATTAAGATTTATATCTAGAACCATATCTGTGACAACACTGAAGTTCCACATCTAAGTAAATTTCCGAAACTTAATATTACCGAAACAACATAATCTTCTACGACAAATGTCTGTATTCCATGTGTAAAAGCACTTTTTTGATATTTTTAATACATTCAACTGCACGTTTATCGTCTACTCCCAACATATCAAACTATAATCTAGGAATTTCATGCAATAGTAATTATTCTTTAATGCTAGACGGTCTGCAAATTTCACTGGTTTCCCTACATCATGCTTAATTTTGCACAAACTAAGTTTTGGCCAATAAAATTTGGCTAACTAGTTTATTTTCTCAGAATCACAGTTTGAGTCACAAGCTAATTTTTACAACATTTTTAGAGAATTTATAACGATTATTCTTTTACGATAGAATGACATAGCATTTAAGAATGAAATAAACACTCTAATATTTCAGATCAACTTTACCTCGTCCTGTTTTCATTTTTAAATTATAGCCAATTCTTAAGTGATAAGCCTATTAATATTTTTAAAACAAATTAGTGTCTTGTCTCCTGAAATTGTTTAATTGGGTCCTGCGTCATTATACTTCTGTTCTTAAATTATGAATCATCTAGTGAATAAATTCATCTGACACTACCTCTTCTACGTCCACATCACATGATCTTGATTATACGTAAGCTATAGTTATTTTTACTACTTCGAATGTTTACAACACTTAAATTGTGCCTAAAAAGCTTCAGAGTCAACCTTTGCAACTATAAAGAGACTTTGTGAAAGTTTTGTGGGCAAGTTGTGCGAGGTCAATTTGCACTGGTAAATTTACAACATTAACATAATCATTTTCTATTGTAAAAAAATCGCTATAAACTACTTTTTGGTCTGATTATACTATTCTTCAGGTGTTCTTGATGACCTGGAAACAAAACTCACAGATTGACAATTTTGCAGGCAACATACCCCCATAGCAAACTGAGACACATCAGCTTACTTCACTATCGGTAAAGTTTCATTAAATAACCTAAGCAAATGTGCTTGGTTTCCTTTTTATTTGATGGCCAAAAATATTTCATTCGATGAAGGCTTCAAATCTAGTCTGCTTCCTTGCTGTAAAATATCCCATAATTGTTTTGTAACCTCTGTGACGTTATAAATAAACTTTTGTTATCGATAATTGACCATACCTAGTACCCTTGAATTTATATTTTGAAGGCTCTTTTAATTTAAAATGTATTGTCACTAAGAGTATCTGTATGAGATCTTGCCTCATTAACAATTATAATTACATATTTTATTCCGGCCATTTTGCATTGCAGTTTCCTTGGTTTTAACCTTATATTGTGTTGCCTTGCTTATTGCATCACTTTATTTTGTATTCTACCATGTTCATCTTCTGACGCTGCAGCAACTATTAAATTATCAATATTAAGACTTACACTACCAATGTTATTAAATGTGTGACACTTCAGAAGCACTGCATATGCCAAAAAGCATTACTTGCACTGACCCAAGGTGGTTATTAAATACTACAAGCTCTTGTTCTATGCAGTGAGTTCATTAGGGGAATGTCATTTGTCGTGTTTTCTTTCTTTAATTTCTTTTTCAAATGTCTGACTTAATTCCTCAACAGTAGGAATTCGATAACTCTCTCCCTTTTAATGACTTCGATTAAAATATCGCGATCAAGTCATATCCTGTTTTGTAAATTTTTTAATAACTATCTTATGAACCCCATCAGTAGCCGTATTTACCTTAGAAAAAAATATTATTTTTCCGGCCATTACTAATAACCTATATTTTCTGTTATAAGAATTTTCTTACAATAATTTACAATTGACAGTTAACTTCAGTCCGGTAAAATTGGTTGTAACACCAAATTCGTACACTTTCAGAAAACAATGAAATCGGAAGGTCCGTAACTGCCAAAACACTCAAGGACCCTGCCTACTGGACATGTCTTGTATAGGATCGGAATGGCAACGTAAACGGGAATATAGCTCCCAATGTAATTGAATGAGAAGGCGTGCACTTGACATCCCTAGGATTGGTTAGGAACGGGGCGATGGCAAGCCGGGAATATTACTTCCAATGTAATTATATGTGAATGCACGCACTGCACAAGCTTTGTATCGGATCAGACTGGCGACGGTAAGCTGGGAGCATTGCTTCTAATGTAATTGAATGGGAATGTGTGCATTGGACACGCCACGGATTGGATCGGAATGGTGACGGCGATCCAGGAGCATTCTTTCCAACGTAATTAAAGTGGAAGGGACGCACTGGGCACGTCTTGGTTCGGATCGGAACCACGTAGGAGTGGGTGCAGCACCGGATGGGCAGTACCATCCTATCACTCCTCTACCATCCTGTCTGGCAGCCTGGGTCATTTGTCATTATTCTTCAAACATGATGGACATGTCAAATTTTAAAGAGCGCATCATGGAATTGGTAAGGTACTGCTCCCTCTTTTATGATCCAAGCCACCAATTATACTACGGTAATGTGAGAAAATGCTTGGCTGGTGATATAAGTTTTGGAAAGGCCATCAATCCACCAACATTTATAATTTAAAAATTATGCATTATATCTGTTACTGCATATTGTAGGTTGAGAACGAAGAATGTCCTATATGTTATCTGGGTGTTACTTTTTTATTTATCTATTTCTATGTAACACATGCCATTAACCCTCTAGTGTGTGTATATATAGTTATTTAATTTTGATTAACATTTATATACTAATGCACATTTGCATACAAGGGTACTTATCGCTCTCAAAAGTTAAAATTTATGGATCTAGGAAAATAAAAGCAAAAATCGGCCTTGGTACTCATATCAGATGTCATGTGGACACTAGAGGTTTGTTCGCGTGGTTTACTATTCTGCTAGTTCGCGTTTGTGTTACCAGAAGAACATTTTTGCATGCTGATCGGGTGGCGGTAAAAGTTTCTATTTCTGATATAAAGGCAGCAATTTCTGCTTGCTCGCCGGGGTACAGCAGAATTAACAGAATGAGCAAGATAAATAAAACGCCAAATTAAAATTACAAACGTCGAAAATTCTTGAGACTAGTGATTGAGAAAAAGTAATTTCCTTTATACAAATTGGTGACAAGAAGATGTTCGGGTATCCTGTAAAATGTCACATTTATCCTCGAAAGTAAGTAATCTGAGTACAATGATATTTAATACACCTGAATTACATGGGGGCAATACTCATTAAGGATTGCTATTTCCTAACAAAATATATTTATTTCCGAAATGTTAGTATTCTGTTGTCTGTTGTTCGTGTCGTTCCGGCGAAAGCAACTGCTCTTTCTGCTACTTCGCTGCTCGTGAGAAATATCACTCGCTCTGAGATAGCAGAAGTAGCATACCATGCGAACAAAACTTAAATACTATCAATAAACACACATATCGTCATATATATATATTTACACACATTCATATATATATTTATATACAGGTTGTATCATTGATGATGAATTAAACAGTGCAGGGTGATACAGGACCCCAATATGCATAAATTAAACCCCTATATGGGTAGCGTAAAATGTGATAGTTAGGAAGCCATGTTACCTTAAGTGACTTCGGAGTAAAATATGTCCAACTGGCGTATATTGGGAAAATAACAAATTGGAGTACGTTATGCTCAATCGGAGTAAATTACGTCCAATTAGCGTAAATTTGGGTGAATTTTGCCCAATGCGGAAATTATGCCAAACTTGAGTAAATGACGTTCAACCAGAGTAAATTAGCCTATATGGAGTAAATTACGCCCACTTTACGTAAATCGGGGTAAATTATGTCCAGTCGGAGTAAATTGCTCCAAATGAGGATAAACTGGGATAAATTACACAAATTCTAATTTATTACTTTAAATAAGTATAAATTGGAGAAAATCACACCCTTATAGGATAACTTGGGTTAAAATATGGTCAGATTTTGTCTAGTTGCCTACATAATTACTTTATGAACTACACATATTTATTTCCTAATGTCATTCTTTTCTTCTTTCAATACAAATTATAGAAAAATATACAGTATTTATTTAGTCTTAAAGAGAAGGAAATAGACATAATAGATTTGTTATTAAAATAATACTTCTAGGCAATAAATGAAAATACAATATGCTGGCAGCGATGAATGCCACGTGACGTCATGTGCAGCAGCTTTCCAAACTTGTCCTTGCTTCACGTAATTTCCACTCCTCCTTTTCCCTCTCGACATAGTGGGTTGAAGAATAACACAAGCGGGGAAACAAAAACAAGTAGTCCGTTCAAAAGGGTTAAAATTTCCTTCTGTGACGATATCGCAGTCATGCAATCAAAAAAAAAAAATGTGGACCGGGCTTCGGTCACAGAATCTAGAGTACTTTGCCATCTCTTATACCGAAGTAGATAAAAGTAACATGTAAAGTAAATTGCATAAGACTGATGAAGCTTGATTGTTAAACTTACCTTAAATATTTTAGGGGCTGCCATGCATGCCAAGAAACGCAGTAATGTTTTCCCACTGAAATTCGTAACTTTTCGTCCCATTGCATAAAATTTATTGTTTTTTTCTTCGAGCGAGTTACAGCTGATTCCAAATGCAGTCGTGGCGATTACATCATTAGTAAATCTCGTGTAGATTTCTTTCATTTCTATCTTCAGTACGTCAGATCCTGCACAAATATACACATTCTGCAGAAAAGTGACCACATTTACGTAATAATATAACTAGTGATTAGGATAAATATTTACAACGAGGGTTCAGCACATGTGTTCTCTTAAAGTGTGTTCTCTTTCCAAATATCCAGAAGCCAAATCCTAAATTTATCGTGCAGCGTGGTCAAGGATATCAAATCTGCCTCTGCAATGTTTCCTTCAAGGATGTTCGAGTCCATTTTATTCTAGTACCTACAGTAAAACTAAATAAAACGAGTAAAACAGTGTGTTTCAGTGTATTTATCCAGTGCTTTTTAGAGCGGCATTCCAATAAGTTACTCTGCGAGTAAACGTTTCTCTTTGGCTGCCCCAAAATGCTTCGAGTAGGTTTAAATGTTTTACTCGCTCTTGGAAGTGACCCAAAACTACAGAGTAATTACTCTGAACATCATCCAGAGCACAACTTGTACATGAACTATTTCAGCGAGTAACGAAGGGTATACTGAAAATGGCGTGAAGTTTTTGTAGAACTAAGCATACTGAAAGAGCCAATGAGGTACGTGGTAGTTTTGATGTTTCTTGTTGCAAACATTTCTGGAAATACACATAAAAAAAACTTACAATAGCAAAACTAGTTTATAATTAATTTCAGATGCAAAACTCGGAAAGTGCAATCATATTTTTGCAATAACTCTGACATGACAAGCACAATATTTGTAAAATTTACACAAAATGTTTCTGAATATCAAATAGAGCCACCACCAAACCACCAGCTTCTTAAATATAAACCATAAAGTAGTATACGTTTTGTCACTCCTACAGCATTTTGTTATCTTGTACATACCCAGTTATGCAACTGGACGACTTATTTGTAAACACAGCATGCTGTTTACATCATTCTCGTTCCAAAACCCTGTTTACTCTTGCTTTCCTCAGCTGTTACTCAGTGTTACTTTTCTCTACTCTTGGAGTAATGTCATGGATCTTCGCCTAGGGCTGTAAGTCCCTGGAGAGATTAAGTTGTGTTACAAGAATGCCTGAGGAGCATACCTGAGTTCGTGAGGAATGCAGGTCTTAAAAAAAATGAAATAACTAAATTAAATAATTACATTTATTATCAATGCTACAAATCGTCAAAAGCCTGTTATTTACCAGGTATGTTACTGTTATTCAGCTCAATATTTAATTACATACTCCATTTCAATTAAAGTTTTTATCACGGTCTTTACTCTTGCTATGTCGAATGAACTGCTCCAATTATTTCCAAACCTTTAGTGAAAACTGTGTATTTTTATCGTCTCGAATGTCTTTTCGCTTACGCATCCAGTCCACAGTCCCGCAGATCAGTCCCACTATTCACTGCACACAAACTTGCCGACGCACTCTCACAGATCGCTGCAGTCGTCCCTCGCCGTTCCGGAATCGCCCAATGTCGCTTAAGGTCGCACGAGACGCCAAACTCTCGACTATTAATCACTCTCCCTTTACAGGACTGCACGTGGTATTTATACATTAGGTGGGTGCCATCTAGAACGTTCTCCGCAATACAATATGTTTTGGCAAAAGTAATGACGTTGACAACATTCTTGTCTGATAAATGGAGAAATATGAGCTACTCACGGTCAGCAAGACGCGAGCTGTGATAAGTTTATCGGCGTGTGCTGTGGCGTCCTTTATGATAGGCCGCTTGCTTTCTGTAACAGATACGTGGAGACCGGCCTTTCGCTCACCTGTTCATTCAAAACAATCCTTAGTCTTGCTGCCGCTGCTATCATATAACTGCTGTCCTTCACTTCCCCTCGCTCGGGCGGGATGCAAAGCAGCGCGCGCGTAACAGTAGGGTGTGATCAACACTTTCCTAATGGGTGTTGTGGTGCCTGATGGGTGTTGTAGTACCTTCCAGGATCACCCTGTGGCGACGCCTTTGCGGTTCAGTAGACTTAATAATACTCACATTGAATATTAAATAATTTAGAACTGTTCTGTTGGTGAAAAAATGTAAATAAAATGCCTATTAATTATGATGGAATAAGCAAGGTAATGGTGAAAGTGGCGAAAAATAATTCTTCTTTCTGATAATATAACAAGGAATTCAAGAACAGATCTTTGGATTTGAAGAGCAAGGCAAATGCTGACCATTATATCGTGCAGTCATTCCGGTTCATCCGAAGTCTCGCTGAATTTGCCAGAAGCCTCCGTTTTATATTTGCCAGAAGCCTCCGTTTTATCTGCACTCTCACCAGCCTGTTATGCAAGTTCTTGCTCCATCATTCCACCACAATTGCTACGGTAATGACTATAACTACAATTATTACTCCATCGCTATCTGATATATCCCTATTTGTATACTGTTAGCTTTCGCCTAGGCTGTTATTAATATTGACATATCAAATAGCAAATATTTATTAGATCTGAAATAAAGTGGAGAATTTCTTAGAAATAATTCGACAGCATCATCTAGTTGGCCGCCAATATACGTGACAGTTTTGTACTCCATCATTCCAGTCTGATGGCCACCATACTGTGTTTTGTAAATATTCATGTTCTAGCATTCCGCTTGAGGGACAGCCATATTTAAAGTCTCTTGCAACGCCTATAAACTCAACTGTGGTCTATCAGTGGCTTTGACTTTGAAAAAATGAAGAAAGAAAGTTGAGTAAATCGGCAACTTTTCCAAAATATTCCACTTAAAATAATTATGTAGGCGACGGTCTACGCTTATTTTGGCGCTCATATTCTTACATTCTTTTAGGCCAACAGACATATTGAATTTCCTAATATTATTTTCATAATATTAGTTGGAATTTTGTAATAAGAGTAGTCCGCCACTCTGGGCAGCCACAGTAGTTTAGTAGTTAGAATGGTTGCCTCCCACTATGACAAAGCGTTCGAATTCCGGCGGGATCACATCTGGATTTCAAAATTTGGAAAAACGTCTCGTAGGTTACCGGTAGCGGATGAGCTTTCTTGGATACTCTGGCCACCTTCCGTTACTCATTGATTTAACTGGACAGTCATTTCAGTAACGTCAGCTATTGCTACAATACAACTGACGAGCACTGGTGATCACTGGCACTCGTTTCCGCGTTCTGCTGGGTGGCACACTACGCGAGGCTGAAAGCACTGAGTTTGCAGATACTCCAGAGGTTATGCAGTGTAAGTAAAACCCGATTTTGGCGGGCGATTCAAGTTTTCGTAGGTTCTCCAAGGCATTTAAATATGCATATGGCAGGATCATTAAATACAAACCTAGTCCTTACTGGAATTCCCAACAAAACCAGTACCAAAATAAACTCAAACTGAAGTTATATACAGTTAGAAAAATTGTTTTTCTGTAGTCAAATAATTATGGATAATTGTTTTTATATGCGTAAAAATTATTTTAAGTCAAAACAAAAATATCAAAATTCTTAAGTTAATAATTAAATTCCTTTTATACAATTTTAATGAATACACCTATCGAGCGTTCCGAAACGATGAAGTTGCTGACGATCAAAATATTTATTGTTTACTGCTATAGTCAGTTCACGACTGGAAGAAACTTTTGAAAATCAACCTTTGAAAAAACACCCTAGTCGTTAGCGACATGCATTTAACATTACAAACAGCGGCGAGCGCGGATACAGTTATGCCGTTAGGTTGCCAGCACAAAGAGAGGAAATAGTTCCAAAGTTTTAACGTAATTGTTAATTTATCGCTTACAAATGGGTGTCGAAAAGAATTGTATCTTATTATGCCAATTATTAATGACGTGATGCTAACATATTTAGATTTCAACGTTTCTTGCATAGTCACATGATTACGCTCACGGTTAAAGTAACACGGCCGTTTGTTTACTAACCTTCGTAGTCCTTGTGTTGTTGACACACATGCCAGAGAATTTGTTCCATTATCTTGTTTAACCTATAATAATTAATTTATTTGTCTTGTTTTACTAATATCCGCTCTTTATTATTTGGTTTTTAATAACGTATGATTTTAATTTGTGCTCACTTTCAGTTCTAATTTTTTTTGTTTTTATATGTTTCGTGCACGTGTCTCTCCTTTGCCACTTTATTCTAACGTTGCAGTATTTGCACATAAGAATTGTTTTCACATTGTCGAAGACGTAGAATCCTTCACTCGCAAACTCTGCCGTCCTGTCGAAAACCTCACAACCATTTTAAATAACGTTTTACAATTGCGTGAAACATCAGACTCAACCACCACGCCACTTTAACGTCTGCAGCAATTTCGATCAATACTGATGATCTTGCCTTCGATGTACGGGAATTTATCGAAAGTCACTAACAATCGATTGTAAATAGACAACTACTATCGATTCATCAAAATACTCGCATTTTGGGTTTATAGAATGAAATGTTTTTTCGCTGGCTTCGCATATTCTTTTGTGTGAAATTCTCAAGATTAAAAATTTTACGCTTGTGGAATATCCATTAATAATATATACATTACATGACTTTTATAATGGGTACGTGCATGTACGAACACATGTACACACAGTGGAATGTAAACATTGCATGTAAACATTGCCATGTGACTGTCACATGACAATGTTTGTTTACCTTTGGCGGAAGGATACGAAATGGGCTTGAAAGTAAATCTTTAGCAGCGCTTCAAGAAAGTCTCTTCCACTCGTGAACCGACTATAGCTGTTCCCGTACTGTTGAGGAACACCGATGAACCATCAGTGATTTCAGTGCTCATCAGTAGTTACGGAAGGAAGCTTGTGTTTTTCTCACCACTGCATTCCGTTGCTGCTTCATCTCCGCCTAGTTTCACCCTTAATGGCGCGAGAGACGTCAACTGCCCAAATACCTCTCACTCACTTGTAACGTACTCGGCAGACAGGAATGTAATGTTTCATTCATTTTCCCAGTCATTGACCTTGACCTCTTGGCAACCTTAACTAAGAAAATGGGTCACACGCAAAATAAAGACCACGTGCACTCTCTCATCGAGAAAGAAAAAGTCGAGAGACTTATAGAGTGGTCCCGTCTACGCATGTCCCTTCACGAGTAACAATGCAAGCCAAATCAGCTAAAATGTCTAGTGCGTAATACATTGTGCAAGAAATGAGTACCGAAAACTTATTAGACTGGACGAATGCATCTCCTGGTTTAAATTTCCAAGCTAATGAAAGAGGACAGAAGGTTACGAGGATTGCGTGTGAGAAAACAAAATCCAGACATAGTGTTCAATAAAGGTGTGTCCAGGTATAGTCCATTCACTGTTACTTGCAATTTCTGCCTTTATACTCCAGTCCAGTCATTGAAGGTAAATGACAATTTTTTGAGTCATTTTGTAAGATAACGGAATTAATACAATTTTTGTGTAATATTTCGTGAAACAATTGACAGATTCCTACCAAATTTGGCAAAAAAGAAGTACTGTGGCAGTTGATATGTACAAATATGTTTCAAGTAAGTCAGAAACTTATTTTAGAAATTGTGGCCATCTAGCTAATTTAGCATAGTATACTATTTATTCGAAACAGATTAATCAATTTCAACTTAACTTTGTATTCTGGGATTATATATAACAAACATCAAATGTTCTACATGAAGCCTCTTTTGTCCTCCATTTTGTAAGGAAATGCCATAAAAACAAAAAAAAAATTGGTAATATCTTGGGAAACAATTAACCGATTCCTACCAAACATGGCAAAAAAGTAGAACTGCAGCAGGTAATGTTAACTGGCATGTTTTAGGTACATTAATCACATATTTTCTAAATGGCAGCCATATAGAAATTTTAGTTTTGTAAGTAATATCGTTGAAACTATGTAATTAATTCCAATGAAACTTTGTATTCTAGCTGTTTTTTTTTCAACCATCAAATTTGTCAACACAAAATCTCCTTTTTCCTCCGTTTTGAAAACTTTGCATCACATGACAAATTAAAATTACGCAATACCTAAGTAAAAACAACTGATTCATACCAAATTTGGCAAACCAGTAGTACTATGGTAGGTCATGTAAACTGATAAACTTCGAGAGAGTCAGATACACGTTTTCAATAGGAAGCCATATAAACGTTTTAGCTCAGAATGTTTTATCTACAAAACTGCTAAACAAGTTTCAACTTAACTTTGTATGAAGACAATATTAGGTAGATCTATAAAAATTACCTATGCAAAGCCTAATTTCTCCTCCATTTTGTAAGATAGCGTCAACTGAAATAATACAATTTTTATGCCGTATCTGGGGAAAAAATCAACTGGTGTCCTCCAAATTTTGCAAAGGCGTTGTACTGTGGTGGGCCATTTTATTCTAATGCTTTAATTGTATCACTTATTTTCCCTTATTTTCTGAATGGCACCTATGCAAATATTTTAGCTTAGTTTGCTATATCTACGAAACCATGTAACAGATTTAAATTTTATGTTGTACATTGTATTTATGACTTTCACAGAATGTGCTAATACATAAACATTTTGTGCTCCATTTATGAAGAGCGTCATATGAACGATGGAGGTTTTACGCCATATCTCGAAGACCAATCAACCGATTCATACCAAAATTTGACGTAAATATTGCTACAGTAGAGTATGTAAATTAAAATGTGATATGTTGGGCAAGCTTGTTTTAATGGGGTTTATATATATAATTTAGATGAATTTGTTATATCTATAAAACGTTTCAACCAAATTCAACCAAATTTTGTATGCAAACAGTATTAATTGAAAGCATCATTTAGGCACACAGAGATCCTAATTGTTGGATTTTTTTCGCGAAATAGTGTGTGAGTAAATGGAACATTTTGCCATTTATCAGGGACAATTCAACTAATTTCCACGAAATTTTGCACTACCACAGGGAAGTTGCATGATTTAAATAGTGACAGACATTAATTTTTGGAATGGCGGTCATGTAAATATTTAGAAATGTTTAGCATTTATATTTAACAGCTTAACTAAAATAAATTAATATTTTTGTGCTGATAGTATTAATTAGAAAAATTCTATACCAAAACTATTATTAGGCAGTTTTAAAAAAATACAGCTTTTAAGAACTTCACCAAAATTTATTTTCACCCATGTAAAGGAAAGTAGGCTCATTAGTTATCATTAAATTCTTGTTGTTTCTGTAGTTACTGTTAAACAGATAGATTTTTTGTAAATGTAAAATTCAGAAAAACCATGTTTCAGAAAATAATTTTCTTGCCCCAAATCCCGATTAATCATTTTCCTTTCTTCTTTGATTAACATTCAACAATATCCTATGTGAAATATTTTTTATTTTGTTTTCGCAGAATTATGTGGCCCTTTAAAAAGGCAAAATTCGTCAAATCTACCTATTTCCCAATTATTTGTAAAGAAATGTTGACTTCAATAGAACGTTTCTATGCAATGCTTTTTAGTCAACTGCCACGGAATACTATTACATCATTCATATCTATGTTGAACTGCTAAACGATGCTGCGTTAATACATTTACGAAGGCACTGGTCCTTATGGTTGGAAAAGGGCCAAGGGATTGGGAGGGGGTGGGGGGGAGTGAAAATAGCAGTCACTTCCCCAACAAGTAAATATGCCTAAAAATTAGAGGATTCGCTATGCAGTTTGCTTTTGTATGGGTGTACTTTGAAACATAAATATATAAATACATACAAGCAGTATAAATATTAAAATAAACTTTTATATTTTAAACTACTAAAATATTCGTCACTCGCAATCGAGCACAAATAAGCAGGTTTTGATATTAAGCCAAGGCACTCTTTTTCTATAAATTTTCCAGCACTGGTTGTCTAGTTGTAGGTAAAATAGCAAGAATATAAACAATTTTCATGTAGGCAGCGTCTTATGTTTTGAAGAGCATATTGCAGGACTACAAATAAGAGTCAAGAATAAGGATTACTAAACAACGCCCCACTAAAATGTTTGTAAAATATAGCATTCTCTCTTTATTAACATTATAACTTCGCCGAAAATGGATGTTAGCATTATCGCTAACGTATATATTATTTTATACCATAGGGATAATTAAGTCACAATTTGATGTTAAATGTTGAGAATTGTAGGCTACCACGCAACTTGAAAACCCAAGTGTGTGTGTTTGTGTGTGTGTGTGAGTGTGTGGCTGGCAATGATAATTTACATTTATAAGGGGCAGTGCCTAGCATAATGGCAGCGGATTGGTTTCTCCTTACAATTAAATTTCGTGAAATATAAATTAGAAATCGTGTTATTCCTTCACTCGTCAACATGTGAAGCCTATTTTCTATCGGAATAAAATGTATTCGGTAAAACATATTGTAACGTTGGGCCACGAAGTTACACTGCCGATGTTACGTTGCCACGTCTAGCTCAAAGGTAGAACATAACTCTTAGTAAAATTGACGCCGATTTATTAAGAAATAAGTTCAAGTTCCAGAGAAGTTGTTATATTCTTTACAGATTATTCATGTCTCAAAACTTGCATCGCAGGAAATATGAAATGCTGCTACCTCTCACACCGGAGGAGAAATAAAATAACAAAGTATAGTTGCCGATGTGGGGGTTATCGTCCCACCCGACGTGGCCTAGGCGAACATTCTTGTTCGAAACGAAACGGTAAGCAGACTCCTGATTACCGTAAAATGGCAAACGTTCCCCCGATAAACAAAATTTCACGGAAAACGAGCCACCACGGCTTTAAACTTCAAACCCGATGTTGGCATAGGTATAACATGATTGCGATAGATGACGTATTTAGGAAATAACCAAACACGTCACGCATGGGGTGATTTTTCAAACGTTCGATTCAAAAGTGTGAAGTAACTGCGAATAGACTTTATCATTATTTTTTTACAGTGTTTACGTCGATTCGTCCTCTGCGGCCTTTTCCTTTAGTAATTAGACTAATTAGATTTTTATGGGTGAAAACCCTGTGCCTTATAGCAGTGAACTTGACCAGGTAAAATCAATGCTGAGATGCCTGCGCTGTGCAGTAAGTAACTTACACAGTTTGTTACGCGTGTGTTGCTCTTCCCGGAAACACGTTTCCGAGTCGCACCCTCACCTTAGACATTAGCAGCGTAGGACAGTTAGGAGAAGTTATCAATTGTTATTCTCAGTTCGCTGGCAGAAGTTGCAGGCGACAGATCACAGTTTCTGTTTTCTGTATGTTTTCAGCTATAGTTTGCTTCGTGGTTGTCCTGGTTCGGTATCGAGCACAGAAAGCAAATGCTAGTTTTATTGCCTAGAAATTGAAACAGGAATTTTGAATGTTAAAAAACATAATATTTGAAGGTCATTTAGTAGCTTCATCTAAATGAGTGCTAAAATTTTTCCCTCCAAGAAGTCTTATAATTCATTTATCCAGCTGCTACGTACTTAAAATACGCGAACGTGGAGAATTTAAGTCAAATATTGTAAGTGCAAATTTTAGATGCGCTTGCAAAGCTGTCCAACACATGATATTCTGTGTCTGTGGTGCACTGCTTAATTTAACCTTGGCTATTCCTCAGTACTTCCGATCATAATATCTTCTCTATCGCCATTTCTTTGATGAGATGATGACACATGATATCCTCTGCAACGCTTCAGGTATGTAGCCTTGTTCGTTTAACTAAGTGCTTGTTGAGCACTGGAATAACAATGGTGCTTCTGTCCTAGCAGCACACGACACGGCACGGTTAAGCACCCTCACGGAGCCCCGCACTTCACCCGTCACTGTCCGTTACTTTATCCAGGCTTGCAACTCATCGAATGACGCAATCGACATTCTGAGGTAGTTAAAGAATTTGTCTTCGTCTTGTGTCATTTCTTTGAAAAGTGTACAAAATGCAGAGTTAATTCCTTTCCGTAACATGGGATGCACCCATAACTTCTTATTACGCCCATCCGTATGTCGGCGGTGGTACGAGTACAGCACTGCAGCTGCAGTTCGTCGTGGATAATGCCAGACTGGATTGGGAAATCCTAGTTCGTGCGCGTATGGACGGCGAGACATCTGTATCGAGTGAAACGTAGCTACGAAAGTACGCACGGGTAAAATAACGGATCGTAGGAAAGAAGCCTTACTACTTGTAGCGGATTTTGAGCTTTAATGCACTCAGTACATTCGTGAATGTTATTCCTAAAGACGATACAAGAATTCTTTTCTTTAGTTACAAAAAAAAGTTTAGACAATTTTTTTTTTGCAAAAATTTGCTTAATGGATGAATGATTGCTCTTGATACATCTCTTACGAAAAAATTTTGTGTAATATCACACATACTCGTCCTATATCTTACATATAAGAACCTCCTCAGGCAAGCATAATTCTATTAAATAAAGAAGCACATTGACACGTTCCTATGATTCCATACTGATTATCTTATTCTCTGATGTGACATTTCAATTAACCATACAAGATAAAGAGTGCTGCAGCACTAATCATTATAGTTTGCAAAACCAAACTTAATATTTCTCTAAAATATACCTTCGTTAATAAATATTAGAGGAATTTTACTTAGAGACAAGAATACCCTATTTTTCCCTGCTCTATAAAAGCGTCTAGAAGGTCACTGACTCTCGAATCAGGCTTGTTATCCTTCATTAGAGTAGTAGACTCATTGCCATTAAAATTGCTTTATCCAGAATGGAACATCGAAATGGAATGAAACTTGACACGGACTATGGGAACGATGACACAAATGAGACAAAAAACAGTTTATTCGTACGACATTGTACAGTTTTAAATAATTTTATGTATAATGTTGTGAAAACGAATATAAAAATGCATATTGCATTATAGTCTATCGTGGCATCAGAGGCAACTGATGATATTGCTATAACATATGTAAAATATTTTCGTATTTGTTACCACTACAGTACCAGATGTAGATCCATTGGTGACTGAAATTGTCTTCTAAACTGATTCCACGCATGTTCTATACGCGACAAGTCCGGGAAGACCAAGGAAGGGTGTTGACAACATGAAGGCAGTCCTGGGAAACTCATGCTGTATGTTGACTGACATTTTCCTGTTGGAAAATTGTCCACTGGGGCCGTGACATGAAGAGAAGCACATATCATTACAGAATCCCCTAAAAGTACCACTGAGAGGTCAGTGTTCTCCTGATCATCACCAGGGAAGACCGAGAACTGTAACATATTACTCCCCATAACATGACACCACCAGTTTTGGCACTTTGATGCTCAACAGTGAGGTTTGGATTTGTGTGCTTTCCAGTGTCCCTATGTACTCGAGTACGGCTGTCATCCATGTTAAGACAAAGAACGAATTCGTTACTAAAGAGATTTATCGCCATTCCTCAGCTATCTATACAACCCTATTACGACAAATCTGCTAAAGAGGCAACCGTGGCCGGCAAGTCTATGGAAGACGGCGTAGGGGACGCCGAGAATGCAAGTCTTCTTCCGCAAGTCGCCTGGCAGTAGTGCGGGTGGAAATAGGGGTCATTATAGTGATATTGCTGCATGTATCTGGATGGTGGAAAGAAATAATGGCAGTTGAGATGGCACTTGTCTGACGATAAAAGTTCCTATCTTCTGATGGTCATCCTTTATTCACCCAGAGCTTTCCTGACGTGTATGTGTTCCTTCATGTGCCCACTGTTCCCAACGCCATTACACAATTTGGTCGCAATGATCTTGGTACCAGGCAAATCGATAAAATGACCAACGCTTCATCTTCTCTTAAACTCTGTAAGGTGTCCGTATCTATCGGCTGCGTCACCGCGCTGTGCTGGCTACGCATTACCGTCCACTCCACACACACACTGCTAATAATGTATGAAGCTTTGTCTTACAATCTTTGACGTTAACATTCCGTGATATATATTTTACGCAGTCAATCTTAATACTTATTTGCAATGTTAGTTGTAATAATCCTGTTTACACACTTTCGTCTCTTGTAGATAGCTCGTTCTGGGTACAAACATTTTATGGCAAAGAGTAACGATATTATGATAACAATTTTGCTCCTAAAATAATACTGAACATAAGTGTGTGTCAGTGATGCATGTAAAACAACCACTTAAATGTAATGGCTATATAGTTGAAACCAACAGTGTATCAAACATAATCGTTGATGGCCATTCCCTATTCGATATCTACTCCCCATAAAAATGACAACTTTGATACTGAGTTCGAATATAAAACATTTGAGACTTTGAAAATTAATAAATATATATATACGGGCCTGCTGATAGTTATGTTCCGAATATACACGATGTTTCCTCTAACACTGCGACTCCAAATATGTTTCAAACGAAACAAAACCTGAGACTTGCACAAGAATGTACCCTTGTCAGGGAATCACAGAATGTGATTAATATACACAATCCATAAAATTCCGAAGAAAATGTTCCCTTTTAAACAATGCTTGCTTTCAAAGTAAAGTATTCATGTCTTGTCTAACGAAATTAAACAAAAAAAAAGAAGATTGGTTTGATTATAAGCAGTGTATTACTCTGCACACAGCATGGGTATTTTGTGATGCCGCTGTAATTAAAGCGAGGGTTTAACTAAACAAACTTCGCAGCACGACCACATCACAGTGTAAATTAGTAGAATGAGAGTGTATTGCCACAGCACGGATGCAACTCCTACGCTTTGCCTTATCTGCGACCCGTATCACAATACATTTGGATGGGAATCGTACTCAGAGCCACAAAAATAAA